>OX456986.1:162631814-163231814 GCA_949752695.1 Melanostoma scalare
AGTGAGATTTCAGGAATGTTTTGATGGGATCGTATTAAGCGTATCAAATGGAGTCCCCCCACCGTACAACCCCCAAAAAATCGTTATTTTTCGTCTATCTCGCTTAGTTCTCGAGATATGGAGCATTTTACATTTTGGTCACCCAGGAAAGTGAGATTTCAGGAATGTTTTGATGGGATCGTATTAAGCGTATCAAATGGAGTTCCCCCACCGTACAACCCCCAAAAAATCGTTATTTTTCGTCTATCTCGCATCGTTCTCGAGTTATCGAGCTTTTTACATTTTGGTCACCCAGGAAAGTGAGATTTCAGGAATGTTTTGATGGGATCGTATTAAGCGTCTCAAATGGAGTTCCCCCACCGTACAACCCACAAAAAATCGTTATTTTTTGTCTATCTCGCAACGTTCTCGAGATATGGAGCATTTTACATTTTGGTCACCCAGGAAAGTGAGATTTCAGGAATGTTTTGATGGGATCGTATTAAGCGTATCAAATGGAGTTCCCCCACCGTACAACCCCCAAAAAATCGTTATTTTTCGTCTATCTCACATCGTTCTCGAGATATGGAGCATTTTACATTTTGGTCACCCAGGAAAGTGAGATTTCAGGAATGTTTTGATGGGATCGTATTAAGCGTATCAAATGGAGTTCCCCCACCGTACAACCCACAAAAAATCGTTATTTTTTGTCTATCTCGCAACGTTCTCGAGATATGGAGCATTTTACATTTTGGTCACCCAGGAAAGTGAGATTTCAGGAATGTTTTGATGGGATCGTATTAAGCGTCTCAAAAGGAGCAACCCATAAAAAATCGTTATTTTTTGTCTATCTCGCTCCGTTCTCGAGATATGGAGCATTTTCCATTTTGGTCACCCAGGAAAGTGAGGAATGTTTTGATGGGATCGTATTAAGCGTCTCAAATGGAGTAACCCTTTTGAGCAACCCATAAAAAATCGTTATTTTTCGTCTATCTCGCTTAGTGCTCGAGATATGGAGCATTTTACATTTTGGTCACCCAGGAAAGTGAGGAATGTTTTGATGGGATCGTATTAAACCTCTCAAATGGAGTTCCCCCACCGTACAACCCCCAAAAAATCGTTATTTTTCGTTTATCTCGCATCGTTCTCGAGATATGGAGCATTTTACATTTTGGTCACCCAGGAAAGTGAGATTTCAGGAATGTTTTGATGGGATCGTATTAAGCGTCTCAAATGGAGGCCCCCACCGAACAACCCCCAAAAAATCGTTATTTTTCGTCTATCTCGCTTAGTTCTCGAGATATGGAGCATTTTACATTTTGGTCACCCAGGAAAGTGAGATTTCAGGAATGTTTTGATGGGATCGTATTAAGCGTCTCAAATGGAGGCCCCCACCGAACAACCCCCAAAAAATCGTTATTTTTCGTTTATCTCGCATCGTTCTCGAGATATGGAGCTTTTTACATTTTGGTCACCCAGGAAAGTGAGATTTCAGGAATGTTTTGATGGGATCGTATTAAGCGTATCAAATGGAGTTCCCCCACCGTAAAACCCCCAAAAAATCGTTATTTTTCGTCTATCTCGCTTAGTTCTCGAGATATGGAGCATTTTACATTTTGGTCACCCAGGAAAGTGAGATTTCAGGAATGTTTTGATGGGATCGTATTAAGCGTCTCAAATGGAGGCCCCCACCGAACAACCCCCAAAAAATCGTTATTTTTCGTTTATCTCGCATCGTTCTCGAGATATGGAGCTTTTTACATTTTGGTCACCCAGGAAAGTGAGATTTCAGGAATGTTTTGATGGGATCGTATTAAGCGTCTCAAAAGGAGCAACCCATAAAAAATCGTTATTTTTTGTCTATCTCGCTCCGTTCTCGAGATATGGAGCTTTTTACATTTTGGTCACCCAGGAAAGTGAGGAATGTTTTGATGGGATCGTATTAAGCGTCTCAAATGGAGTTCCCCCACCATACAACACTTAAAAAATCGTTATTTTTCGTCTATCTCACATCGTTCTCGAGATATGGAGCTTTTTACATTTTGGTCACCCAGGAAAGTGAGGAATGTTTTGATGGGATCGTATAAAGCGTATCAAATGGAGTTCCCCCACCGTACAACCTCCAAAAAATCGTTATTTTTCGTCTATCTCACATCGTTCTCGAGTTATGGAGCATTTTACATTTTGGTCACCCAGGAAAGTGAGATTTCAGGAATGTTTTGATGGGATCGTATTAAACCTCTCAAATGGAGTAACCCCTTTGAGCAACCTATAAAAAATCGTTATTTTTTGTCTATCTCGCTCCGTTCTCGAGATATGGAGCATTTTCCATTTTGGTCACCCAGGAAAGTGAGGAATGTTTTGATGGGATCGTATTAAGCGTATCAAATGGAGTTCCCCCACCGTACAACCTCCAAAAAATCGTTATTTTTCGTCTATCTCACATCGTTCTCGAGATATGGAGCATTTTACATTTTGGTCACCCAGGAAAGTGAGATTTCAGGAATGTTTTGATGGGATCGTATTAAGCGTATCAAATTGAGTTCCCCCACCGTACAACCCCCAAAAAATCGTTATTTTTCGTCTATCTCGCATCGTTCTCGAGATATGGAGCTTTTTACATTTTGGTCACCCAGGAAAGTGAGGAATGTTTTGATGGGATCGTATTAAGCGTATCAAATGGAGTTCCCCCACCATACAACCCTTAAAAAATCGTTATTTTTCGTCTATCTCACATCGTTCTCGAGATATGGAGCTTTTTACATTTTGGTCACCCAGGAAAGTGAGGAATGTTTTGATGGGATCGTATTAAGCGTATCAAATTGAGTTCCCCCACCGTACAACCCCCAAAAAATCGTTATTTTTCGTCTATCTCGCATCGTTCTCGAGATATGGAGCTTTTTACATTTTGGTCACCCAGGAAAGTGAGGAATGTTTTGATGGGATCGTATTAAGCGTCTCAAATGGAGTTCCCCCACCATACAACCCTTAAAAAATCGTTATTTTTCGTCTATCTCACATCGTTCTCGAGATATGGAGCTTTTTACATTTTGGTCACCCAGGAAAGTGAGGAATGTTTTGATGGGATCGTATAAAGCGTATCAAATGGAGTTCCCCCACAGTACAACCCCCAAAAAATCGTTATTTTTCGTCTATCTCACATCGTTCTCGAGTTATGGAGCATTTTACATTTTGGTCACCCAGGAAAGTGAGATTTTAGGAATGTTTTGATGGGATCGTATTAAGCGTCTCAAATGGAGTTCCCCCACCGTACAACCCCCAAAAAATCGTTATTTTTCGTCTATCTCACATCGTTCTCGAGTTATGGAGCATTTTACATTTTGGTCACCCAGGAAAGTGAGATTTCAGGAATGTTTTGATGGGATCGTATTAAGCGTCTCAAATGGAGTAACCCCTTTGAGCAACCCATAAAAAATCGTTATTTTTTGTCTATCTCGCTCCGTTCTCGAGATATGGAGCATTTTCCATTTTGGTCACCCAGGAAAGTGAGGAATGTTTTGATGGGATCGTATTAAACCTCTCAAATGGAGTTCCCCCACCGTACAACCCACAAAAAATCGTTATTTTTCGTCTATCTCGCTTAGTTCTCGAGATATGGAGCATTTTACATTTTGGTCACCCAGGAAAGTGAGGAATGTTTTGATGGGATCGTATTAAACCTCTCAAATGGAGTTCCCCCACCGTACAACCCCCAAAAAATCGTTATTTTTCGTTTATCTCGCATCGTTCTCGAGATATGGAGCTTTTTACATTTTGGTCACCCAGGAAAGTGAGATTTCAGGAATGTTTTGATGGGATCGTATTAAGCGTCTCAAATGGAGTTCCCCCACCATACAACCTTTAAAAAATCGTTATTTTTCGTCTATCTCACATCGTTCTCGAGATATGGAGCTTTTTACATTTTGGTCACCCAGGAAAGTGAGGAATGTTTTGATGGGATCGTATTAAGCGTATCAAATGGAGTTCCCCCACCGTAAAACCCCCAAAAAATCGTTATTTTTCGTCTATCTCACATCGTTCTCGAGTTATGGAGCATTTTACATTTTGGTCACCCAGGAAAGTGAGATTTTAGGAATGTTTTGATGGGATCGTATTAAGCGTCTCAAATGGAGTTCCCCCACCGTACAGCCCCCAAAAAATCGTTATTTTTTGTCTATCTCGCTCCGTTCTCGAGATATGGAGCATTTTACATTTTGGTCACCCAGGAAAGTGAGATTTCAGGAATGTTTTGATGGGATCGTATTAAGCGTATCAAATGGAGTCCCCCCACCGTACAACCCCCAAAAAATCGTTATTTTTCGTCTATCTCGCTTAGTTCTCGAGATATGGAGCATTTTACATTTTGGTCACCCAGGAAAGTGAGATTTCAGGAATGTTTTGATGGGATCGTATTAAGCGTCTCAAATGGAGGTCCCCACCGAACAACCCCCAAAAAATCGTTATTTTTCGTCTATCTCGCATCGTTCTCGAGTTATCGAGCATTTTACATTTTGGTCACCCAGGAAAGTGAGATTTCAGGAATGTTTTGATGGGATCGTATTAAGCGTATCAAATGGAGTTCCCCCACCGTACAACCCCCAAAAAATCGTTATTTTTCGTCTATCTCGCATCGTTCTCGAGTTATCGAGCTTTTTACATTTTGGTCACCCAGGAAAGTGAGATTTCAGGAATGTTTTGATGGGATCGTATTAAGCGTCTCAAATGGAGTTCCCCCACCATACAACCCTTAAAAAATCGTTATTTTTCGTCTATCTCACATCGTTCTCGAGATATGGAGCATTTTACATTTTGGTCACCCAGGAAAGTGAGATTTCAGGAATGTTTTGATGGGATCGTATTAAGCGTCTCAAAAGGAGCAACCCATAAAAAATCGTTATTTTTTGTCTATCTCGCTCCGTTCTCGAGATATGGAGCATTTTCCATTTTGGTCACCCAGGAAAGTGAGGAATGTTTTGATGGGATCGTATTAAGCGTATCAAATGGAGTTCCCCCACCGTACAACCCACAAAAAATCGTTATTTTTTGTCTATCTCGCAACGTTCTCGAGATATGGAGCATTTTACATTTTGGTCACCCAGGAAAGTGAGATTTCAGGAATGTTTTGATGGGATCGTATTAAGCGTCTCAAATGGAGGCCCCCACCGAACAACCCCCAAAAAATCGTTATTTTTCGTTTATCTCGCATCGTTCTCGAGATATGGAGCTTTTTACATTTTGGTCACCCAGGAAAGTGAGATTTCAGGAATGTTTTGATGGGATCGTATTAAGCGTCTCAAATGGAGTAACCCTTTTGAGCAACCCATAAAAAATCGTTATTTTTCGTCTATCTCGCTTAGTGCTCGAGATATGGAGCATTTTACATTTTGGTCACCCAGGAAAGTGAGGAATGTTTTGATGGGATCGTATTAAACCTCTCAAATGGAGTTCCCCCACCGTACAACCCCCAAAAAATCGTTATTTTTCGTTTATCTCGCATCGTTCTCGAGATATGGAGCATTTTACATTTTGGTCACCCAGGAAAGTGAGATTTCAGGAATGTTTTGATGGGATCGTATTAAGCGTCTCAAATGGAGGCCCCCACCGAACAACCCCCAAAAAATCGTTATTTTTCGTTTATCTCGCATCGTTCTCGAGATATGGAGCTTTTTACATTTTGGTCACCCAGGAAAGTGAGATTTCAGGAATGTTTTGATGGGATCGTATTAAGCGTATCAAATGGAGTTCCCCCACCGTACAACCCCCAAAAAATCGTTATTTTTCGTCTATCTCACATCGTTCTCGAGTTATGGAGCATTTTACATTTGTGTATTGGCCACTACCGCACAAATTTTTTTTGTAATAAACTTTATCATCAACCAATTATGGAAGCGGTGAACTCTGCCACTTCATCGTTCGTTAACTTTTCGATTCGATTGCAAACTTTAGTTATCGTTTCAATACCATGGCATTCCAATCAACCATGCTGGATTCGACGTAGCAAAATTACTTCCTTTTCTACCCAAACCATCGTGCTGTGAAGATCGCTACTCCGTCACATAGAGATTGATCGTGACGCATAAAAAGATCAATCCTACTGGGTGCAAAAGTTGAAGAAGTTTTTTTTTGTTTTTTTTTAATGAAACATATATAAAGTTTGACTATATAACGAGTTAAATACGCTTAAATCATTTTTTTTCTGAGCAAGTGCTAGCTCGATTTTCACAAGGTATAAGTGATTGACGAGGGAACGAAAAAGTAAGTTGCTTTTCTAAGCAAATTGTGCTACCTATTTTTTTTGTTTTTTTTTATTACGTTTGTCATTATCATAGGTGTAGAGCTTTTACATTCTAAAACCTTTGTCCGTCCGTATCTGGGGTCGCAAAACACATCGGAAAACCCGTCTCCGTCCGTGGTTGTGCTACATCGATACCAAAGTATCTTGGGGCTAAGGCTCTGCGTAAAACCATAAATAGGAACCCGCGGAACCTGTTGTACAGCTAAAATAAAGGTAAATTAGTGTAAAATGCTGTAACTAAACATAACCGCAGATAGAGATTGGTTTATTTAGACTTGAAAAGGCAGTCTACTCGACGATCGTGGGCGCTACACACAACCGTGCCCGAGGCTCCGACAGGACGCCTAGCACACTCAAGCTTGTGAAGGCTAAAACCAAATCTCCTGGTCCGGTGCTAAACCCAGGAAAAGCTTGGAATACACATTAGGGATCTCCAACACAGTACCTACGTCAAAAGACTTATCAAAGTCTTGAAAAAGGAACCCAGTACATTTTTTCGCGTATTCGTAAAACACCTGCTGGCTGGTACCCTTAAACGATTCATCAAGGCCCCGTGTGTCGTCGACACGCGTTAGTCCAGCCAGCCAGGATAAAAAGCTTTCGGGATCAGGAGTATATATATACATCCATAAGCCGTGGTGTGAATTTTTTCTAAACGATCATAGGATTAGGTGGCGAAGAGGGTACCGTGGGGGATTCAACGGGATCGCGTTGATCATATATGTATATGTAAAAATACGCATATAATAACGGCGTTCACTACGTACATAAGTAAATAACTGGAAAAAATGATACCTACCTAGTACTTACTGCGACGAAATCATCAAACGTATCATCGATCCTCATTAATGGCCGTAGATTACTAGCTACTTCAAGATCCAGACTTCGACTATCCAATTATTGTTGACCTAGTTTTTTTAAGTAAATTTTCAATGATATGTAATGAACCTCGCTCGTCGTAATCACTCAAGTTAAGTATAAGAGTCCAACTCACTCATGACCACCAATACAAACGTATGATAAACATAATTTCTCATTTTTTTTTTTGCTTAGCTTAGTAAAAGAGTTTATGAAAGAAACTCCAATTTCTTCACATCTTACCCGCCAACAAGTCGTGCGCACCACTTTACTGGAGGAGAGATATTGGTGAGTCCAAATTTTTGTATTTGTATTAGAGAATTATTTTATCATATGAGTGAATCGGAGCAGTGCTCGTCACCTGCTGAAGTTATTTTGAAGGTTATCTACCTAGGTCAGTTAACAGAGCGTTAACATAATCGAACAGCTGATTCGACCGATACATATGTATATATCTATACATATTTGTTGATATTTTTGTGTAATACATTGCTGAGTGATTTCGATGACTAGCATAATTGAATAACTACATAGATTTTGATTTTATGAGATTCATACATAGGGTCAATGAACCTTTGTTTTTGTTTTAATCTTTTTTAATATTATTGATCTTATATATATATATATGAATTGAATTTTATACTAACGATATACATATGAATTATTATTCTTAATCTTTTTCGGTATAATATTTCTACTTTTGAATAAAACATATAATGTTGGAATTAATATGAACTTTTGTGTTATTGACATAACATAATGTCGAGTGAGTAAATTTTCGAATGTGAGCTTGGGGAAGTGGAAGGCTAAAGGGAAGTGTGGACGCTGAAATGATAAGTCAGGTTTAATTTAATTTGACTTCGCTTTAGGGGTTATCGCGAAAGTATTCAGAGGGAGCGTTAACCATGGCGTTTGTACTTAGAGTATCAAACAGTGGGAGGGTCACCCTCAGGAACTAAGACCACCGTATAGTTCCAAAAAGAAGTGTTTGTTGAGAGACTTATTGATATTTTGGCAGTTTTTAGTTGTTCTTTTTAATTTATAGCTTTTCAGGCACGTTTTACTGTAAACGGCAGTTCAGTGGCGTTTGCAAGAACCCACCCCTCCGACGAGCAAGCCTATTGGCCTTCGCTAGCGTGCCTACCCGCATTCCGCCGACTGAACAACCTAATCCACCTTCGTTGAGGACCTTTGAGAATCCTGTGGTTCAGAGGAATTCAATGAAGAGGCAAAAGATCGCAATGTTGTGGGTTAGGAACAGCAATTCCGTTACACAGGTGGCGCCCATCGTGGGGCACGAATTTTGTATTAATGTAGACGGTTGCAAGACCTCAAAAACATTTTTTTATTCCAACTTTAGCCAATTTCAATTTTTAAAGTTTTGCTTTACCCTTTGTACATCTTTAGTTTTGATAAAGAGTACTGATTTATGAGCCGAGTAGGATTTGTCCAGGAGTACAGTTTTTGTTTAAGTACAACTCCTAGCAGCATGTTCCTAGAAGGTGAATGAGAAGACAGAATTTTTTTCCTGATTCAGTGTCCTGATAATGCATGTAGTAAGTTACAACTTTTTTCAGAATAGCATTGATTGAACAAAAGAGTTCTTATTTACGGTTTAGCATTGGTCTGGAGGATTTCATCGGACGACCGGGAGATATCGGTCCCAGTAGACCACTTCTCCGTCTGTTGCGCCCGAGTTATGTTCCAGCCAATTTTATAGATTCGAGATGAAGCTATTTCAAAACAAAATTGTCCCAAAGAAAAAGATACAAAGTAATACGCTTTTAATATCACAAACTCATTTTAGAACCTTAAACAAATTGTAGTGTAGTTTGTAGAGTTTAATTTTTTTAGCTAGACGACCTTAGAGGATGAGCATGAAATTCGCTTATCTCTTTGCTGCGCCTATGAAAGATAGATTAATTTTGATACGACAAACACATAACAAATCAGCAACCTTCTTTTATTTTATTTATTTTTCACCTTCTCGCTTGCCTAAAGCGTTCTTTATTTTTCCAAGCTCACAATTAATGATATAGAAGACATATTTTGTAGATTTTTTTTTTTTTTTTATTGCTTTCGAGATATTATATATAATTTTTTTATTTGTTTTGAACTCCCAAACGAATACCCAAACTAGTATTTTATCTGTCCGGTATATAAATACCTCTAATCCCTATCTAAAAAGATACACATTTTGTTTTAAATACGTTTTTAAAAATGCCACCAAAACAACCGAAAAAAATAACAGTTGAAGACGAAGAACGTACGAGTAGTAGTAGTACGCGTCGTAATAACTCTGAAGGTAACACAAATATTCCGCCAGAGGAGGGAGACCCCCCTCCTTCAGGACCGCGTCAGTTGAACCTTTCTCAGGATGAAAATCTTAAGAGATATATCCAAAATGTTATTACTGCGTCGATAGGGCTAATTAGGGCTGAAGATCTTCAGACACGTCAAGAAGAATATGAAGCCGAAAGACTTAAAACAGTTCAGGAAATGAGTAGAACCATCCGAGAAGAGTTAAGAGCTATGGGTATACCTCGACATACTGTTACGGATGAACTCCGTGCACAGTCACCTTTAGATCATAGTTCTTTACAGGTTCCAACTGAAGAAGATATTATCCAGGAACGAAACCAAGATCAGAACCCAACCCCAAATCGAATCCGAAACCAAAATCAGGACGGCGTTCAAAATCCGGATAATACAAATCCAAGACAAAACCAAGCTAATAATTTAAATCAAATTCAAAATAGATTTTCAGTTGATGCTCCTGAAAGCATTCGAGAAGCCTCGGAAAATTTTCATCCGAGTGAAAGTTTTGTAAATTTTATGAATCGACTAGATAATTTAAACTTTACTTCTGCAGGTTCAAGTAATAGAGTATCGAACCCAACAACTTGGAATCGACCTGTCGATTTTAAGAAATGGGGTCTCAAATTCGACAATGAGAAGATGTCAATAGAAGATTTTCTTTTTCGACTTAATCGTTTGAAGATCTGTTACAAGGTATCGTGGGATGACATTTTCCTACATTTTCAAATTTTTGTCGCAGGTGAAGTAGAAACCTGGTTGTGGATTTATCTTAAATCCAACCCTGGCGCCACCTGGCGTCATTTAGAGTTAGCGCTAATAGAGCAATATAAAAGGCTCGAAACAGATACAGAAATATCCCGAAAAATGTTTGATCGACGCCAAGGTCAAAGCGAGACCTTCGATAACTTTTATCTAGATATAATGAAATTAAACTCACGCATGCAAAAGCCAAAATCTTCTGCTGATTTGATAGATCTCATAAAGCAGAACGTAAAGAGAAAGACAGGAGAACTTTTAATAACATTTTATACTAAAAGTTTGCCGGAGATAGTTTACGTGTGTCGTACTATCGAGAAACGCGTTAATCAGTACGAAAGCTTACGAACAAAAACGTTTCCGGTCACAAGCTCCAGCGCTAAACCCAAAGTAAGTGAGATAGACTTCGATAGTGAAGAATTTCAAGATAGTGAAGTTATAGAGGCGATTTCGCAGCCAAGAAATTTTAGTCTTTATATATGTTGGAACTGCAAAACAAAAGGTCATTCCTACAAGCAGTGTCCAAGTGCTCAGCGGAGCTTATTTTGTTTCCGGTGTGGTTTAGAAAACACCACCTCTCCGAAGTGTCCAAAGTGTTCGGGAAACCGGAACCGGGGCAATCCATCCGGGGAGTTTTGCCCCACACAATCGAACCCGGAACAAAAAATCCTATAGAAAATATTCATCCTTCGGATATTCCAAAATCAATTATCGTTTCAAATCCAGATTTTTCAAACTCTCCAGATTTGACTAAAGAATGTAAACAAATTTTAAATCCAAATTCTAATATCGAAATCCTTAAAAGACCAGCAGATGAATCCAATGTAAAGGAAGACACATCATCTCCGGAAGTAGTCCAGAAACCTCCTTCGTTACATGAGCGTTTAAAAAACTATTACGATGTGCGTAATCGCATATTTAAAACTCCCTCTAAACGGGTTGTAAAACTCAGAGAAAAATTCAAAAAAAAAAGTGAGGTACACAAATCAATATGTGCAACAATACTTTGTGACACCGATGACCCAAGGCCATATGCCAATGTTACGGTGTTCGGTAAAAGTATGCTAGGACTCTTAGACAGCGGAGCAAGCATTAGCTGTTTAGGTGCTGGATGTCTAGACCTACTTAATACAGAGGGCATTTCTTTTAAAACTTTCAATTCGAAAGTAAAAATGGCTAGTGGGCAGTCTCAAAATATCATATGTAGGTGAACTTTTAGCTTTAGTAACATATAAAGGAATTTCAAAATATATAGTATTATATTTAGTGCCATCGCTAAAAAACTCTTTGTATCTAGGTGTAAACTTCTGGAGGTCTTTTGATATTGCAAATGAGATTTTTTCAGAAATATCTTCCATAGATTTAGACAGTCCTCGCGATTCAAATGCTCACGAGCTATCTGCAGATCAAACTAAAACCCTTCAAAATGTCATAAGCTTGTTTCCATCCGCAGCTAAATTTGGGCTTGGTAAAACAACGCTAGAAGAACACATAATGAATACAGGGAATGCTGAGCCGGTGAAACAACGTCATTACCAGGTTTCTCCAGCGGTAGGGGCCCTGAGAAAAGTGGAGTTGCAAAGGATGCTCGATTTAGGGGTCATAGAAGTGAGTCAAAGTCCCTGGAGCTCGCCGATGGTATTAGTACAAAAGCCGGGGAAAAATAGGCTGTGTCTCGACTCCAGGAAGGTGAATAAAGTAACAAAGAAAGATGCATATCCGCTTCATCATGTTGATGGTCTGCTTAGTCGCCAGACAAACATGCACTTTATATCCACGGTGGACTTGAAGGACGCGTTTTGGCAGATACCGCTGGAGAAAGCCTCTAGGGAAAAGACAGCGTTCACTGTGCCAGGCAATCCCCTATATCAATTCACGGTAATGCCCTTTGGTCTCTGCAACGCCGCACAAAGGCTGTGTAGACTCATGGACAAAGTGGTGCCACATGAATTGAGACAACATATCTACGTATATTTAGATGATCTGTTGGTGGTCTCGTCAACATTTGATGAACATATTTCGATATTAACAAAACTTGCAACGCTCTTGAAAAACGCAGGTTTAACTATAAATTTAACAAAATCCAAATTTTGCTTCAGAGAATTAAAATTCTTAGGTTTTATATTAGGGGGTGGATGTATCCAGACAGATCCAGATAAGGTATCTGCCATCAGGGATTTTCCCATTCCGAAGACTGCAAGACAAGTAAGACGATTTTTGGGTTTATCGGGATGGTATAGGCGTTTCGTTAACAATTATTCGTCTTTATCTTCTCCGTTATCAGATACGCTCAAAAAGAGCAAAACTTTTACTTTCACGCCACAGGCGTTAAAAGCATTTGAAGCACTCAAACAGGCGTTAACCTCGGCACCTATATTAGTTAACCCTGATTTTCAAAAACCTTTCAAGATTCTCTGCGACGCATCTACTACCGGTGTAGGAAGTGTCTTGTGTCAAGAAGATGTAGAAGGAGTCGAAAGACCAATCTACTATTATTCTCACAAGCTGACGTCAGCACAGCGCAACTACAGTATAACCGAACTTGAGTGCTTAGCAGCGGTTCTAGGAGTAGAGAAGTTTAGATCGTATGTAGAAGGTCAAGAATTTACAATCATAACCGACCATGCCAGCCTACGTTGGCTTATGAATCAAAAAGATTTAAACGGGCGACTAGCACGTTGGAGTCTTCGACTTCAACGATTCTCGTTCGAAATAGAACACAGAAAAGGTACGCAAAATGTAGTTCCAGATGCACTTTCGCGTATCTATAGCGTCGATGAGATAACATCTATGACACAAGGACCAAATATTTCAGATGTTTTACACATCGATCTTAAAGATCCAGCATTTAAGTCCAATGAATATCAAGAGCTTATTAAAACCATCGAGACAAACCAATACCAGTTACCTGATCTTCGTTTATCAGATGGTTTCGTTTATAAAAAAGTGAAACCTTGTACGGGTGATTCTATCGAGGATGACTGCATATGGAAGCTATGGATTCCATCGGTGCTTACGACTAGTTTGATCCAATTAGCCCATGAGCCTACAAAAGCGTCTCACGGTGGAATAGCGAAGACATTATATCGTCTACGCGACCGATTTTACTGGCCTAATATGGCGGCTCAGGTAAAGTCGTTCGTCGGACAGTGTAATGTGTGCAAGACTTCGAAAGCACCTAATTCTGTTCTTAGACCACCGATGGGACATGCCTTCGTAGTCGATAGACCATTCCAACACATCTATGTTGACTTTTTGGGTCCATACCCAAGATCAAAAAAAGGTAACACACATATCATAGTTTGTCTGGATCAGCTGACTAAATTTGTGCTGGTCAAAGCTCTAAGAAAAGCGACAGCTGAAGCTGCAGTAAGATTTTTAGAGGATGACGTTTTTTCTATCTTCGGGGTACCCGAATCTCTTTTGTCAGACAATGGCAAGCAATTTATTGGCAAGGAATTCTCAAAATTTCTAACGAATTATGGAACAAGACATGTTAAAACTGCGGTGTATGCACCACAATCAAATGCCAGTGAACGAGTAAACCGCTCGATACTCAGTGCAATTCGTTCGTATCTAGGTAAAGACCAATCTCAGTGGGACCAGCACTTACCATCCATCGTGAGCTCGTTACGTTCAACAATTCATTCGGCGATTGGTATGTCGCCTCATGAAGCTCTCTTTGGCCAGAGTAAGATTGATCATGGCTCAGATTATGAGTTACTTAAAAATCTTAAGAGCTTAAACAATCCCGAATTTACTATTTTACCCAAGTCAGCGAAAATGAATATCATCCACAAGAGAATAAAAGACTCTTTAGCACAGTCACACAAAATTTATGAAAAAAATTACAACCTCAGGAGTAAGGGTCGACTTTACAAGATAGGGCAAAAAGTTTTTAAGCGAAATTTTATCCTAAGTGATAAGACAAAAAGTAGGAAGCTATGTCCGAAGTTTGTGGCGGCTAGAGTCAAAAACATAGTAGGCAACAGCTTATATGAGCTTACCGACCTAAATGGCAATAACCTAGGGGTAGTACACGCAAAGGACATCCGCGAGTAACTTTATGAAATTCAAGCAAACAACCGATAATTTCCAACTTCAAAATTACAACAGTGGCATTTTCTTTCCCATTCCAGGGATATTATTACCCAGGAATTGAAAAGTTGTGTATTGGCCACTACCGCACAAATTTTTTTTGTAATAAACTTTATCATCAACCAATTATGGAAGCGGTGAACTCTGCCACTTCATCGTTCGTTAACTTTTCGATTCGATTGCAAACTTTAGTTATCGTTTCAATACCATGGCATTCCAATCAACCATGCTGGATTCGACGTAGCAAAATTACTTCCTTTTCTACCCAAACCATCGTGCTGTGAAGATCGCTACTCCGTCACATAGAGATTGATCGTGACGCATAAAAAGATCAATCCTACTGGGTGCAAAAGTTGAAGAAGTTTTTTTTTGTTTTTTTTTAATGAAACATATATAAAGTTTGACTATATAACGAGTTAAATACGCTTAAATCATTTTTTTTCTGAGCAAGTGCTAGCTCGATTTTCACAAGGTATAAGTGATTGACGAGGGAACGAAAAAGTAAGTTGCTTTTCTAAGCAAATTGTGCTACCTATTTTTTTTGTTTTTTTTTATTACGTTTGTCATTATCATAGGTGTAGAGCTTTTACATTCTAAAACCTTTGTCCGTCCGTATCTGGGGTCGCAAAACACATCGGAAAACCCGTCTCCGTCCGTGGTTGTGCTACATCGATACCAAAGTATCTTGGGGCTAAGGCTCTGCGTAAAACCATAAATAGGAACCCGCGGAACCTGTTGTACAGCTAAAATAAAGGTAAATTAGTGTAAAATGCTGTAACTAAACATAACCGCAGATAGAGATTGGTTTATTTAGACTTGAAAAGGCAGTCTACTCGACGATCGTGGGCGCTACACACAACCGTGCCCGAGGCTCCGACAGGACGCCTAGCACACTCAAGCTTGTGAAGGCTAAAACCAAATCTCCTGGTCCGGTGCTAAACCCAGGAAAAGCTTGGAATACACATTAGGGATCTCCAACACAGTACCTACGTCAAAAGACTTATCAAAGTCTTGAAAAAGGAACCCAGTACATTTTTTCGCGTATTCGTAAAACACCTGCTGGCTGGTACCCTTAAACGATTCATCAAGGCCCCGTGTGTCGTCGACACGCGTTAGTCCAGCCAGCCAGGATAAAAAGCTTTCGGGATCAGGAGTATATATATACATCCATAAGCCGTGGTGTGAATTTTTTCTAAACGATCATAGGATTAGGTGGCGAAGAGGGTACCGTGGGGGATTCAACGGGATCGCGTTGATCATATATGTATATGTAAAAATACGCATATAATAACGGCGTTCACTACGTACATAAGTAAATAACTGGAAAAAATGATACCTACCTAGTACTTACTGCGACGAAATCATCAAACGTATCATCGATCCTCATTAATGGCCGTAGATTACTAGCTACTTCAAGATCCAGACTTCGACTATCCAATTATTGTTGACCTAGTTTTTTTAAGTAAATTTTCAATGATATGTAATGAACCTCGCTCGTCGTAATCACTCAAGTTAAGTATAAGAGTCCAACTCACTCATGACCACCAATACAAACGTATGATAAACATAATTTCTCATTTTTTTTTTTGCTTAGCTTAGTAAAAGAGTTTATGAAAGAAACTCCAATTTCTTCACATCTTACCCGCCAACAAGTCGTGCGCACCACTTTACTGGAGGAGAGATATTGGTGAGTCCAAATTTTTGTATTTGTATTAGAGAATTATTTTATCATATGAGTGAATCGGAGCAGTGCTCGTCACCTGCTGAAGTTATTTTGAAGGTTATCTACCTAGGTCAGTTAACAGAGCGTTAACATAATCGAACAGCTGATTCGACCGATACATATGTATATATCTATACATATTTGTTGATATTTTTGTGTAATACATTGCTGAGTGATTTCGATGACTAGCATAATTGAATAACTACATAGATTTTGATTTTATGAGATTCATACATAGGGTCAATGAACCTTTGTTTTTGTTTTAATCTTTTTTAATATTATTGATCTTATATATATATATATGAATTGAATTTTATACTAACGATATACATATGAATTATTATTCTTAATCTTTTTCGGTATAATATTTCTACTTTTGAATAAAACATATAATGTTGGAATTAATATGAACTTTTGTGTTATTGACATAACATAATGTCGAGTGAGTAAATTTTCGAATGTGAGCTTGGGGAAGTGGAAGGCTAAAGGGAAGTGTGGACGCTGAAATGATAAGTCAGGTTTAATTTAATTTGACTTCGCTTTAGGGGTTATCGCGAAAGTATTCAGAGGGAGCGTTAACCATGGCGTTTGTACTTAGAGTATCAAACAGTGGGAGGGTCACCCTCAGGAACTAAGACCACCGTATAGTTCCAAAAAGAAGTGTTTGTTGAGAGACTTATTGATATTTTGGCAGTTTTTAGTTGTTCTTTTTAATTTATAGCTTTTCAGGCACGTTTTACTGTAAACGGCAGTTCAGTGGCGTTTGCAAGAACCCACCCCTCCGACGAGCAAGCCTATTGGCCTTCGCTAGCGTGCCTACCCGCATTCCGCCGACTGAACAACCTAATCCACCTTCGTTGAGGACCTTTGAGAATCCTGTGGTTCAGAGGAATTCAATGAAGAGGCAAAAGATCGCAATGTTGTGGGTTAGGAACAGCAATTCCGTTACACATTTTGGTCACCCAGGAAAGTGAGATTTCAGGAATGTTTTGATGGGATCGTATTAAGCGTCTCAAATGGAGTAACCCTTTTGAGCAACCCATAAAAAATCGTTATTTTTCGTCTATCTCGCTTAGTGCTCGAGATATGGAGCATTTTCCATTTTGGTCACCCAGAAAAGTGAGGAATGTTTTGATGGGATCGTATTAAGCGTATCAAATGGAGTTCCCCCACCGTACAACCCCCAAAAAATCGTTATTTTTCGTCTATCTCACATCGTTCTCGAGATATGGAGCATTTTACATTTTGGTCACCCAGGAAAGTGAGATTTCAGGAATGTTTTGATGGGATCGTATTAAGCGTCTCAAATGGAGGCCCCCACCGAACAACCCCCAAAAAATCGTTATTTTTCGTTTATCTCGCATCGTTCTCGAGATATGGAGCTTTTTACATTTTGGTCACCCAGGAAAGTGAGATTTCAGGAATGTTTTGATGGGATCGTATTAAGCGTATCAAATGGAGTTCCCCCACCGTACAACCCACAAAAAATCGTTATTTTTCGTCTATCTCGCATCGTTCTCGAGTTATCGAGCATTTTACATTTTGGTCACCCAGGAAAGTGAGATTTCAGGAATGTTTTGATGGGATCGTATTAAGCGTCTCAAAAGGAGTAACCCTTTTGAGCAACCCATAAAAAATCGTTATTGTTTGTCTATCTCGCTCCGTTCTCGAGATATGGAGCATTTTCCATTTTGGTCACCCAGGAAAGTGAGGAATGTTTTGATGGGATCGTATTAAGCGTCTCAAATGGAGTAACCCTTTTGAGCAACCCATAAAAAATCGTTATTTTTCGTCTATCTCGCTTAGTGCTCGAGATATGGAGCATTTTCCATTTTGGTCACCCAGAAAAGTGAGGAATGTTTTGATGGGATCGTATTAAGCGTATCAAATGGAGTTCCCCCACCGTACAACCCCCAAAAAATCGTTATTTTTCGTCTATCTCACATCGTTCTCGAGATATGGAGCATTTTACATTTTGGTCACCCAGGAAAGTGAGATTTCAGGAATGTTTTGATGGGATCGTATTAAGCGTCTCAAATGGAGGCCCCCACCGAACAACCCCCAAAAAATCGTTATTTTTCGTCTATCTCGCTTAGTTCTCGAGATATGGAGCATTTTACATTTTGGTCACCCAGGAAAGTGAGGAATGTTTTGATGGGATCGTATTAAGCGTATCAAATGGAGTTCCCCCACCGTACAACCCCCAAAAAATCGTTATTTTTCGTCTATCTCGCTTAGTTCTCGAGATATGGAGCATTTTACATTTTGGTCACCCAGGAAAGTGAGATTTCAGGAATGTTTTGATGGGATCGTATTAAGCGTCTCAAATGGAGGCCCCCACCGAACAACCCCCAAAAAATCGTTATTTTTCGTTTATCTCGCATCGTTCTCGAGATATGGAGCTTTTTACATTTTGGTCACCCAGGAAAGTGAGATTTCAGGAATGTTTTGATGGGATCGTATTAAGCGTATCAAATGAAGTTCCCCCACCATACAACCCCCAAAAAATCGTTATTTTTCGTCTATCTCGCTCCGTTCTCGAGATATGGAGCATTTTCCATTTTGGTCACCCAGGAAAGTGAGGAATGTTTTGATGGGATCGTATTAAGCGTATCAAATGGAGTTCCCCCACCGTACAACCCCCAAAAAATCGTTATTTTTCGTCTATCTCACATCGTTCTCGAGTTATGGAGCATTTTACATTTTGGTCACCCAGGAAAGTGAGATTTCAGGAATGTTTTGATGGGATCGTATTAAGCGTCTCAAATGGAGTAACCCCTTTGAGCAACCTATAAAAAATCGTTATTTTTTGTCTATCTCGCTCCGTTCTCGAGATATGGAGCATTTTCCATTTTGGTCACCCAGGAAAGTGAGGAATGTTTTGATGGGATCGTATTAAGCGTATCAAATGGAGTTCCCCCACCGTACAACCTCCAAAAAATCGTTATTTTTCGTCTATCTCACATCGTTCTCGAGATATGGAGCATTTTACATTTTGGTCACCCAGGAAAGTGAGATTTCAGGAATGTTTTGATGGGATCGTATTAAGCGTATCAAATGGAGTTCCCCCACCGTACAACTTCCAAAAAATCGTTATTTTTCGTCTATCTCGCTCCGTTCTCGAGATATGGAGCATTTTCCATTTTGGTCACCCAGGAAAGTGAGGAATGTTTTGATGGGATCGTATTAAGCGTATCAAATGGAGTTCCCCCACCTTACAACCCACAAAAAATCGTTATTTTTCGTCTATCTCGCTTAGTTCTCGAGATATGGAGCATTTTACATTTTGGTCACCCAGGAAAGTGAGATTTCAGGAATGTTTTGATGGGATCGTATTAAGCGTCTCAAATGGAGGCCCCCACCGAACAACCCCCAAAAAATCGTTATTTTTCGTTTATCTCGCATCGTTCTCGAGATATGGAGCTTTTTACATTTTGGTCACCCAGGAAAGTGAGATTTCAGGAATGTTTTGATGGGATCGTATTAAGCGTATCAAATGGAGTTCCCCCACCATACAACCCCCAAAAAATCGTTATTTTTCGTCTATCTCGCTCCGTTCTCGAGATATGGAGCATTTTCCATTTTGGTCACCCATGAAAGGGAGGAATGTTTTGATGGGATCGTATTAAGCGTATCAAATGGAGTTCCCCCACCATACAACCCCCAAAAAATCGTTATTTTTCGTCTATCTCACATCGTTCTCGAGATATGGAGCATTTTACATTTTGGTTACCCAGGAAAGTGAGATTTCAGGAATGTTTTGATGGGATCGTATTAAGCGTATCGAATGGAGTTCCCCCACCGTACAACCCCCAAAAAATCGTTATTTTTCGTCTATCTCACATCGTTCTCGAGTTATGGAGCATTTTACATTTTGGTCACCCAGGAAAGTGAGATTTTAGGAATGTTTTGATGGGATCGTATTAAGCGTCTCAAATGGAGTTCCCCCACCGTACAACCCCCAAAAAATCGTTATTTTTCGTCTATCTCACATCGTTCTCGAGTTATGGAGCATTTTACATTTTGGTCACCCAGGAAAGTGAGATTTCAGGAATGTTTTGATGGGATCGTATTAAGCGTCTCAAATGGAGTAACCCCTTTGAGCAACCCATAAAAAATCGTTATTTTTTGTCTATCTCGCTCCGTTCTCGAGATATGGAGCATTTTCCATTTTGGTCACCCAGGAAAGTGAGGAATGTTTTGATGGGATCGTATTAAGCGTATCAAATGGAGTTCCCCCACCGTACAACCCCCAAAAAATCGTTATTTTTCGTCTATCTCACATCGTTCTCGAGATATGGAGCATTTTACATTTTGGTCACCCAGGAAAGTGAGATTTCAGGAATGTTTTGATGGGATCGTATTAAGCGTATCAAATGGAGTTCCCCCACCGTACAACCCCCAAAAAATCGTTATTTTTCGTCTATCTCGCTCCGTTCTCGAGATATGGAGCATTTTCCATTTTGGTCACCCAGGAAAGTGAGGAATGTTTTGATGGGATCGTATTAAGCGTATCAAATGGAGTTCCCCCACCGTACAACCCCCAAAAAATCGTTATTTTTCGTCTATCTCACATCGTTCTCGAGATATGGAGCATTTTACATTTTGGTCACCCAGGAAAGTGAGATTTCAGGAATGTTTTGATGGGATCGTATTAAGCGTATCAAATGGAGTTCCCCCACCGTACAACCCCCAAAAAATCGTTATTTTTCGTCTATCTCGCTCCGTTCTCGAGATATGGAGCATTTTCCATTTTGGTCACCCAGGAAAGTGAGGAATGTTTTGATGGGATCGTATTAAGCGTATCAAATGGAGTTCCCCCACCGTACAACCCCCAAAAAATCGTTATTTTTCGTCTATCTCACATCGTTCTCGAGATATGGAGCATTTTACATTTTGGTCACCCAGGAAAGTGAGATTTCAGGAATGTTTTGATGGGATCGTATTAAGCGTATCAAATGGAGTTCCCCCACCGTACAACCCCCAAAAAATCGTTATTTTTCGTCTATCTCACATCGTTCTCGAGATATGGAGCATTTTACATTTTGGTCACCCAGGAAAGTGAGATTTCAGGAATGTTTTGATGGGATCGTATTAAGCGTATCAAATGGAGTTCCCCCACCGTACAACCCCCAAAAAATCGTTATTTTTCGTCTATCTCGCTCCGTTCTCGAGATATGGAGCATTTTCCATTTTGGTCACCCAGGAAAGTGAGGAATGTTTTGATGGGATCGTATTAAGCGTATCAAATGGAGTTCCCCCACCGTACAACCCCCAAAAAATCGTTATTTTTCGTCTATCTCACATCGTTCTCGAGATATGGAGCATTTTACATTTTGGTCACCCAGGAAAGTGAGATTTCAGGAATGTTTTGATGGGATCGTATTAAGCGTATCAAATGGAGTTCCCCCACCATACAACCCCCAAAAAATCGTTATTTTTCGTCTATCTCGCTCCGTTCTCGAGATATGGAGCATTTTACATTTTGGTTACCCAGGAAAGTGAGGAATGTTTTGATGGGATCGTATTAAGCGTCTCAAATTGAGTACCCCCAACGTACAACCACAAAAAAATCGTTATTTTTCGTCTATCTCGCAACGTTCTCGAGATATTTAGCTTTTTACATTTTGGTCACCTAGGAAAGTGAGATTTCAGGAATGTTTTGATGGGATCGTATTAAGCGTCTCAAATTGAGTCCCCCCAACGTATAACCCCAAAAAAATCGTTATTTTTCGTCTATCTCGCATCGTTCTCGAGATATGGAGCATTTTACATTTTGGTTACCCAGGAAAGTGAGGAATGTTTTGATGGGATCGTATTAAGCGTATCAATTGGAGTTCCCTCACCGTACAACCCCAAAAAAATCGTTATTTTTCGTCTATCTCGCTTAGTTCTCGAGATATGGAGCTTTTAACATTTTAGTCACCCAGGAAAATGAGATTTATAGTACACGTCAATTGTGCTTACTATACCTCCAAGCGGTATCCACTGGGACCTGAGATGCTCCGTCCAGAGCTGACCTGCTAAACTAGTAAGTGCGAGTGTTGACAAAGGAATCCGGAACAAAAGAATTGTGATCGATCAACACTATATACTATATACTATACTGACACTGGATATTCCAGCCCTTTGTGTCCGAAGGGATCCTCCAGGTTGGGGGTTGTGCGTAGGGTTAACTACCCAACCACGGAAAAAAAATATGGTTCCGAAACAACCAAAAGCATCGGATAACGATAATGATTTCAAAGTTGACGACCTAAGCAAACGAAAAAAGGACAACGACCTCCGGATCTGCACGTGGAATGTAAAATCTCTTAACGGACTACGTGCAGCTGGAGAATTAGCGGACGCCTTGGACTGCTGCAAAGCAGACATAATCGCCATCCAAGAAGTGCGATGGAGTGGACCGGGCATAAAGAAGATGAAAAACTGTGACATCTACTATGGCGACTGCTACAGACAACAGAAACAACGCTTATTTGGGTGCGGATTTGTCGTTAGAGGAAGACTCAGGGATAAGGTGATTAGCCAAAATCCAGTTAATGAGCGTATAATGACCATCCGCATCAGGGCTAAATTCGCCAACATTAGCCTAATATGCGCCCATGTATGAGCTGTACCGCGACATGGGCATAGCCAGAAGAGTACGAGCGGATGGATCCAAACGCTCCGGCTCTTCGGGTGTTCGAAAGAACATTGCAGGGAAATCGCGGAAGAGGAAGACCTCGTCTTAGGTGGCGCAATCAAGTGGATTAAGATCTCAACCGACTTGGAGTGCGAAACTGGAGAGAGCTCGCCCGAAATCGAAATCGTTATAGAAGCATGTTGGTTGGGGCCCAGGTTCACCCCGAATTGTAATGCCCACCTAAGTAAGTAAGTAAGGACATCACACATAAATTTCAATTCGTAGCGTATAAAAATGCATTCAAATAGGTTTAGTTGTGGTACCAGTGACGTTATGACTAGCATGTCTGCCTGTAAACCCAGACGTTCGTGGTTCGAATCCCAGCAGAGTCAAAAATGCTTTTCCACGGGTATTGCCTTTCGCGAGGGATTGGCAAGTCCTTCGATAGTAGATTCATTGCCATGAAAAGCGCTTTCTCGATTTTTAGCCGTTCGTAACCGGTAGAAAATTGTAGGTCCCCCTCCATCTCCTCACAAGGCATGGTTGTGAGAAATGCGTTAGGCCTTGCGCCACCCTATTTATTTATTTCATTGGTTTGTTTATATTTCACACCTTCAAACTGAGATTCATTACTACGTTTCAGCTTTATTGTTCAGCTTATTTGTTCAGTACTGTTTCCCACTTGTATTGCCAATCAATTTTTTATTTTATTTTTACCTACCGCCAAAAGTTGTGGCCTGCATTCAACTTGTGAAAGTCGAGTTTTCATCACATGTCGAGTTTTTAGGTCCGAAGAAGCTACCTGTGTATTTTCAATCGATTTAAAATTCAGAAACATCTCATTGTTTTTATAATTCAAAACTTAGAGCCCATCAAGATTCAATTACACTGCCATGACAAACACTTTCTCAGGAAGTCGTTCGAATTGACGTAAAATTGTACGCCATATCGCTTTCTCACAAGTTATGAGTATGATTGAACGTGTTGTACTTGCCTATTTATTTTCAACACCTGACGCTTGACTTACTTTTCTTTTGCTTTTTTTATCATCAGAGTCCCAAAGAAGTTATGTAGATTACTTACTTTTTAAAGATCTTACATCTGAAAGAAATTCTTTTAAAAAAATACATAAGACACTTTTTAATAAAAACAATATTTATTGTACACATGTTTGCTTTTGCCAAAAATCACCTAACATAGGTAGAAGTCTTATAAACTATAAACTATTTCTAAAGTTAATTTTTGTCAAAAAAGAAAGGTTTTACAATTTCAGCCCTTACAAAACTTACTAGTTATCTGTTTCGATATAAAAAAAAACAATTTGACATGAATCCTTTTGAAAACCGTTTGATTTTTTTTAAAAAACAATGAAACAGTTAAAACTGAAAAGCTAAACTTATTAAAACTAAAATATAAAAAAAAGTGGACATTTGAAATATTCAATGCTTGCCGAAGTTTACAAAATAAAGGCTAACGTTCAAATATAAGAAATTTATTAATTATAAAATAAATATATGTAAAATCTACAAAGCAAAATTCATTAAAATTGTCGATCAGATATTTTTTATGAGTCTCAGCAAAATTCCTATATTCGTTATTGTAATTTTCTATTTTTACCATTTAATTAGATTGTTCTTGGAATACTTTATAAACTTTTGAAGCCGACTCAAACAAAAAAACCTTTTTATCAAAAACAGTAATTTTGATAACAAATTACTACAGATTTTATTCCATGAAAACAGAGAGGACAGAATGAGGACTAAAGAACACAATTTTGTTTTTGTGAGTGTTAAAATTTATTTTAAAAAAAAAGAGGGCAGCACTGATTACTATTTTGTGTTGTGTGTTAACAATAGGCGTGTTTTTTTGGTAGTTCTACACCGTATAACACTTTGGATTTACATGTATAACAAAAACAAACTGTTAAACTAATTTTTTGCTCTTTTTTGCATAGTTCTTTAACACATTTTTCTGTGAATGTTGACATTTTTTTCCAATAGTATTTACAGTAATTCCCGTTTATCTGCCTCCCCGCTTTGATGCACAACCCGCTTATTTAAGCAATCTTATACAACCCTTGTTATTTTGTTTCAAATCGCTCACAAATTTACCCTCTTAAATGCCTATCCGGTTATTTACCCAACCCGCTTAACGCCCTCTATTTATCAACACGTTTGTCTAAAAAGCATGCAATTTTTTTCGGATAACTACCTTACCTACACAAAATAAAAATCAAACATTCCTTGTTCTCTTTCGAAATCAGCACAGAAGCACAACTAACTATTGAAATGACATCAATGTCCAACAAAAACACAAACAACAACTTTAAAATATATTGATTGTGAAGGTGATTTGTCGTTTTAAGTTTCATTTGTCCGGTTGTACTTTTGCAGAAACGGGAAAAGCAATGGCTACTTAACGAAGAAAGGTAACAGCATTGAACATCAAGCAAAAGCTAGAAATTTTGAATCACCTGAAGGTGATAAAATAAAACAAAAACAAAAAAGGAATTAGTTGCCAAATATAAATGCGATGTCTCCACAATAAACAGATATGTTAAAAGTGAAAAAAAAGTCGTGAAGTTGCCGTGACAAGAAATGTGAAGCGTAAACGTATCCGAAATAGTGCACACAAAGAAATCGAGAGCGCTTTGACCAAATGGTTTTGATCAGGCGCGAATGAAAAATGCTGTGATATCAGGTGCCATCATTTTAAATAAAGCCATAAAATTTGCGTTAAAACTCAACTCTGATTTTGAACCCAGTAATTGGTGGCTGTGGGGCGGTGGCAAAAAAGAGAAAACATTCAGTTCAAAACAATTCACGGCGAGAGTTGTGCTGCAGATGCTTGTGGAGCCGATGTGTTCACTGAAAGCGCTTTGCCTTCGCTATTGCAAAATTATAGTCTTGAAAATATTTTCAACGCCGACGAGAGTGGATTGCTTTATAAGGCTTTACCTAAAGGAACTCTAGCTCGCGCAGGCAGCAATGTAAGTGGAGGGAAACACGAAAAATCTCGTATAACTTTGCTATTTTTGTGCAATGCTACGGGAACGCACAAAAAAGTGTATGTTGTAGGAAAGACACTTAAACCCCGCTGCTTCAAGAATAAAAACGTTCCACTTCCCTACTACGCTAATAGCAATGCTTGGATGACATCTGCCTTATGGAATTTAATCTTGAAAAATCTGGATGATGAAATGATAAAAGCAAATAGAAAGATTATATTACTCGTCGACAATGCAGCACGCCACAAAGTTTCTATCAACTTAAATATAAATTTGCAGTTCCTTCCACCGAACACTACTGCTCTCATTCAGCCTCTTGACCAAGGCATCATACATAGCTTCAAGGTACATTACAGGCAAATTATTATTCGGAAACAAATTCTAGCTTTAGAAAGAGGGTTGAATATTAAAGAGTACGTAAAAAGCATTACTTTATTAGATGCACTGTACTACGTCAAAAGAGCCTGCCTGGTGGCTCGTCTCATGTGAAACTATACAAAATTGTTTTCGAAAGGTAAGTCAGGTTGGGATTATTCTATCATTCGTAAAATAACGTTAATGTTGTTTTTTTTCCTTATAAGGCTAAAATTGTCGTTGGTAATGAAGATGAAGAAGATGCAGCCTTTCAGCAACAAGATTTGGAGTTGCCAATAAGTAATGAGAATTTCATTGAATTCGTGATGTGCGACTCAGATCTTCAATGTTTTGGTGACTTGTCAGACGAAGAAATTGTAAGGGAAGTACTGGAAGAGATAAATCCAGTTAGTTATGATGACTATTTAGAGCAAAGTGAAGAAGAAATTGCACAGCCGGAAGCTCCTTCTTTAAAAGATGTGTCAAAGGCCCTAGACGTTTGTCGCCGTTTCGTTTTAAGCAAAAATATTGGTCGTGAGGAGTTGGAAAGCTTCGAGGAATTGGTTTACAAAACTGAAATCAAAAATATGAATCAAAAAAAAAAAAAAAAACGGACTATTTCCAACTTTGAGGAACTAATATCTTGCCAAGAATTTTTTGTTATATGTATGATGAGTTAACACATGGCGATTCCACGCCACGAAAATCCATAAAACACCAAATAACACATGGCGATCTCACGCCACCAAAAATACCGAGAACACCCATCAAGGGTTCTCTAGTTTACGACAAACAGATGGTCGTAAACAGCAATGATTTAACAGGAACCGAAATAGACAAAGACACACACAAGGACAACCACCAGCATCCCGAGCCGACGAAATGCGAGCAGAGTACAGGACTCGGCAGTCCGATTTCAACCCCCAAATAGTCAATAGTGAGAAATAAAGTACATATTTATATTTTAAAAAGAAAATCCGTTTTGTCTATTTAATTTGATGTACATATTTTATTCGTGCAATTAAAAATGAATTTTTTTGTTTAAATTAAAAATAATTTGTTGTCCTTTACCCAATGAAGTATTTTCGTAATTTTTTTAAGGTATGTACATGTACATCCTTCCCCGGTTACGAACGCTTTTAAGGTATTAAAGCGGTTTTTTTTTATCAGCAGGCACGTAACCGGATTCGAATAACTGCCTTTCCCGGTTAATTGCACATAAAAGATAGCAAAACCTAAGATGTACTTATCCGGGGAGCACTGTATATAAATAATAACACATTGAAACAAACTTGTTTTAGACTCCCCAGATTCAGACATTCGAAGGCAACAATTTTATGACTTGTAACGTGTTAACTTGTTAACGTAAATATAATTCATGTAAAGACAAAAATACCGGACGGTTTCTTTACAAAATTAGTCCGGAAAGGTTCAACTGTTTATTCCGTGTGGATTTCCTTCTGGAATGACCACGGACATTGGAAGCTATTAACGCAAAAGCAGTTTCAACGATAATTCTATTGCTGTGGTGTGCTTTGGACATAAGGTAGAAGCGAGAACCTGCTTTGTTCCTCTTTCCACTCCCTCTGAGTGTAGTGAGGACAGGCTTGCAGCCAGCCGATTATTCTTCGGCATTGACGCTGAGGATAGAGTCCGGAAAGGCTCAAATGTTTATTCCGTGTGGGTTTCCTTCTGGAATCACCACGGACATTGGGAGCTATTGACGCAAAGGTAGCTCCGACGATTATTCCATCGCTTTTGTGCTTTGGACATACAGCAGAAGCGAGAACCTGCTTTGGTTATTCCTCTTTCCACCACCCCTTCTGAGTGTAGTGAGGACAGGCTTACTGCAACCAGATTATTCATTCGTCATTTGCGCTGGGGACAGAATTACTGGTGTTTATTCCTCCTTCCCCACTCTCAGAGGTTATCGAGGACAGGCTTACAGCAACCCGTTTATTCTCTGGCACTTGCGCTGGGGACAGAGTCAAGTTATTATCCGCCCGAATACATATATGGAGTTGCACCGACCTGACTGGGAAGAATAATTTTTACCCGTGATCGTATGCAAAACGAATTACTTCTGGTGCTTCATCGAGAATACCATGGACAGACAGAGTTTACCTCAGCCTTTGAAAGCAAGCATCACAATGCTCATTGGTGATGAATGATCCATTTTGCCTTAAATTTATTCGTGTTTGATATGTAGACATTCGTTTTTTTTTTCTTTTTTTAATGTAAGAGAAAAATTCTATTGTATTTTGGGTTAAAAAATTTAAGTCAAATAACAATATAAGTTCGTTGAGGAACAATATAGATGCTGAAATGCCGAAACATAAGAAATCGAGCAAGCACCACCACCATCGTCGACATCGGTATCGCTCGCCTTCGCCTTCATATAGCGGTACCGAGTATATTTCCAAGTCACCAGCTTCCAAAAGAAAAAGAGAGTCGTGTAATACATGCTCGACAAACAGTACTGTAGATCGTTTTACAGAGGCAATTTCTAATATGGTGTCAAGTGGTCAATGTAATTTTAATTGCCGAGGTGAAAATATTCCGCATGGTCGAACTCAAACAGCGTTGAAGTGGTGTATCAAAACTACGCGGAAATGCAGAAACTTGGTATAGAGGGCTAAGATCGGTGAACTATAGCTGGCAGGATAAAAAATCAAGCTCTTTTACTGGTGAAGAAAAGCTATTATCAACTGTTTGAAGAAATTTCGAGCATACTTATCCCATTGGGTTGGAATTCACTTTGGTAACTGACTGTAATGCGCTGAAAGCAACGAAATCAAAAACAATAAAAAATAAAGAATTGTTACCAAGAATAGCAAGGTGGTGGCTACAACTGCGAGAATTCACTTTCAATGTGGTTTATCGCCCCGGTGATCGAATGCAACACGTTGACGCTCATAGTAGAAGTCCAACTGCAGAGTCAGTGAATAACAGAAGCTGATTGGGTTTTGTCGGGACAGTTGACTGACCTCAAAGTGAAGGAAATATATGATGTTCTGAAAAGATCTCCAAAATTGTCATATGAGAAAGATATACATCGCGATTATGCCCTACGAGAAGGAAGAGTGTTTCGAGATACAACTAAGGGTTGTCAATGGCTTGTGCAAAGCATGTGTAAGAAAAATTTTTTTTGTTGGCACGAAAGTGCAACTAAACACCTATAGTAATAATTCTCGGCATTCGGTCGAAAACTAATTTCTCATGTGACCGCAGCCTCAGATTCAATGTGGGTATTGTAGTCCGCGAAAAGTGCGGAATTCTCGTTTTTGCTTGTCTGGCAACGTCGCGCTGAATCGGAAGCGCACACCTCGATTGTCAGCACATGCACGTTAGTATGGGTACGAAAGTACAATTTCGCTTTCGTTCGGCCATTTTTAATTTGGACACAGAACAGACACCACTTTTAGCGTGGCAAGAGAATTAAAAGATATTAAAAAAAGAAGTGGAACTCCAAAGGAGAGAAAATCAAATATTAAAAAAAGATAACGAGTGGTTAAAAATAGATCGTTCAAATGACAAATCAACAAATTTCAATTTTTCGAACCTTAAAGACTTGCTATCGGAATTTTCGGGAGATGATGATGATTTTGCCCATTGGGAGGGGCAACTGAAGAATATCATAGCGGCGTATGACTTGAATGAAAAAAATTCAAGAGTCCTCATATCATGTCGCTTAAAGGGAAAAGCGTTAAAGTGGTTCCATTCCAAGTCAAACCTGATGACTATCCCGATTGAAGAGCTGCTCAAAGAGATGGAAACGTTCCAAACATATTTCCACGAAAAAAACATCTTAGCGAATAAAATATCTATGGAAGAGGAGGATCTTCTTGAGTGCCTCATCGATGGGATACCCAATCCATATTTGTGTTCACAAACAAGGATGCAGTGCTTCCGTAACTGCCAACAATTACTAGAAGCATTCAATAAAATTGAGCTGCCTAAGCCTAAGCAAATCATAGCGATGAGTAGTTGCTTCAGTAGCAAACACTAACGGAAACCACTCCCCGAAGTGAATACATAAACCACTAAACTTTCGTCAGCGCCACCTTCACCGTCACGCGTCACCGTGTAAGATGAACTTGAAAAGGAAAGGAGTGCTTCCATGAGTGCATACGCATTGTTCGTAGTACTCATTTGGGTACAGGCTCCATATAATTTCTTTCCAATTTTCTGAAGCTTTTAGGTACATTGTGTGTTGATAAATAAAATAAAATATATATTCGTTTTTAAGGACATTCGACTCTTAATGGGTTCAAATAATAGGAAAAAAGTAATCCTATCGCAAGTGAACCAATAAAAATATCAGTAGACCTGTAACGAAGCACTTTTAAAACTTCGTTACATGCTTCCCATTTGTCGCCCCAAAAGAACAATTGTCGTCATCTAGTGCATAAAAGGTAAGAAAAGCACACTCAACCGAGACACCAACCTGGGAAATAATCATGTAGCTAGTGTAGTGTAATAACATTCATTCGTTTTCATTGATACTCAATATCATAGTAAAACGATGTACACAATTTTGTTGTCCCCTTTGGCCAACAAAAGCTAAGTTCAAAGACATCGTTTTGACTACGTTGCTTTGTGAGTCGCACTGAATGTATTTTGTTACACTACTCCCGAATGCAAGTTTGTCAACATTAGAAATGAGACGACTGCCCCAATTAGTAACTTATGAGAAGCAGAATGCTGATGCATTCTTATTTGTAATATAGTTCATAAGAGGGGATATCCCAAATAGATGTGTAATATAATTTAGGTATAAATAGCTGTAAGAAAATGTAAATAAAATCAATTCCATTTCATATGCTGAGTGTGAATTCATTATTAAACATCGGCTCTCTAGCCATCTATTTTAAGCGAGCTGCGCTGGATAAAGATACAGCAAAAGTAGGGAAAAATTAATAGTAATACAGAAACATAACACTAGGACACACTATAATCAGTGGTGAGGGGAAATCTTATTCTACCTTGCATGTAGAAAGCTCACACCAGACACCACCACCATTGATGGTGAGTAGTGGGGTAGGTGATAATGCACTAAACACCACGGATTAAAACACCACGTTGCGACCAGAAACAATATCAACTGGCAACCAGTATCAAGGTGGTTTAGCGGAATTAAGGTGGATTAGCGGAATTGATTAGTCGATTAAAGCACTTAATAACTAAACATATTTAACTCGTTTTATTTAACGGTACGAACAGTTGGGCCAACGTAAGTTGTCGTTCGGTTTTTTTTTATTCGCAAGGATATAAAATCCTTAACTGGTAAGTCTTGTAAGAACTATTAAATTTCTTAAGTATTGTGTCACCTGGGGCAGAGACTAATACCTGCTGATCCCCCAGAGCTATTGCCTGTGATCTAACTACAGAGGTCTTCGGATGATCTTGTTTCTACCTTCCGGGGTCTTCGGACGCTCGTGTTTCTACCTACCGGGGTCTTCGGACGCTCGTGTTTCTACCTACCGGGGTCTTCGGACGCTCGTGTTTTTACCTGCTAGGGTCCTCAGAATAAAAAGAAATATATTACTTTTGTTTGTTAATTGTAGTATCAAATATAGAAAGTTCTAATAAAAGAAAATTTCTGATCTTTTGAAGTTTTGGTGATTTTATTCACTAAACCCTGACTCGCCGGTGAGTATTACCTCGGCTGGGAAACCAAAAAAAACGTCACAAACCTAACCAATACAAAACACTGCCTCCCATTGCAGGCATATCCACTCACGAGGTCGAACGCTATTTCGACGTGCAAGACCGAGTTGAGCTGGCTTTGGTGGAGCTGTGCGATCGAATAAACAATCCCAAATCTATTGAGAAACAATCACAGTCACCAGTTGCTCCAAGTATAAAATTGCCCAAAATTGAGCTACCGTAGTTCGATGGGAACTATCTCAACTGGCGTGAATTTTATGATCTGTTTAAACAGCTAATACATGACCAACCGATTCCTGCTGGGCAAAAGCTATAGTTTTAACGTGCGAATGTAACAGGAGAAGCGCACAGTTTAATACAGCATTTCCAGCCTACTGACAAAAATTATGACGTGGCATGGAATACTTTTGTGGATCGGTTCGACAATAGGAGGTTGTTGCTAACAGCTCAATTGTCGAAATTGCTGTCACAATCACCAGCAATTGGGACAGCTTCCAGTCTGAGACGATTGCATGATGCCACAAAGGAGGGAATGCAGGCAATATCCAATCTTGGATACGAAGTCACCAATTGGGACCGTATAGTGGTTTATGTAATGCTCCAAAAGTTGGACAAGGAGAGCAGGGCGCTATTCGAACAAAGCCTGGAGGATCCCAGAAGCAGTTCCAGCTTAGATGGTTTTTTTTTTAAGCTTGTGCTGAACATCTACCAAATAGGCAGCAACAGATCAACAAATCAGAAAATTAAACAAGAAATTAGTACACCGCCTCAGTCGTTTGATTGCATTATTCCTTTTCGTAGTTGCTTTCACTTCTTATAATAATAATTGTTCGGTCAGTCAACCGATGACCGAATTAATTCTCCAACGGAATGCTGACGATGCATTCCACTTTTCCATCAAAGTCAACAGTCACCACCGCCATCCGCATAACATGGATAATCGGTCGCCTCAAATATCCACATTTGACGACCCACCTATCAAACCATATCAACACCCACTCAAAGTACAGAGAAATGTATCTGCCAATGACTTGGCCCAGATACGATCGTTCGTCTGAGGGTATCTACTACTTGGTGTGGATATCCGATACACACCGCTGTCGATGATGTCATACGATGGCAGTATTTATGATGTATAAATACTGTCGCATCTATGACCTGCCACTACTTTTCGTTTGCAGTATGATGTCTCTCCCACGGATCGTAGCATTAGTTGCAGGGGTCGGCACATTCTTTCTGTTGTGCCGTTGGACAGCCAGTGCATGGCATTGGTATCAGCTACTGGACTCCCTAAACGTGTGGGAGTTTTGGTAAGTCAGCAGTTTGGACGCTGTGGACTACTGAAGGATGGTGGTTGGTGGCTGGTGGTTGACATTTATAGTCTTATTCGAATCTTCAACGCGACGTGGTCGTTTTTCTTGGTTACTACTGGCAGTACTACTCGATTCTACTTGGTGCATTTCAACGACGTGGTCATCTATCTTTTGTACAATTATATATAGAAATAAATACTTCAATCATTAAATTAACCTGCTGTTCGGCAAAGTGCCCTCTCTATTGAAGACCATTTTCAGGTTTCACCCCCTATTGTGTTTTGGTTTCGGAAGCCCTCTATAATTCCCGAACAATAATAGTGCACAATAATATTTATATCATTTCTTTTATTAAAATTAATCGAGTAATAGAAGACAAAACGACTGTTGCAGAACGCTACCAAAGAGAACGCGACCAGTGAACAACCCTAAATGTAAACGCAGCCTTACTTTCTTTCTTTTGCCTCATCTGACGTTTAATTGTTTTCCTTTATCGGCTATTCGCCTCGTGTGCGCATTTTTCATTTTTCATTTGTCATTTGCCATTTGTCAGCCGATGTGGAAAGGAAGAAATAAGACTGCGGTAAGTAATCTAAAAATATATGTAAAACAATGTAAATTCCGTTTCTTTCAGAAATAAACCCACACAGAATATGAGTTAAATTCGTACCTATCCTTTCATTCGTTATATCGGCGACAACGACCATGTTGGAAAAACATGTTTATGAAAAAAAGAACTTAATAATAATAATAATATGGATGACATTCTCCGAGAATAAAATTCTGTCATGTTTATTTTAGGAACACATCATGAACACTTACAACATATCGAAGTAATAATTTAAGCCTTATCAGAAGCTAATATGAGAATTAGCAGTGAAAAAAGTAAGTATTTCATGGATGAGGTGGATTTCTATATTTATATCGTACAACCACGTAAAAACCCATCCAGAATGGCAAATCACACCATTCGTGTTTTAAAGACGCCTAAAATTATGCAGTTATCATTAATGTCTCTCTTTGAGTTATATTATATAATTTAGAATAAGAGACAAGGGTAGTCTTGTTCTATCCATCAGACCGGCAAGTCGTGTATTTCTTTTGCTTAGACCGGAGATAATAAATGTTGTTTTTTATATACATTTTTCCCACAATAAAAATTTACCGTGTTTTGTTTTAATGTAAAAGATATATACATTATGGTCCTTTGAGTCGGTAGTGAAAAAAATAAAATCGGAGTGCTTTTTTTTAAATTCTTTAAAAAAAAAGTGTTGATTTTCAATCATGATAATCGGTGAGTAAAGAGAAATAAGATTATACAATCTAGTAAATCTATCTATCTAAAAACTAGGCTTTTTCGTTTTACAATACTCATACACTTTTGTAGAATACTCATACTCATACACTCACTCCATTCCACGATTCTGCTGCGTGGTGCCTGCATTCTTTTTCTTCAGTTGAAAATAGATCGTCATCGTCGTCGCTCGTCGGAGTAAATTGAGTTGTGTATTGTGTTGTAGGCATTTGCCATTTGCCAAGTGTTAAATTATTACAAAATTTTCGAGTGAAAATGATTTTAGAATATCCACAGACAGATTCAGAGAACTAACCCGACAAATCATTGACGCTTTTCCTACTGAATCATCATCGACATACTTTAACCTGTACATAAAAGAAACCAAAAGAAAGGCATCTGGAAAACTTTGGGAAAGATTGCAAACTTTTAAAAAAACATTACGACGATCTAAGGCCCGAGTGAATGAGGAAACTTCCAACTCAACAATCGTTAATACTATTGATAATAAAGAAATCAATGAAAAATTACAGTTCCTCTTTAATTACTTAGAACCATATGTCATATAAATATGGTGAGCTACAAAATCAAATGTTCTGACTAGGTTTTATTTGTATCACAAAATAAACTAGGGAAAAAAATATATAGATAGAGATAGGAAACCACTCGTGGATTAATTCTCTAAGTTTCTGGAAGCCGAACAGCCATCGGCTAAAATTCCTAGAGTGGAGAATGGCTTTCTTCTAAATCCGGCTCTAGAGACACTGTGGAGGCCTATTGAAGGTGATGAAATCAACAAAAGCAACATCAGCCAATCTTCAGGTGCAGGAATAGATGAAATTTCGCCAAGACAGTGGAGGTCTGTTCCAAGCAAAGTAAGAGCGCTGTTTTTCAACATCATCATGGCCAGCGGAAGCTTCCCAGATGAGATGCTAAAAAGTAGGACCATATTTGTTGCGAAGAATTCAGGAGCGAACGAACCAGGCCACTTTAGACCAATAAGTATAACTTCGGTCGTGGTTCGACAGTTACACAAATTTTTGGCGTAACGACTTCGGACGTGCGGTTTGATCGACACAAGGCAAAGATATCCTGAGGACGGTTGCACCGACAACATAGCTGTTCTAGCAACGTTATTGGAGGATGCACGAAGCAGGCTAAGGGAGATACATATTGCATCTCTGGATGTCGCAAAAGCTTTCGATAGTGTGAGTCATCAGGCTATCGAAGAGATGTTGTGTCGAAGAGGGATACCGATAGCATTTACCAAATATATCATGAGCGTATACATTTCGTCGAAAACAGTGTTAGAATGTAAAGGCAAAAGATCTCAAGAGATCAGAGTACAGCGAGGAGTGAGACAAGGTGATCCACTGTCCGCGCTAATATTTTGTATGATAGTGGATGATGTTTTAAGTGCAGTACCTAGTGAAGTCGGATATGAGATAGGCGGACAAAGAATAAATGCCTTCGCCTATGCTGATGATGTTATCTTGGTAGCAGCAATAAAGCTTGGGATGAAAACAGTACTCGAGCGAGTGGAGGATAAAGCAGAAGAAAAAGGCCTCTTGTTCAATAATCAAAAATGTGGAGCCGTTTCTATAGTCCCGGACGGAAAGAACAAGACGTATAAGGTCCTAATTCAGACACAATTTAGGCTGAGGGGAGGTGTTGTACCCCAACTCTTTTCTTCTCAAGAATGGAGATATCTCGGTTTACATATAAGGCCAGTTGGAACTTAGACGGCAGGTCGTGACTTAACTACCTTTATGGAGAGCCTAAGCAAAGCTCCTTTAAAACCGCAGCAAAGGCTCAAAATATTGAGGAGCTTTCTGATACCAAGACTTTATCATCAACTAGTCTTGTCAACAACAACTATGGATAGATTAAAGGTTATGGACAAACAAGTAAGAACGGGTATAAGGGGGTGGTTGTGGCTACCTCCAGATACGCCAACAGGCTTCTTCCACGCAGCTATCTCCGATGGAGGTTTGGGAGTTCATGGGCTAGTTTTATCTAGATTCAGGAATCTTTCCAACTCAACGTCACCCGCAGTAAGGGCCGTTGCGAACGAACATAGGGTTAGTCAGAAGATGGAGTGGAGTCGAAAAGTGCTGACGAAAGAAGGATCTCTTCTTGAAACGAAGGAACACAGACGAAAATGGTGGGCTAAACGCCTGCATGATTCCAATGATGGTTTGGAACTAAGGGAAGCGAGCATAAAAAATCTATCCACTATGTGGGTAGAAAGAGGTAGTTTTGCCATTCCGGGTAAAGACTTTATCCAAAATGTCCATGTGAGGATCAATTGTCTACCCACCCGCATCCGGACATCATGAGGGATAAGAAGAGCAGCAGCAAACATCCAATGCCGCGGAGGTTGTAATGTGACGGAAATGGCAGCACATGTCATACAAAGCTGCCACCGTACACATTGAGGAAGAATCTTGCGACATAATGCGGTCTCCAAAGTCTTGACAACTGGACTGAGGGACTTGGGCTTCAGAATCTTTGAAGAACCTAAAATAATAAATTGCAGTTAAGGGAGGTAGAGTCAACGTCATCGACTCTCAGGTTATAAGTGGCGCAACCTCGCTCAGTGCAGCGTATGAACGTAAGAAAGGTTATTATTCCAACAATGCCGATGTAGTAAGCAGCTTGGTGTCAAGGTCAACCCACAATGTCAATCCATCAGACATTCGTTTCTCCTCTTGTACAATCTCATGGAGGGGAATATGGTCATCGAGGTCAGCCGAATTTTTACAAGGACTTGGTTTTTCGAAGAAACTGCTGGCTGACATAACGACGAGGGTGATTCAAGGAAGCTATACGAACTGGAATAGATGGAATAGAATGACTGGAGTGGTAAGAAGAGGAATTTTAGATAAACTGCAACCTCTGATGAAATCGCCCCCTAACAACAAATCCGCAGCGATTAATACGGTGGCTCACGATGTAACATCCCGTGCGAACGTGTGTGGTTTGGTTGGTGTGAGTCCAACACTACCAGCTGACCGATTACTCAGCAGTGAACATTAGTTTCCCATGCAGAAAAAAAAAATAGATGTAAGTTAGAATTAATTCAATTTTTTAAGCTTTATTCTAAAGTTTGGATTCAGTGAATAATGAGCTCCACTCCTAGAAACCATTTTTTTTTTTTTTTTGCACAAAATAAAACATTTTTTTTTGTGTAATATCGCAAAAGTGCTTGTGCGTGATCGAATGCGCATTAACAAAAGGAAAATATATTTTGTTCGTGCAAAAGAAAAAGAGGGCTTCATCCCTTAAAAGAACATTTTCAATAGAAAAATCGAAAGAAAATTGGTAGAATAATCGAAAGTTAAACTACGTGCGAATTAACGAAAAGAATTTACCCATTCCAAAAAAAAGGGGCTTCATCCCAATAACATTTTATTGACGCTGTACATAAGCGAAAAGAAGAAAATTAACGGGCATTAACCTTAAGCGGTGTTAGTGTGCTGTAGTGTGGTGCGAAAAACAGTTTATGTACATTGAATACACACACGCACATGAAGATCATCGTGGTCAATGCTCCAACGATTTGAAAGCCGTGTCTAGGCGAATTTGAAAAGATGTGCTGTTGCTGAGCAATTTCGAAGTGTGTGCTTGTGCTGTTGCTTGCACCGGATTTGGATGCTGTTATTTAATTTTTTTAAGAGAATTTAAGTATTTAAGGTAAGCGTATCGACCGAGCCATTTGTTTTTTTTTCCTTTTAACAAATTTTGGACTAAAATATATAACATTTTATATAGATGTAACGACCCTGGTAACACTTAATAACATCCCCGTCTTCGAACTGTCATTCCAGCCGCCCGTCATCTGCTCTTCCAGTAGATATTCCAGGAAGCCGGCTAAATCCACGGCGGGGTAGACAGTCAATGGAGTTAGATATCAGTAAGCATACAGAGAAGACGTGGTCATTCAAATTCATATATTGTTCAATATCAATTGTATTGTGTCAACTAATAAATACATGAATAAGAAATTTGTCTCGAAGTCATTTTATTGAGAAAGAACCGGATTTATATAAAGCGATAAGGAAACTTATGTAGATATATTTGGTTTTAGTTTCTTTTTTGTTTGTTGAACTTAATTGTGAGGGGTAAAAGTAGGTAGTAGAGAGGTATGGAGAGGAATGAAATTTTGGGTTTGACAGTGGACGGACTGAGAACTAAACTTACGGAACTTAACTTACCAACGACGGGACTTAAACGAACACTACAAAGGAAACAATACAACCATATTCTCGTAGTGGTAGATTCCTTCTCGAAATTTGTTTGGCTTCATCCAACAAAGAGTACGGGAACAGCTGAGGTTTTGTATCGTCTGAAGAGGCAAGCAATCATTTTTGGTAATCCTGGTCGAACTATTTCAGATAGGGGCAAGGCGTTCACCTCGACAGCTTTTGACGATTACTGCAAAGAAGAGAACATTCAACACCTTGTGATTGCTAAAGGAGTACCCCGAGGTAATGGCCAAGTAGAACGGATCCACAAATTGATCGTGCCAATGCTTACTAAAGCATGTTTAGGAGATGCAACGAACTGAACTCAACATCTAGAAGTACCAAGTTCAGCCCGTTCCGGATCCTAACCGGCCTAGAGATGCGTACAGCTGAAAACCCTGATAAGCGCGAGTTGTTGGACGAATTAGCAGTCGAAGAGCTGAACAGCGATAGAGATTTGATACGGGAAGAGGTCCGTCTAAATATTAAGGCAATCCAATTGGAAAACAAGAAAACTTTCGATAGTAAACGAGTCCCCGCTAAAGAACATGAGTTGAATACGATAGTTGCCATAAAACGTACACAATTCGGGTCAGGCATGAAACTTCGGCAAAATTCTACGGGCCCAATGATTCCAATGATGGTTTGGAACTAAGGGAATCGAGCAGAACAAATCTATCCACTATGTGGGTAGAAAGAGGTAGTTTTGCCATTCCGGGTAAAGACTTTATCCAAAATGTCCATGTGAGGATCAATTGTCTACCCACCCGCATTCGGACATCAAGAGGGATAAGAAGAGCAGCAGCAAACATCCAATGCCGCGGAGGTTGTAATGTGACGGAAATGGCAGCACATGTCATACAAAGCTGCCACCGTACACATGGAGGAAGAATCTTGCGACATAATGCGGTCTCCAAAGTCTTGACAACTGGACTGAGGGACTTGGGCTTCAGAGTCTTTGAAGAACCTAAAATAAGAACGTCAGAAGGTTTAAGGAAGCTGGACATAATTGCAGTTAAGGGAGGTAAAGAACAAGACGTATAAGGTCTTGAGTCAGACACAATTTAGGCTGGGGGGAGGTGTTGTACCCCAACTCTTTTCTTCTCAAGAATGGAGATATCTCGGTTTACATATTAGGCCAGTTGGAACTTAGAAGGCAGGTAGTGACTTAGCTCCCTTTATGGAGAGCCTAAGCAAGGCTCCTTTAAAACTGCAGCAAAGGCTCAAAACATTAAGGAGCTTTCTGATAACAAGACTTTATCATCAACTAGTCTTGTCAACAACAACTATGGATAGATTAAAGGTTATGGACAAACAAGTAAGAACGGGTATAAGGGGGTGGTTGTGGCTACCTCACAGCTATCTCCGATGGAGGTTTGGGAGTTCCAGCTTTGGTGACGACGGTTTATCTAGATTCAGGAATCTTTCCAACTCAACGTCACCCGCAGTAAGGGCCGTTGCGAACGAACATGGGGTTAGTCAGAAGATCGAGCGGAGTCGAAAAGTGCTGACGAAAGAAGGATCTCTTCTTGAAACGAAGGAACACAGACGAAAATGGTGGGCTAAACGCCTGCATGATTCCAATGATGGTTTGGAACTAAGGGAAGCGAGCATAACAAATCTATCCACTATGTGGGTAGAAAGAGGTAGTTTTGCCATTCCGGGTAAAGACTTTATCCAAAATGTCCATGTGAGGATCAATTGTCTACCCACCCGCATTCGGACATCAAGAGGGATAAGAAGAGCAGCAGCAAACATCCAATGCCGCGGAGGTTGTAATGTGACGGAAATGGCAGCACATGTCATACAAAGCTGCCACCGTACACATGGAGGAAGAATTTTGCGACATAATGCGGTCTCCAAAGTCTTGACAACTGGACTGAGGGACTTGGGCTTCAGAGTCTTTGAAGAACCTAAAATAAGAACGAAGAGTGGCGCAACCTCGCTCAATGAAGCGCATGAACGTAAGAAAGGTTATTATTCCAACAATGCCGATGTAGTAAGCAGCTTGGCGTCAACCCACAATGTCAATCCATCAGACATTCGTTTCTCCTCTTGTACAATCTCATGGAGGCGAATATGGTCATCGAGGTCAGCCGAATTTTTACAAGAACTTAATTTTTCGAAGAAACTGCTGGCAGGCATAACGACGAGGGTGATTCAAGGAAGCTATACGAACTGGAATAGATGGAATAGAATGACTGGAGTGGTAAGAAGAGGAATTGGTTAGATAAACTGCAACCTCTGATGAAATCGCCCCCTAACAACAAATCCGCAGATTGATATCAGATTTATAGCAGATTTATATATACAAGAAAATATGCATCCATATCACCATACACCTGTACAGGAACTACTTCCGAATGATTTGAAGATGAGAATCGAATTTTGTAACTGGTTGCTAGAAAGAAGCTTGAACGACAACCACTTTATAAACAGAATTCTTTGGACAAACGAATTCCAGTACACAAGAGACGGTATCACGAATTTTCATAACCTCCATACATGGGCCTCAAGCAATACACATTCAAGACGGCAAAGATCGTTTCAGCGCAGATTTGGTGTTAATATGTGGGCAGGTGTAATTAGAAATAGATTAATCGGACCTTTCAAGTTACTATCCCGACTTAATTCTACAAATTACCTGGAGTTTTTACAAAATAATCTACCAGACCTATTGGAAAATGTTCCACTGCGTCAGCGAGTTTCATTGCATTTCCAACAGGATGGTGCTCCCGCCCACTATGGTCGTGAAGTTAAGGATTGGCTGGATGAAAAATACGGTGGTAGATGGATAGGCAGAAAAGGACCAATTCACTGGCCTGCAAGTTAAGGAGTCATAATTACCCAGTATTGGTAATCGAAATCCTGCCAAAGATGCAGAAATCACAAACAGCCTACTAAACACGTTCCGAGATCATATTGCACCTATCCAGAATCCAGAAGATCATCGTCATCATATGGTTTCATAGTTTTAAGCTAAGCAATTAGTCATAGGTAAGAACAAAGGAAATCTTTGTATAAATAGTGCTCTCCAGAGTATTAAGACTTCATGTGTAATTTGTGTGTCATTGAGAGTGTAACTTGGAACATTTTTAAGAGTTAAATAAAATCTTTTTTAAAAGCTACTCAGTGTAGTAAAGAATTTAATTTGCACGATCTCCCGATCTCACTGTACTGGATTTTTTTGTATGGGGACGAATGAAAGAAATTGTTTACTCATCTGAAATAACAACCTTAACTGAATTAGAACAACGTATTTCCGAAGGATCACTACAAGTAAGACAAGAGCTATCACAATAAACAAATTTGCAAAAATGGAAAAGTGGTGGAATGCGCTGTTTCTGATAGCGCTGCAAAAATGATTTTATGTGGTGGGTACCACATAAAATCATTACCGCTGTCGCACATAATGCTGGCAGTAAAGTGTCTGAGCGAAATCTTAAACCAGATGACATCCGATATGAAGTTATACCACAAAAAGGGTAGTCAAGAATTGACCAGATTCGATGATATTTTGAAGAATGCCGACGAGTTGAATACAACCAATGCACAATTGCAGATCTAGAGCAAACTCATAGCTATCGAGAAGCAACTTGTCGCTCTGACTCAGGTCGTCTCAGATATCTCTAGCGACAATCGAATTGAGCAGAGCGTTCAGTCATTCAACTGAAATTCTTAATTCGTAAAACTCTGTGCGAATATCTAACCTTGATTTGATCGAAAAACTTCAAAAAAAAAAAAAAAAGCAAATGGAAGAAAAGAGCTCCAACAACGAGCGAATCTTTCGAATAGCTTTATACCACTTAATCTCAGCTCAGCAATTTTCCGGTGCTAGACAATGTCACAACGAACTTATGTTGTCTTGGAAAGCAAAAACCTTACACGGAAGTCATCCAATCGATCTGACCCAAGATAATATCAACCCCCAAGCATCAAACGGATAATCAACTTAACCGAAAAGAATGTCTTGCAGACTTAATAGTCCCAATATTAGATTACAAATTTGCAACAGACAATAAAGACATTGATTTAATTGAATATAAATCTGTACAAAATATAAAAGAGTTAAGAAACATAAAATCTAGGCATAAAACCATAAACTATAGTTTAACATTGGTATCAATAGTTGTAATTTTAGATTTGCGTAAAAAGAAAAAATAGCAGCCTCAGCACCAATACTACCGTGAATCTACCATCCGTAGAGTTTCATTAGATGGACGATTCAAAGGGGGGAGGAGTTATATACGCTTCAAAATGCACTCCAGCAACAGAGAAAAATCTTCAGAATGATAAGAATGACATCATGTTCAATAAACCAAAATAAGATAACGCAGCTGCAACAAAGATCAGATCAGAACACCGAAACTATAAGCAATGTGTGGCAAATCGGGTGGCAGAAATCCTGAAAGTCAGTAAGATTGAGGACTGGAGGTGGTGTCCAGGGCGTCTCAATCCTGCTGATGACGCAACAAGAGCGAAGATTTCTGTGCAATAGAAGCCATGTGGCAGGTGGGTTAAAGGACCCGCATTTTTGTACGAAGATGAGATTAAGTGGCCCGATGAAACTCTGATGCGTATTGAAGTTGATAAGAGCCCTGATGAACTTCGAGCCAAACATGTTTTACTAGCAGCACAGCAGGTAAATTTCCTAAATAGCCTTATTAATCGTTTTTCGAAGTTTTCCAGACTAAAACGAACCATCGCATCGCCTGGATCTATCGATTCCTGGGCAACCTTAAGAGAAAGATAATGAAACAGGAGCTGGTGAAAGGAGAACTTGTCGCAGAAGAAGAAGAAGCAGCTGAATGAAGACTGTCGTTTGGTCCAGCAGGAAGCATTTGCAGACGAACACGCGGCTTTATCACACAGCAAAATCATCCCATCGTTAAGTAGCATCAAAACGTTGAACCCATGTCTAAGCCCAGAAGGAATTTTATGCGTGAATGGAAGAATAAACAACGCCAGCTGCCTTTCCATCTAAGCCAAGCAACCCATCATCTTACCGGCGAAACACGTTCTCACAAGTTTATTGGTGCGATTCTACCATCAAAAATTCCATCATATAAACATGGCAACAGCGATTAGTGAATCATTAAGAAAATTCTGGATCCCATCGATAAGAAGACTGATGAACACCCAACGTATGCAGTACCAGGAATGCCGTGTCCGCCGAGTTAAACCACTTCAGCCGCAAATGGAAATCTTGCCTCCTCAAAATATTTGTAATAAAAGATAACATAGCACATGCAACAAAGCAACAAGATAGCTAATTCTCATAGATACTTAAATAAAAGATAACATAGCACATGCAGCTATAACAATAAAGAAAGTGTTGAAGTCATAATGCACGGCGGCCGGGTGACGGGAGAAAACAAAACCATGTGCAGGCAACTTAAAAAGTCTAATGCTCGAACGCACCCCTGTTTTGTTTCCTCCCGTTCCACTTGACAGGCCAGCCAATGTTTCTCAAAAAGATCCGCCATATTCTATTCACTTTTTCATTCTGTTGCCAACCACCAACCACCACACACGTCGCCAAAGCCACCCGCCATCTTCGCCATTCATTGCCACAGAGCAAATCATTTTATTGAAAGGTTCAATTCTCTCGAAATTAGTCGAATAAAGAACATAAAATTATAAGTAAAGAGTGTACATTTATTTTCACAAGTTTTTTTAAGAAGAAAATAAAGACCAGCGCAACATTTTGTTCCTTCAAACCGAAGGTATTAAAAAATTAAAATTAAAAATTAAAAAAGGGTGTGGTCGTGGTGGACAATTGAGCTGTGATCATCATCGATTCAAGTGGAAAAATCGATGTACTATTTTTCTTGTGGCGGGTGGATTTTTCGCAAAAGGCGAGATTAAAATAATTTTCGTGTTAAATTGTTGGGCAACAATAAGCCACATTTTAAAACGATCGCGCCAAGGGTGCTGTACAAAGAATAGCACGACGCAACACGCAAACAACATGCCATTGCTCGTCAAAGGGACAGCATAGGCAAAAGGGGCAAAACGAAGTGTTCGTCACAGGGACAGCACGACGCCAGATTATCGTCAAGCCATCAGCATCAGCATCAGCACCATAGCCATCAGCATCAGCATCAGCATTCAGCCATCGTCAAGCCATCCACATCAACATCCACATCATCAATCAGCATCACCATCAGTCAGCGCCAGCGTCAAGCCATCCACATCATCAATCAACATCATCATTCAGCATCGTAAATCTTGGAGGTAACAGGTAACTACTTACAAAAATTTTCCATTTGCATTAAAATAAATGAGTAGATTAGTTATATTAGTTATCAATTTCAATATTTCAATACATATCTATCGAAACGGTACAAATTGAGACGTTTTTTTTTTTTGTATTAAGTATCGAAACGGTACAAATTGAGACGTTTTTTTTTTTTTGGGTTAAGATAACACGCGGTAGGGTGGTAAGCGTTTATTTGACGGTTTAAAGTTTATAAGTGACTGCAATTTGGTTCGATAGAAATGAGTTTGGAGAAGTTAATTTTGGCATGTGATGCCTTGGTAGATTTTCACGCGAATTTTAAAGAGAAACCCATTAAAGGGATTTCACAATCGGTTTTAAAGGCATACAAAGTCGAACTACCGTGTCAAACGGAAATTTTTAGTGGTGATTTTGTAAAATGGCCGGCGTTTAGAGACATGTTTACCGCACTCTACATCCTACACGCAAAGTTAAGTCCCGTTCAAAAACTTTTCCACTTGCTTCTTCAGTCTTCGAGGTACTCTCGTCCTTGGTTACAAGATTTAATAAATAAATTTTTAAAAAGAAAAAAACTCTTATTTTAATTAAAACAAAACTTACGGGCATCAAAGCCGGAAAATCAAGAGAAAGATCAAGAAGTTCAACGGGCACCAGGGTCGGAAAATGACCCAACAATAACAAATAATTAGTGACGAAGAAGATGAGAAATCCAATGACACGGACGGCCAGGAAAATGAAGCACGTGATGAACCTGGATACGGAGAAAGATTTAAGGCGCAAAGTGATAGACGCCCTGTTGAAGGTGCAAGGAATAACGAATCCGGGATAAATGCTGAGGAGTATTCACAACCAATAGAAATTATAGAAATCAGTGACGATGAACATCAGAGAGAGGGCCAAGGAATGGAAATAAGTAATAAAGCTTCGTACAGAGAAAGATTTGGGGCACAAAGCGAAAGAACTCAAAAAAAAAATGTGAACCTGAAGAAAATAACGAATCCGAAACAGATACTGAGGAGAATTCAGCATCATCAGAAATGGTTGATGAAGAGGAGTGCACCGATATGGAGACAAGCGGTCGTGGAGCTAGAGACAGAGAAAGATTAATGGTGCAAAGCAAAAGAGTTCTCACTCTTGAAAGTGGCGAAGTTCAAGAAAATGACGAATCCGATGATGATGCACAATCACAAGAAATCAATAATCAACAGGATTGTAACTATTCGATCCAAGATATGGATATAAGTAAAGATGAATAAAAATCGAGAAAACTGTCAAACTGAAGAAAATGACGAACAGGAGATGACTACTGAGAAATCTTTAGAATCAGAAGAAGAAAATGACGAACACGAGATGAATACTGAGGAGTATTCACAATCAGAAGGGGATTCTGAAGTAGCAAGAATAAACGCAAATTGTATGCTGTGTATCGAGAGAAGTTACAATTTTCGGTTTTTTGACTGATGTCCTCTTTGTGAAATGCTTTACTCAGTTAAATTTTCACCACATTACATTGCACAAAAAACTAAAAAATAATATGCTCACTCAAGGTAACTTGTTTTCTAAAACCGAGGGTTTTGTGATAGCGATTCATAATAGGTGAAGTGGTTGAAGATAAGTGCAGGCGATGCGTGCTTAAACAGTACAAGCCATATTACAAATACCATCCTCTACCAGTTTTGGAAGATTCAAACTTTAAAATGTACTGGGACAAAACAATAACCACCGATCAACACATCAATGCAAACAAACCAGATATCATTATGTTCGACAAAGCTAAGGGGACAATTGATATCTTTGACGTAGCAGTTACGAAGATCTCAAAATATGTTTCTCTTGTAATAGAACTGAAGTCAATGTATGGTGCCGAATGCGTGCAGATCGTTCCATTCGGAATCTCTGCCACAGGCCTGGTAACGAAAAATATGTGCACAAACCTTAAAAACCATAACATTTGTATCGTACAGAGTACGAAGATTCCTACTATAAATACTAATACAACCAATACCTTGTAATATAAATGAATATAGAAGTATAAGTGTAATTATTGTAGGAAGAGAAGTCATGATGAGTAGAAAGAATCAGATATAAAAGAGCCAGCGGAGCTAGTGGACGTGTTTGAAATAAATTGGGTTTTTTGCCATGATGGCTTTTTCCCAAAAGAAAAATATAGCGTGTTTTATTTAAATAACAAAGGTGTCGGTTCATTGGTTTTTCCTTATTTTGTTCATATTTCCAACCTTGAAACTATACATTTTGGTCCGAGTCGAGCCGGATAGCGAAACAGTGACGCGATTTAGTGTATACCTACCATATATTACATGTATATACAATAAACCGAAAGTGTAAATGACGCGAGGGCATAGTGACAAAACCATAAGCCGAAAGTCCACAAACACGAGTGCGAAAGGAGATAACAATAAAATCAAAATACATGTACACACACATAGGACGACAGCATACGACAGCACACAAAAGGTAGCGGGGTAAGAAAATTTATAAAACTAAAATTCTCCCTACAGAAAAATAAATCAAAACAGCGACGCATCTTAAGAAAAAGGCAAAGAGCATACAAAAAAGTGTTCTAAAAATAGACGGTCAGATGCCATATAATGAACAAAAACCCGAATGGAAAATTACCAGGCAGTCGCGACGACTACCTGAGTAATACACGAAAGCAATGCAACCGCACAAGCAGACAAGATACTGCATGTATAACAAAGCAAACGACCGATGGCCTACGTGACCAAAGAGTTGTAGCAGTGCAAACGATGGCGACCCCTTTGCATGGGTACGAGGTAGTATTAGTGGTGGTAAGTACATGGAAACAATGTACAGCGACAGCGAGGTACAGCAGCTACAGTTGGTTGTCGCATCATAACAAAAATAAACGTTGAGTAGTGCAGTGGCAATTATTAAATTTTACTTTTGACAAATTCAAGCAGAGTTATTTAGAGTAAAATACAAATATTAAAGACAAATATTAAAGGAGAAAAGGTAAGAGCAAGTAAAAATATTAATTCAAAAAGTGCGGATAGTGAAAGATAGGAGCGAATAGCGAATAGTGAATTGTTAACATAATATATTTATTCATTCTTGTGTGTTTTTTGATATTTGGCTTTTTCTGCTGTGTAATGCATCGTAGAGGATTAGATATTAGAATTTATATTGCCATTAGAATATTCAGTGCATTTGTTTGGAGATATTTTGTGCGTTTCAGCGAACAACCGGACCGGAAAAGTGTTGATAGAAAAGTGTTGATAGTGAGAAAGTTGCGTATAGTGTGTTGACAGAGTTGAATGAGAGTTTAGTGTGGATAATGGCACAGTGGAATATTATAATGGCACAGGGTTTCGTTGTTACACTTATTATCAGCCAAAATACGAGGCAGAGACACAAATGATAGGCAGGAATTTGTAGGTAGGGGTAATAGGATGTGCACATTTAAGTGAAAGTGCGAAAGGTCAGTAACCATGATAGTGAAACGATAAGCAAAGACAATGAGAAAGGGTGGAAAAAGTTGGTTACGCAGAATTCACATTCCGGGTCATCGCGGGACCTGAAGATAGGAGAAGGGAATCGGAAAGCTGCATGCATGCGAAAGGGCTGATAGTGTGTAGGTTAAATAAGAATTACAAGGCAAGTGTTAGTGACAAGGGAAAGGCCAGGGGACCTACAATAGGGACATATCGCAAACAATTTCACTATTCGCAAGCACGAAAGCTATTTGTAAATAATTACAACGCATTTATATGTATTGCTCGCAAGGGCATATTTCTTAATCGTTTATCCTAATTTATTATTTCTGTTATATGGTTCGTAGGATAGAATGACCCATGAGGCCATCTTCAAAAGCCAATTAAAGGCCATGGAAAGGGTGGCGACATACGCCCGTCAGGAGGCATTGGATAGTGACGATAGGGAGTTGCTCAAAGTGATGATAGAGCATCTAGGAGACATCTGGGAACAGATGACAAAGAACCATATAAAGTGGATGTCCGCAAAGGGGCAGAAAGTGGCCGACATGGAAGAGCCGCAGGCGACAGCGGAAAGGCTCTATCTAATGACCAAGGCCAAGCTAAGGAAACAGCTTGAAAAGCTCAACTTAGAAGCAGCAAGCGAGGCAGGAGCCGGGGCGATGACAAGCCAGAGTATTGAAGTCCAAGATATGTTCTTTCAGGAGTTCCCGGAACATGAGTATACCTCTGCAAGAGTCGGTACTATCATTTGCAGGTATAAAGATAGTTCAGTCCTGGTAGCAGTGGGGGAACTTCTTACATCACTGGATCTGACGTTTGCAGAGTTTGCCGATTGGCTCTGGACCAGGAAATGCGCCACTCAATTCGCCAAAGTATGCATCAACGGACAAGAGATCGAGGACCATAGATCTTATGCGATGTATTTCATGGACCTCGGATTATCCGACAAATCCCCATATTCTGCGACGATCAATCCCGACCTCCACCTTCTGATCCATACAATCGGAACGTCTAGTGGACTACTGAGATCAATTAATGCCCGATTTGTCGGTCATCCATCAGTGGACTCGGTGATAGCAAATGCCGTCATCATCTCGTACGTCAATTCAAGATTCAATGACTTTGAGATGCAATTCTCACATGCAGGTCTACCTCAAGAGGAGAGGAACATCCCAGAAGAAGACGAAGCATCTCCTATTTTACCCGGAAATGAACAAGGTAGACTGTGCCCCAAAAAATATAAGTTTCGGAAGAAATATCGAGAAGGAAAACGATTTCATCTCTTTAGAGAACATCTTAGAGCTGACTCCTGAACACAAGGAGTTGGAACTACTCAAAGCCCCTACGGACAGTATATCCTTCAAAAATAAGCTTGCAATGTTGTTAGCCATCGTAGGAACCTACAGATTGGCAAGTATATCCAGAGATGATTACCAGACAATTATTAAGGATGTAATCAAGAAAGTTTTAAGGGACTTAGCTGGATATACCGATTCCGTAGTAGCCTTCATGGCAGGAAATCGATCGTTGTATTCGAACAAAAGATTCTCGAAGTTGATGGCCGCTCTAGATATGTTCTTTCAGGAGTTCCCGGAACATGAGTATGCCTCTGCAAGAGTCGGTACTATCATTTGCAGGTATAAAGATAGTTCAGTCCTGGTAGCAGTGGGGGAACTTCTTACATCACTGGATCTGACGTTTGCAGAGTTTGCCGATTGGCTCTGGACCAGGAAATGCGCCACTCAATTCGCCAAAGTATGCATCAACGGACAAGAGATCGAGGACCATAGATCTTATGCGATGTATTTCATGGACCTCGGATTATCCGACAAATCCCCATATTCTGCGACGATCAATCCCGACCTCCACCTTCTGATCCATACAATCGGAACGTCTAGTGGACTACTGAGATCAATTAATGCCCGATTTGTCGGTCATCCATCAGTGGACTCGGTGATAGCAAATGCCGTCATCATCTCGTACGTCAATTCAAGATTCAATGACTTTGAGATGCAATTCTCACATGCAGGTCTACCTCAAGAGGAGAGGAACATCCCAGAAGAAGACGAAGCATCTCCTATTTTACCCGGAAATGAACAAGGTAGACTGTGCCCCAAAAAATGTATCCTCCTCATTAAGAAAACAAAGAAGTAACTCTCCAGCTTCGTTGATATCGTCAGAAATATGCAATAATGAATTGCCTACGATATCAAAAGCTGAAGAGACTTCTATAAAAAATAAAATCTATATATATAAAAATGAATTGTTCGTTTGTACGTTCATAACATGCGAACGTGAAGTCCGATTTGCTTGATTTTTTGGTATGTTTTCATTATTTGCCTGTAGAAGGTTTGTGTGAAATAATAATTTAAAAAAATTTAATTTAAAAAAAATTATTTTTGGGCATTATTTTTGCATAACGGAAAACAGAGGAATCAAAGTAAACGCGTTTCGATTTTGCAAGCGTTGCATTGTGTTGTGTATTAGCACGAATGAAAAACAGCAGAGTAACAGTAAAAAAAATCGTTGGCTGTGCACTAATACTGGTGTGCGTTGCTTTCGATTGTGGCATTGTGCTGTGTATTAGCACGAATGAGAAACAGAGTAGCAGTGAAAACACAGCAATCGCGTCTGTGTATTTTTGTGAACATCGTTGGTTGTGCACAATCATTTCTTAGAGTAGACGCCGAATAATTAGATTTTCTGCTGGCGTGTGTCAAGTCCAAAACAGTGTTACGTATGACAGAAAATATGGAAGCGTTTAAAAGTGATGAGCAGCAAACCGAAGCGAATCAAGAAAAAGACGAACAAGTTACTATCACAGAAGTCTATAAAATCGTTGGTTTGGGTGATGACGCGAACGATTCAGCCAAAAATGAAGAAAATCAGGCAAATGATGAGATGAATATTGGAAGTGCACACGGAACTTCGACGCCGCAAAAAGTTGGAATGGCATTAGAATTCGGTAATAAAATTCTTTATGGTTTGTTCTTTTTGTTTTAATTAAAAAGTGAATTTATTTCAGATTGGAATAGTGAACCATTGGATTTTAACGAAGATTTAGTTGGTAAAACCTATCTGAAGTTCATATTTTTATTCAAAATTATTCGGTTTTTTTTTTGTTTGTCTGTAGATGATTTAATCTCTTCGCAAAAATTGAGCTCATCATTGGTGGAGTTACCATCATCGCAAAATGTTAATTCGTCAAAGACAGATTCTTTGCGAAATTTGAACTTATCAATGGTGGAATTGTCCTCATCGCAAAATGTTAATTTATCAAGTGCTTCGAATGCCAGCGATTCAAGTGTGAATTCGAATAAAATGCAGGCGAAAATACGGAAGGAAAATGGATTGCGCATAAAGAATATGATTGGATTCTTCAAGAACGAAGGCGTTTGTTTTTTTAAAGCCAAGCGTAAGTATAATTTATTTGCAAGTAATTTGAACGTGTTTTGAAAGTTTCGTTCTTTAGGTGTATACCAAGCACTGTATGAAGACCGAATGGATCTTGATGTTTTGATGTGCTTTGTCATTACTGGGCAAGTGGTCATCATCGATCAGAAATTAATTCTGCCTGAATGGTTACAACGTAGACCATTGTCAAAGGTTAACAAAGTTGGTGTCAAAAATTAACAATTTATTGTGCGCTGCAATTTTTGTAAGCTGCATTTAGTTATACAATTTTTTTGCTTTTAAATCATTCTTTGTTAAACCAAATTCCTTGACGGAGCCAAATTAATGAACCAAAACGATGGACAAAACGATGTCTCTCTAATTTAATTTAGAATTGAAATACAGTTATATTTGTATTTTATTAAAATGATTTATGAATATTGATTTCAAATAAAGCAACAATCAAATATTGTGTGTTCTAAATGTTATTTCGTGAAGTGTGTTGATTTTATGTGAAGCAAAATTGTTGGCGCCAAATGATTGATGTTTTTGCCGTAACTGTAAACAATTATCATGTGTTTCTCTGATTCTTTTGTTAATTTACAGCTGAATAGTATAACCGAAAGCAACGCATATCAGTATTTGTGCTCAACCAATGTGCTCGCAAAAATACATAGACGCGTTTGTTGTGTTTAATTTGTTCTCTGTTTCTCTTTCGTGTTTATACACAGCAGATCAGCACAACCGATGGCAAGGCATACCAGTATTTGTGTACAACCAACAATGTTTTCAAATCACGTTTCTATGTTGTGATACGAGCAGCATTTGTTGTGTATTGGCAAATAATGTAGAACTGAGAATTACAGCAAACGTGTCTATGTATTTTTGCGAGTACCGTTGGCCTTGCACTAATACTGGACCATGTTAACTTCGTTTGTGTTGTTGTGTGCGTACCGGCAAATTAAGCGTATCAATGTTCTGCACCGATTGGGCATTCCAATGGGAATTTGAGTGAGCGTGCAAGTGTTATCTCATATATCTGCTATTTTTCATCGTCAATAAACATATTTTTTCTTGGATTTTGGTAATTGAATAAATAGGAATTAAAATTTAGTTTCGACTGTGAGTTGATGTGTTTTATTTTTGTGTATAGTTATAATTATGCCGCGACCGAGACGTGGCGCCAATATTGGTCGTCGTACTCATAATACAAGACGAGTTGCATCTGCTATAGCAGGTAAATCTGAAGCGGAACGTGAAGTGAGACTTGAACAGCAAAGAGAGCGTCAATCGAGATCGCGTTCTGCTCAAACAAACGAAGAACGAGTCGCGAGTAATTCTTCGGATCGAGCGAGAATGAGTCGCAATCGCGCTGTTAGAAGTCGTGCCAATGACAATATTAATCAGCGAGTAATGCGTGCTGCTTTCAATTATGATAGTGAAGTTGACTATTGTTCTCTTCCATGCCTTTCAATCGGAACTATGACTAATGTCTGCGAACAGTGCAATGCATTGAAATTTCCATCGGAAACTCCTGGAATGTGTTGTGCAAATGGACAAGTAAAATTGTCTGTTTTGAATCCTCCTCCTGAGCCTTTGAGGTCATTAGTTTCTGGTTTGACTCCAAAATCGAATCATTTTTTGTCTAAAATACAGCAGTACAATTCATGTTTCCAAATGACGTCTTTCGGCGCCTCAAATATAATCAGAGATGGATTCATGACTTTTAAGGTAATTACTGAACACGACACTAACAATGAGTTCTATCGTGAGATTGAATCAAATGTTTCATGTATGCAGATTCAAGGTCAAATCTATCATCGAATTGGATCGTTATTACCATGTTTGGATTCCAATCATTCCTTTTTGCAAATATATTTCATGGGAAATTCAGATGTTGAAATTGAACGGCGTTGTGTGGTGTCACAAAATCCAAATGATGGTAATGCAGTGAGAAGAGGAATAATTGAAAGATTGCAGCAGTTTTTTCACGATTAAAATTGTTTGATCAAATTATTTCAAACTGCCCTTGATCAAATGCCTTCGGATTCTCATAGAATTGTTATTCGGGCCGATAAAGCACCTGGTGGAATTCATGCTGGAAGGTTAAACGCACCAACAATTGATGAAGTTGCCGTATTAATTGTGGATGAAGGAGCGAGCAGTCGAGATATTGTACTTCATCGTCGAGATCAAAGTGTTGTGCATGTTTCGGAAACTCATCGTTGTTATGATGCGTTGCAGTACCCAATTTTGTTTTGGCAAGGCGAGGATGGTTACCATTTCAATATTAAGATGAAACATCGTTTAACTGGTTAGTTACAATAAAATGCATCACACATTTTGTGAATTATTGATACTTAATATTCGCATTTATTTCAGGCTTGGAAACAGCAAAAAAAGTTAGTGCGATGAACTATTATTCGTACAGATTAATGGTTCGGCTGAACGAAATAAATCATATATTGAATTGTAGAAGGCTTTGCAACCAATTTATAGTTGATGTTTACGCTAAAATTGAGTTTGAACGATTGAATTTTATTCGATTTAATCAGAAAAAGTTAAAATCCGAACAATATATTCATTTGCGCGATGCAATTCAGAATGATGGGAATATCAACGATATTGGCCAAATGACAATATTACCAGCAACATATACTGGAAGTCCACGACACATGCACGAGTACGCGCAAGACGCAATGACGTACGTTCGGCATTATCATCGACCCGATTTATTTATTACTTTCACCTGTAATCCTCAATGGAATGAAATAAAGCAATATATGTTTCATGGTCAAAGTGCTTCTGATCGCCACGATATTGTTGCGCGTGTGTTCAAGCAAAAATTGAAAACGCTTATGGATTTTATTGTCAAACAACAAGTGTTTGGAAAAGTTCAATGTTGGATGTATTCTGTGGAATGGCAGAAAAGAGGACTTCCGCATGCACATATTTTGGTTTGGTTAGTTGATAAAATTACGCCAAATGAAATTGATAGCTTAATATCAGCCGAAATTCCTAATCCAATCATTGATCCAGGACTGTTTGAATCAGTTACGAAGCACATGATTCATGGACCATGTGGGGCATTAAATGTCAACTCACCGTGCATGGCTGAAGGAAAATGCACAAAACGGTACCCAAGAGCATTAATAGCGGAAACAATTTCTGGTAATGATGGTTATCCGTTATATCGTAGGCGTTCACCTAAAGATGATGGCGAAACAGTTATGGTGAAATGCAAAAATCAAGACATTAAAATTGACAATCGTTGGATCGTTCCATATTCGCCGCTATTGTCCAAAACTTTTGGTGCTCATATAAATGTTGAGTTTACAATACTCAGTAAAATCCATCAAGTACATATGCAAATATGTTAACAAAGGAAGTGATTTGGCCTATTTTGGAATTGCTGGGGATAAAAGTGATGAAATCACTTCATATCAATTAGGCCGTTATATTAGTACAAATGAAGCAATATGGCGAATTTTTTCATTTGCAATACACGAAAGGTATCCAACTGTACTGCACTTGGCAGTTCATCTTCAGAATGGTCAACGTGTGTACTTCACCCCTGAGAATGCGGCGCAACGAGCAGAACAGCCACCGAAAACAACGTTGACTTCATTTTTTGATCTGTGCAGAAATGACGAATTTGCTAAAACGTTATTGTATTCTGAAGTGCCACGATATTTCACATGGAATGAATCTGCGAAAGTTTTTCAAAGACGGAAACAAGGGCAACCAGTACGAGGCCATCCAAATGTATTTTCTACAGAAGCATTGGGTCGTGTGTATACCGTTCATCCAAATCAGGATGAATGTTTTTATTTGCGTTTATTATTGATTAACGTTCGTGGTCCTACGTCATTTGAAGATTTAAGAACAGTCCATGGTGAATTGTGTGCGACTTATCGGCAAGCATGCCAGCGTTTGAATCTACTTGAAGATGATATGCATTGGGAAGCTACACTTGCTGATTCCGTAATTTCATCATCTCCACATCAAATACGAACATTATTTGCAATTATAATATCTACATGCAGTCCATCAAATCCACTTGAAATATGGCATAAATTTCGTGATGACATGACGGAAGACATTTTACTTCGAGTGCGACGTTCAGTTTCAAATCCTGAATTAGAAATCACACCGGAAATGCATAACGAAGCTTTGATTTTGATTGAAGACATGTGTATAATGATTGCAAACAGAATATTAGTGCAGTTAGGAATGATAGCGCCTAATCGTGTAGTTCATGATGTTATTAATCAAGAAATGCATCGTGAACAACAATATGATCGTAATCAATTGAGAACATTTGTGCAGTTAAAAGTTCCACAATTGAATAGTCAACAGAAATATGCTTATGACAAAATCATGGAAGGTGTGAACAATGAAGAAGGTGGATTTTACTTTATTGATGCACCAGGAGGCACTGGAAAAACATTTTTGCTGTCATTGATTCTGGCAACCATACGATCGGATAATAAAATTGCTTTTGCAGTTGCTTCATCTGGAATTGCTGCTACCTTATTAGACGGTGGTCGAACTGCGCATTCTGCACTTAAATTGCCTTTGAATATAACAACGATTGAATCTCCTACGTGCAACATTTCCAAAACGTCGGCAATGGCAAAAGTTTTGCAGCAGTCTAAGATAATCGTATGGGACGAATGTACAATGGCTCACAAAAGATCATTAGAAGCATTAAATCGAACCATGCAAGATCTTCGAGGAAATGAAAGACTTTTTGGTGGCGCCTTTATATTGTTATCAGGTGATTTTAGGCAAACTTTACCTGTCATTCCACGATCTACTGCTGCTGATGAGCTAAACGCATGTTTGAAGTCTTCAGTTTTGTGGAAATATGTTAAAACATTGCGTCTTAATCAAAATGTACGTGTACAATTGCAAAATGATCCTTCTGCAGCTGAATTTTCAAAACAACTTTTGGAAATTGGGAATGGTAAAGTTGCAGTCGATAAATCAACCGGATTAATAACATTACCAAGCAATTTTTGTAATATCACTCAATCGAAAAAGGAGCTGGTTCAACGTGTGTTTCCAAATATATTGCAGAAGTACAGGAATCATGATTGGTTGAGCGAACGCGCAATATTGGCAGGAAAAAATAAAGACGTGAGCGATTTAAATGCAAGTATTTTGCAAGAAATAGATGGCCAATTTTTTGCATACAAATCAGTGGATACGATAATAAATGAAGATGAGGGTAGTGAACTATCCTACTGAATTTTTGAACTCACTTGATTTGCCAGGCTTGCCACCGCATTATTTGGCATTGAAAGAGGGAGCACCGATAATAATGCTCCGAAATATAAATCAACCACGGCTTTGTAATGGCACCAGACTTTCCGTGAAAAAACTGATGGCCAATTTAATTGAAGCAACTATTCTGAGTGGTAAATATAGAGGCGAAAACGTTCTAATCCCCCGAATTCCAATGATTCCATCAGATATGCCATTTGAATTTAAACGGCTTCAATTTCCTGTCCGTCTTGCCTTCGCTATAACCATTAATAAAGCTCAAGGTCAGACTTTGAATATTTGTGGCTTAGATTTGGAGCAACCTGTTTTCTCGCATGGACAATTGTATGTTGGTTGTTCACGTTGTGGTAAACCCTCTGCATTATTTATAAACACAAAAGATGGAAAAACTAAAAACGCTGTTTATCAAAGAGCATTAAGTTAATTTTTAAAGTATTTTCATTTTCGACCTTTTTATTTGAAAATAAATTATTGTAAGAAATTGATTGTGGATGAGTTTTACTGAAAATTGATACATGGGAAAATTTCGCAAGTTTCTTTTGTGTATTCGCCCTGCGAAGCGGGCGAGGGTTTCGCTAGTGTATAATAAATAAATGTTGAACTTGGAGTTCGCGATCGGTTCTATGACACGATAAGTCGAGTTGTGATTAGACCATACAAGTACGCGGTTGTCTTCTATTTATTTGGGAATTTTATACATAACATTTTGGCGCAGCCGGTAGGATTGCTTATCTAGAAAGGTTTTTTACGTTTTAATTGATAGTTTAAGTGCACAAGTATACCAATACAGCATTATGCCTACATCACCCAGGAAATACACCACTCTTATTCATGATGATCCGGATAAAAGGCTTGTTGTATACAATCAAACACTGGCCACTGAGAGAAAACCTCAGTATCCTGCCGACTGGTTTGCACTCCATGAGGGGAAAAAACCCGGCCTTAAATACATTCGCCCATCTGGTGTAGAGTTTGCCAACGTGTATCATACGGTCCTGGCTGCAATCAAAAAAGACACTCTTCAAGATGATATTGCTATATTGTATGTGATTATGCTAATTGAACAGAATAAAGGGAGATTACAAAAAGAATGGTCAAGTTTCGGAAGAAATATCGGGAAGGAAAACGATTTCATCTCTTTAGAGAACATCTTAGAGCTGACTCCTGAACACAAGGAGTTGGAACTACTCAAAGCCCCTACTGACAGTATATCCTTCAAAAATAAGCTTGCAATGTTGTTAGCCATCGTAGGAACCTACAGATTGGCAAGTATATCTAGAGATGATTACCAGACAATTATTAAGGATGTAATCAAGAAAGTTTTAAGGGACTTAGCTGGATATACCGATTCCGTAGTAGCCTTCATGGCAGGAAATCGATCGTGGTATTCGAACAAAAGATTCTCGAAGTTGATGGCCGCTCTAGATATGTTCTTTCAGGAGTTCCCGGAACATGAGTATGCCTCTGCAAGAGTCGGTACTATCATTTGCAGGTATAAAGATAGTTCAGTCCTGGTAGCAGTGGGGGAACTTCTTACATCACTGGATCTGACGTTTGCAGAGTTTGCCGATTGGCTCTGGACCAGGAAATGCGCCACTCAATTCGCCAAAGTATGCATCAACGGACAAGAGATCGAGGACCATAGATCTTATGCGATGTATTTCATGGACCTCGGATTATCCGACAAATCCCCATATTCTGCGACGATCAATCCCGACCTCCACCTTCTGATCCATACAATCGGAACGTCTAGTGGACTACTGAGATCAATTAATGCCCGATTTGTCGGTCATCCATCAGTGGACTCGGTGATAGCAAATGCCGTCATCATCTCGTACGTCAATTCAAGATTCAATGACTTTGAGATGCAATTCTCACATGCAGGTCTACCTCAAGAGGAGAGGAACATCCCAGAAGAAGACGAAGCATCTCCTATTTTACCCGGAAATGAACAAGGTAGACTGTGCCCCAAAAAATGTATCCTCCTCATTAAGAAAACAAAGAAGTAACTCTCCAGCTTCGTTGATATCGTCAGAAATATGCAATAATGAATTGCCTACGATATCAAAAGCTGAAGAGACTTCTATAAAAAATAAAACAAAAACCAACGGAAAAGGGCAAACACAGCGCTCAAATAACGTACAACATCCGAAAGTGAACAGCGACTCAAAGGTAAACGACCGAGAGTCAAATTTCTTCACCTTTCAGTCAGTTCGTAAAACCAAACACACAGTATCTGAAGCTAAAGTTAACCTAGGTCAGGCTGATCTCTGGTTACTCGTTGTGAGTGTTTGCTTGGTTTTGAATGAGTGCTGCGTTAAAATTAGAACTTTATTAACACAAGCAGTTGATAAGCTTAGGTTTTTTGTTGGTTTATTTTCTAATAGTTGGTTGATTTGGGGTATAGCGAACAAGGGACAGAAAGGCAACAAAAATTTATTTGCATACAACAACATTCGAAAGCACGATGTCTTTGTTGAATTACCGATGTCATTGGCCAAGTCTGGAAAAGTTCTGGTGCTTGTAGACACGGGAGCAGACTCGAGCTTGTTAAAACGAAGTTGTTTAGCAAATGCATGCAATATAAATACCCGAGACACTAAGCAATTGGGTGGTGTTTTTGGTGGAGTAGGCACAACGGTTGGTTCGGTTAAGGGGTAATATCCACCAAATTTTTTAATTAAATAAATAAGGCCCGGGAAGGACTATTTTACGGCGCAGGGATAGCTGACTGAAGGTTAAAAAAAAATTTTTAAGGACTATATTATTCCGAATCTGAATTATAGCATTTTAAAACTTTAAACGCGTTTTAAGGTAAACAATGTTTTCGAAATCGGCGAGCAGTGTAACTGAAAAAGTTTACATCCGATTGACTTCAAACTTTAACTGTAGTTTCTTCATTAAATTACCTAATGAAGTACACACGATTTTAGCGATTAGTTTACAACAAAAAAAGTTATAAGCAATTAAAGTCGATTTTTTTTTGTTGAAAACAGAAAATTTATTTCAAACTGTCGCCATTTTGCGAAAAAAATTTCTAAAAATATAATCATGTGTACTTCACTAGCAACACTCATGTAGATAATGAAAAAAAAAATTTTTTTGTTATAGGTGGAGTTGGGTACGACTTCTACTGCTCGCCGCGAAAGAACTTTTTAAAAAAGCAGTTCACGACAATCGCTGCACAGCCGCCATTTTGTAAAAAAAACAACAATAAAAATTTTTTTTCTATTCTTCAAGAGTTGCTTAATCCAATGATATATTATTTATATACCTTACATCTCAAATGTCCTTTTAGAAAGATCATGAAAAAAGCCTTCTTTTTTTTAGCATTTGGTGGATATTACCCCTTAAGACTTATTTACCTTTCCCAAAGAAAATTTTTACGAAATGGAACGTTATCGACGGCTTAGACCACATGCACGCTGATGGTATACTAGGCCGTGATATTCTCTGGAATCACACGATTATCGATGCGGTATCCAAGAAAATTAAATTTTTGGAAGGTGATAGAGTTTTGATTGAATTACCTCTTAAGTGTTTACCTTCGAATTCAACTTTCTTGTCCCCATTAAATGAACAAAGCAAGCAGTGCAAAATTGGAGCTCGTACACAAACAATTGTTAAGCTCGAAATTCCCAATTCTAAATCGAATGAATTATTAGTGTTTCGAATGCAAACATTCTGTTCCCAAGCGCCGATATACTATGACAGCCCATACGTATATATTTCACATCTCTTATGCCACACACAAGCACAAGCCAGTGTATAAGCCATACACACCCAGTGTATAAGCCATACACACCAATGCCTTATATTGATTCTCTCCAGTTGGAGACATCACATCAGTTATCGCCTAGCTCTCAGCCAGAGCACACGTTGATCGCCCGTCGTGTGCTAAGCCCGTACGCCTATATATATATATATACGTCGAAAGCACGTCGTGTGTTAAGCCCATTTGCCCTACGCCCATATATACGTCGAACGCCCGTCGTGTGTTAAGCCCATTTGCCCTACGCCCATATATACGTCGAACGCCCGTCGTGTGTTAAGCCCAATTGCCCTACGCCCATATATACGTCGAACGCCCGTCGTGTGTTAAGCCCAATCGCCCTACGCCCATATATATATACAAATGCCATATGCCCTCAAGCCTCACGCCCATATATAGATATTATGCCTAAGCCAGCATATATACGATTGCCCGTATATATGCATAAATGCCAATTGCCCTTATTATGCCTAAGCCAGCATATATACGATTGCCCGTATATATGCATAAATGCCAATTGCCCTAATGCCCTGCGCCTGATCGATGTTCCAGTAAAGGGGATAAAATAATTCAATTCAGTGTTTTCTATAAATAAATAAATGCGCATATCAATTACAACACCAAGTGTTTTATTCTTATTATATCACTAATTACTAATAGCTCTCCCACCCTCCTAGCTGTCGAACATTTTGGTGCCGAAACCAGGGAATGAACCGGGGACATTTAGATACATATTTCAACGCCTATGCCAATAACTATGCCCATACATACATATGCCGTATGCAAATGCCCACGCCGAATCTCAATCCAATGCCTATGCCAAACAACTATGCCTATACATACATATGCCTGTATGTACATGCCCAAGCCAAGAAAGCCCGTCGTGCCGACAAATTTTCGATCATTCGAGAAAAATTATACATGCCAAACAAAGCCAATCTATCCAAAACGTACACGCAAACAAAGGCCGGTTTGCTAAGTACATAAAAAGACAAATAGTGCAAAATATAATTGCTATATATTTGCCTTGGCAACGCAAGCCAAAACAAGTTGAAACAAGCATTGAAATGACATCATTGTTTGAGTTCATATGCCTAAATCAAATACGCAATTTCTTTTCCTCGTACATTGCCATGCAAGGAAAGAAATAAAAGAAAACCCGTTTTGTGGCGAGATGTGCATCTGCACATACTACGACACATTAAATTATATTATCTTTCTTTCTTCTTTCAGCTTTCTTTCTTTTCAGATTACATTAATAAAGCCAGTCAATGGTGTGACGAAATGCCGTTTTCCATACAAATGCCGATGGAAATATTTTCTGTATGTACACTGCAACGCCGCAGCATACATTTAAAATACTGTTTGCCGTTTTCCATACAAATGCCGATGGAAATATTTTCTGTATGTACACTGCAACGCCGCAGCATACATTTAAAATACTGTTGTATTGTAAAATGTACATACACACGACACGAATGTGCTTGCACAAAGAAAAGAAGAACAACGACGCCACAAATGCCTGTGCTGTTAGTTGTATTCCTCATTCGGAATTAAAAAGCCATCAAAGCAAGTAATACCTAGTGTCGTGTCTCGTGTGTGCATAAAATAAAAAAACAACCCCAAGAGAAAAAATCTTAAAACAGAAAAGTGTATCTCGTTTGTAGTGCAAAAACAATAAATTGCTCAAAAGGCGAATTTAAAAATTCAAAGTGAGCGATTGGGACAATTAGATTGCTCATAAGTGTACAGTGAGTGAATCAAAAATATTTATTAAAGCCAAAATAAATACATTCAAAGCGAATAGAACAGTGAGTGAATCAAAAATATTTATTAAAGCCAAAATAAATATATTCAAAGCGAATAGAACAGTGAGTGAATCAGAAATATTTATTAAAGCCAAAATAAATATATTCAAAGCGAATAAAAAGACAGTGAGTGAATCAGAAATATTTATTAAAGCCAAAATAAATATATTCAAAGCGAATAAAAAGATAGTGAGTGAACAGAAATATTTATTAAAGCCGAAATAAATATATTCAAAGAAAATAAAAAAAAAAAAAAAAAATATTATCAAACTGGCCACTGTAAGGAAGAGCAGAGCCAAGGAAAGGGTGACAAAAGCTATGGAAGTGCCTCCTACGCAAGCAAAAGCAACGACGAATGCCCGTCGGTTGTATTTCGCGAGAAAGTTGAACGCCCTAATGGATCTATGCAGCGATAATGCCATCGCTGACATGGATACCATCGCCGTAAAAGACAATATGGAAAGGATAGCCAGCCTTTTCAGCAGGTTCGAGCAGGAGCATCTGTCTTCCATCGCGTTGGCCACGTTCTTGGAAAGAACAGATGAGTACGAAGAAGAGTTTGACAGGATAGACTCGCTTTGTACAGAAATGCGCCTGAAACTAGCCCGTAGAACCAACGCCATCCAAGAATCCAGTGCCAAACAACAAACCACAAATGCCGTGGCAGACTCCTCGCCAATACAGGTGGAGGTAAGAACGGACAAGGTGATCGATACCTGGGGATCGTTTGCTGGAGACCACGCCGAATTCCCAGCATGGCGGGATAAATTTAAAGGCAATGTCCATGAGAACCCAGCCATAAACAACATTCAGAAGTACGAGTTGTTGCAGAAAGCCCTGCTAGGAGACGCCAAGGCCACCATTGCCGGTTGGCCGCAAACCGAAGCGAACTACATAAACTCATGGAAACGCCTCCATGAGGTTTATGACGACCCATATATGGGGATACAAAGTACATTGCGTAAAATACGTACAATGAAGAGGATGCAATGCCCGTCACATCAAGCCTTGCGCAGTATGCTGGACACCATACACCTGTGTCAGGGGCATTTGTCAAATTACTTCGCTAACATCAGAGAATGGAACATAATTATTATGTTCAATTCTCTGGATTGCCTTGATGCCGCCACATACGAAGCCTGGGAAACGTATCGACAAACGTTGACCAATCAGGGAAATGCCGCCCATACAGAAGCCACTGACGACATCCGAACAGAAACTAACGCCAGTTTTAGCAGCGAGCCATATAGGGCATTGCCGCCTGTCGCCAAATATATCGAGTTTTTGGAGCAACGCGCTCGGGTATTGATGCATACCCAACATCAAGTGAAGGATGTATGTAAACCACAAGGTGTACAACCAAGCAGAAGTGGACAAGGTTATCGACAAGGCCCATCGACTTCAAGCAGTGCCACTCAAAAGTGTTGCATTATTCGCCTTTTAATATGTATGTATATTTATTTACTTTTTTCCAGCTATTAAAAGATTTCAAAAAAAAGTTATCCAGACAATTTCAACGGGCTCTTCGAATATTTTCCTTCCTATAAAAAGGAAATATTTAAAGTTGCTACAAACAGGCCAGTGAAGGATAAATTTATAAAACTTTTATTATAATCTCAACAGGAGATTAAATTCAAAGTGTGCAAAGATGTCAAATTCAGTAGACAAAGTGTTCCTCGAGGATGAAGATACGCCTATTACCCTCAAGAGTAGTGCAGCAGAGAAGCCGGTGGAATACCCATATGACTGGTTCCAAACAAATGTAGGATTGCCCACAACAAAAATCATCATAGGGAAAGGCATAACCTTGAAAGATAGCAGAACCAGGGTTTGGGACTTCCTTATAGGAGGTAAGCCACCACCATTTGTTGCGCTAGAGTATTTGTATCTTGTTTTTCCTACAATCACGGGAGAACTGTCCTCCGAGTGGTCCACATATGGTCGGAAGTTTTCAGGAACGATAACCCCACTCTCCCTGATAACTGTAAAAACAGACGTTGTTCATGTCCTTCATGACATGAAAAATGTCTTAGTATGGGAAGACTTGGATTATCAGGCAGATATTTTCCTGTTAATTTACTTGACAGGTTTGTATCGGTATATGAATACCAACCCAGCAGCCCAATCGGATCTTTCCAAACGAATAGACGCAGTTGCAGGCCCTTATCTTCCTCGGGCAGACAGAGTTTTAAATCTCGAGTCTAACTATTCCAATGGACACCTAATAAAATTATTTTTTTTTAAAAAAATTGCATTAGACATGTTCCTAGAAAAATTCCCGCATCACAAGTTTGCTCCAGTGAAAATTGGCACAGTGACTCTTAGATATGCGGGCTTTTCTGGACTGTCTACCCTGTATTGCTTCCGCGATATCATCTCAAAAACATCCCTAAGTTTAGCTGTAGAGTGGTTGTTTGCACCTTGTTTAATCAAAGAGATAAAACAACTTTTTTAGCTCGACCTGATGAAGAGATTGAAGAACTTAATACATATTGCACATACATGCTCAGCATGGGACTTTCACAAAAAAGTCCCTACTCTGCCACGAGTAACCCGTCTCTACATCTTTTGGTTCACATATTGGGCTCTTTATATAATTCCAATCGATCATTAAGACTGAAAGGCTGTACCAAAAAAATCTGGAGGCCCTCTAAATCAGAAGTAAGGGATGGTTTCATCCTTCATGTCAGAAGTGACGCTGACATCGAATCTACCATAATTATAAGAAAAAATAAACTAGCTGCATCCAACTTAACCCTGCAGCCATTTTTGATAGCAGTCGGTGAGTCACTTGAAAATATTAAAAATTATGTTATAGTTGTTAATACAAATAAATACTTTTTTAACTCCATCGTTGAGGCAGTTGACGCCTATTTAAAAATAGTATTTACAATAATGCTAAGTATTCAGAAGAAAGCGCAAGTGCTTGGTTGGTGATCCAACAAGGATTTTATAAAATAAAAACTAAGTTTGACAATACACCCACAACTACCAGCACACTTCTTACTGAACTTGGTATTTAATTTTCTTTTGATGAGTATTTTGTTTTGTTTGCACTACTTTTTTCTAATTGTTTTTCACTCTCTTTATCTATATTATCAGAAAGAAATATCAGAAAAAATTACAAACAGGTGACTGTGATAGCGCACAATGGCCAGTCAAATGGATCATCAATTTATTTTAAATTATGTACTGCAAAAAACAAGCCTTAACCCCGAGTTTTATTATGCGTGGAACTAAAATAATTTTAATGGAGATTGGTAATGTTAACTTTACTGGACTCATTAAATTATTTCCCAATGGCTCTATCAAAATTACCCAAAGCTTTCAATCTACCATCAGTGTTAAAAAAAAAAGAAGTTATTTCCCTCATTTATTCAACATGAAAATATATGAAAAATATACCGGGAAACCACCGACTATTGAATTTTATAGTCCGGATACAATGAGAGTAGAAGAGCGAAATAATTTTTTGAAATAACATTCAGAGCATGCAAATGATAATTTTGTAATGAAGCTGAAGCTAGCTTGCTTGAAGAATACTGCTAGAGCGATGTAGATCTCTACATTGATAGATCTCTCATCACTGACCGAGGCATGTTTAACATTTAGAAAAACTTAAAAACTAAGATTTGAAAACTTAAACCTACAAATAAAACTCTCTTAAAAATACAATAAAACGTATCAATCCACCAAACAAAAGGAATTTTATTAAAAGAATAAAGAAGCCAACAACGACGTCGCTACATAGCGCAGTTGCAACCGCCCACCACGACACACCAAAAAGTAAGTTTATTCTACTTTCTGCGGAAACATTTGGTCCTTCGAGCCGGATTTGTGCTCCATCGCCTAAAAAACTTACTGGTGTGTCCATCTGCGATTGGTCGTACGTTCCTCGTGCAGTGAAAATAGTCACGAGCAACAGCGTTGCACTTTGCAACAATATTTCATCGTTGGCCGACATAAATTTATATTTAATTTTGTCGTGTGCTACTCATCAATTGCTAAGCAAAAAAGCAATCGTTTTTTCATCGTTGGCCGACATTCAAATCAAAAATATTTGTGTCGTATGCCAATCATCGAAATATATATTTACATATATATATATTTATATATATCTGTATATACGTGCTCGTCCAGCAACTCGACACGCTTTCGACAGATTTCAACGCCGCTCAAGGCACAAATCGTTCTTGTAAGAATTGAAAAAAAAGGTACACCATTGCCCCGATTGGTGTCAGGAAAATCCACTATTGCTTCGATTGGTGTGGGAGGAATACAAAGAAAAAGCAGCAGAGATCGTCATCATCAGAGAAGTCATCCAGATCATCAGTTACCAGTATCTTCAGGAACATCAAGCATCATAAATTTTTTTGAAACCAACAAAAATGAAAACCTAATGTATAGGGTAAGTGTGAATTTCTGTGGAATTCTCATATTGGATAGTGAACAGGGGTAGTGTTAGCAGACTATATATGTATTAACATTAGTGACGCTCATATGGAGCTGATGAAAATGCTTAGAAATACAGATGATGCTCAGGCATACTCTTTTACACTCCGTGAAGATAAAACAACTAACGTTATCCTCAGGGAACTCACGTCTGATTACCCGCCCGCGGAAATTCTAAACGAGTTAAAAACCAAGCTACCTAATGTGTCTAGCGTTTCTCATTTCGAGACTATAAAGTTTAAGCAGGAAAGTTTTAAATACAATCTCTTGCACGAATTTTTACAGGGATCTGTCAAATTTTGGTTTGATTATCATCGTTTCATTGGTGCTTTCACAATCTTTTGAACAGGCTTTAGAAGCTGATCTGGCCGTTAAGTAGGTGGCTTTTCGATTTCACCGTTGTTATTGAAATATAGTACGAGTACAAAAAAAAAAAACTTATAATATGCAACAAATCAACGTGTTACAAATAAAAAGATAAAGAAACAATTCATATTTGCAGATTTTGTGTCCGAGCATTTCGCCGTAGAGGTTTATCTAGTTTATTGACGGAAAAAAAAAAAAAGAAAAAAAAAATATTTCTCAAAGAAGCAGCATGCCCAACGACATTGTGTTGCAAAAGGCATAATTGCTGGAAAGAATAACTTAAAATTAAAAATTTATTGGTTACACCCCACAGACATACGCTTAGGGCATTAAATGTAGTAGAGAAAAAAAAAAAAAAAACAGTTGAGTGAATTTTGGAATTGCATGTAGTTGCTCTATGGTTGTTTGCTGTGTAAAGTTGAGTTTTCGTTCCAGTTAGGGGGCTCTGTCGCTCTGTTCTCATTTTAAGCTTCTTATTTGTATCTGTCTTCCTCTATCTCAACTGAATGAAATATTGAAATTTTGAAAGCTTAGATTTTTTACAAGAAAATAAATTTTTCTGTGAACCAAAAAACGAAAAAAAAAAAAAATTTTTTCATTGAAACCTTGAAAGTTAAATTTTGTTTAATTTAGAAAAAAAAGAGCGTAAACAGGAAAATAAATTTTCGTAAATCAGAAAATTTTTTTTGAAACACTTTTACCTTGAATTTAATAACAAATTTTAAATAATGCGTGGTCGTAAGAAGGGCTATAAGACTAATACAAGCCTGCGGGGCAGAGTACTACGGTCAAAGCTTTTCAGTGACTCGTATGGAGACCTTGGCGAGGTTCATAATACTGCCGATTCTCCAAACAATGGGGATCCACCAGAGGAAGGAGCTGCTTCCTTGTTGGCGCAAGAAGCTGCTCAAGGAACAACCCGACGACCTCAGTCCAGGCTACCGGAACCAACACCACAAGTTCGGGAATCCTTAGGCGGGAGCGAAGAGATGATGACGGGATACATTCAGGAAGTAGTCACCGCCGCTGTTGGAGCTCGACGCGCGGAAGACTTAAAGTTCTTCACGGGTGAAATGGAACGTACTAGAGCTTCGTTACGGGATGAACTAGCGAGCATTATCAGGGAAACCTTTGCGTCGGCCCCAACGCCTGTGACAGCTCGTGAACAAGCCCAACCTACAATGCCTCCGCAGGACATCGCTTTTCGTCCGGATATGGTGACCAGATCGTTCGAATTCACCAACCAGAAATGCAAATGGCACTCGACTACCCATACCACCGCCACAGAATCGATCACCGTCCCATTACCCGTCGCCACCCCGCAGAACTACCGTTACTGACCACTCCAACATGGATGAATTCCTTCGTCAACTCCACAATCTGACGTTGAGCGACCCCGTACAACAGTCTGACTCAGCCCGAAGGTGTTCAAGATTGGGCTATAAGGTTCAGAACTTCCATAAGTGGGGGTTGAAATTTAATAATAAAAACATGTCGGTGGATGACTTTTTGTTCCGGTTAGAAAGACTGCGCGTCGGTTATGGTGCAACCTGGGATGACGTGGTCGTGAACTTTCACCATTTTATCGATGGCCCCGTAGAAACTTGGTTTTGGGGATTCCTTAACTAAACCCTACCGCCCCTTGGTTGACCCTAAAAAATGCGCTGGTGGAACACTTCAGAAGCCTGGAAACGGATTCGGAACTTTCGCGAAGACTCTATGATCTGAGTCACTCCTTGCACAAAAACTATGAGTTTTACGATCTGTATATTTGACGTGGCCAGAGGTGGTGTTTCTATTTACTAAATTATCTTCTCTTAAGTTAAGATCTAAGAAACAGTCCACAGCCACTTACACCACATGCGAATGTTTCCCAATAGACTATACCGGTTGGTGAATCGTGTTTTCTTTGTGGGCACTGTGTCCACCATTTCCAAGACGAAGACGAAGGAATCAATTACGTAAGATACTTTTATTTTATCCTAAGTATGGTTAGTCTAAATTATACCGAGGAGATTATAAAAGAAATGACAAAAATGTTCCAGACCAAAGAAAGCCGTTTAATTATGAAGAGAGTGTATGAAGGAAGAAAGTGGCAGCCATCTGAGTCGTTCAAGCAATATCTCTATGATAAAACTATTAGTGCTAACAAGTTATCTATAGAGGAAGATGAATTACTCGATGATCTGATTGAGGGTATCCCAGATAGACACCTGAAGATGCAGGCACACATGCAGTGCTTCGATACAACCAGTGAACTTGCAGAGGCATTCAGAAATATCCAATTGCCTAGTGAATTGATGAATTCACCAATTCACCAGTTCAACAGTAAACTGATGAATCTCAATTGTTTTGGAACTTTGTTCATACGGAAAGAAAATAAAGAGTGTTGCCACTGCTATTCTTCTTGGAGTAGGATATTATTTAATTTTTGTATGAACACATGTTAATGGAGAGTGCAGTGTGTCCATGAAAGTAATATTTATGATAATTCTGGATATCATTTTTCGTATTCAATGATAGTTCAAGTAATTCAGTTGCTTTTTTGTGGTTTTTCAAGAATTAAATCAATCTCAAGTCCGTGAGAAATTAAAATTTTAAATACATTTCAATTAAGTGCCATTCAGCACTGCAGAAACCGACTGGATATATCTTGATCAAAAAGGACTTCCCGTTCCTCTATCCCGATACATACAATGGACTAATGGAAACGTTCCCGAACATAAAAACCAAGCTATATCAAATAGCCAAAAAGCGCTCAATCAAGGACAGTGTATCCAAAACTTGTTGGCCCTTGAAAATAGTAAGTAAAATCACCTTTATTTTAATAAATAGGTAGATAATCTCTCAAATTTCAAAATATACTAACAACATTTTTTTACTTTTTATAGCTTCTGAGGACACCAGCAACCTTGCTGCTTTCCTACTCATTCCATCGCTGCTCTCCGTGAGCACCATCCGCTTGAAGGGCAACTCAAAAAAAATTTGGCGGCCTTCGAACTCAGAGGTGAGGGCTTTATAACGCACATTACATCGGATGCTGGCATCAGCGAGGCAATATTTAATAGAAAAGCAAAACTGGAAGGGTATAATCTCACCCTCCAACCATTTATTTTGGCAGTTGGTGAGTCATTGAACCAGATTCAATCTCACCCTCCAACCATTTATTTTGGCAGTTGGTGAGTCATTGAACCAGATTCAATCATATTTTGTTATAGTCAATGACAATAAATACGTACTTCCTTCCATAGTGGAAGCAGTAGATACATGTTTAAAGTTAATTTTTATACTTAATGCAAAATATCCAGAGGAGAGTTTTGTGACGACGCGTCACATTTTTATTTTCTTTTGCCACCGCCGAACTGCCGAATTGCCGAAACCTCACCCTACGACCAGATAATCACGAAGGCCACACGTAAGACATGGGCACATAGAAATAAATCACGCAGCCAAGTGAAATCATACACCGCATCACAACAAACACCGAAAACCCATTGTGTGTGCATATGCATTATTCGGTTGGTGTACATCACAACTGCGGCTCTATGCAAAAATTAATTCGACACAACAGCGACCAGCACTCTGCCATCTGCGATGGAATTAATTTTTTTCATGTGCGGTGGTAGGTAATCAACGATAGGTAAGCGTGTGGTTGGGTAAAACAATGGAAAGATTTCGCTTATCCGTATACCTCACACTCACTTGTGGGGCAAAACATTATAAGTACAAGTGAAATTTTCCGAAAAAGTCAGAGAGAAGCAATTACCATTATTAATTGGGGGAATACCTCTTTAATAATATTGTTTTCGTTTCTCTATCCCTGCTGCGTACTTTGAATTTGTCAACGGTGACCAACATACCGGTCTCATTGGTAAATTCCATATTTTCTCCTCGTCAACTTTGAATTTGTCAACGGTGACCACCATACCGGTCTCATTGGCAAATTCCATATTTTCTCGCCGTCAACTTTGAATTTGTCAACGGTGACCAACATACCGGTCTCATTGGTAAATTCCATATTTTCTCCTCGTCAACTTTGAATTTGTCAACGGTGACCAACATACCGGTCTCATTGGTAAATTCCCGATTTTCTCCTTGTCAACTTTGAATTGGTCAACGGTGACCAACATACCGGTCTCGTTGGTGTATTCTTGGCCAACATTTGAGTTTCTCAAACGGTGACCACTCCGGGCTCTTTGGGCCGTACTCGGAGTATTTGTCGCCCCTACCGTGCCTATAGTTAAGCGAGCGCCTTTTCCGCCCGATCACAGACTTTGAACACTCTTGTAAAAGCTTTGTTAATTACCCAGTTATTAAAAGAAAAAAACATTATAATTCGTAATTTTCCGTGTTTCGCCTATTTATTCAGAAGTTGGATTAAAGCAGCCCGAGTCTTCGAGCTTCCTCGGGGAAAAACCCTGGGTCCGCTGAGTTTTACCCCAGCCACGGACAAAGAAGCCTCACAGTTTGTGTACCTGGATGTTAATTCAAAAAGGATTTTATAGAATTCAAACCCGATTTGATTACATCCACTTCCACTTCAACTCTCCTCTCGGAACTCGGCTTGCCGGAGAATTAATTATTTTATTTTTTCCGTTTCTGTCATAGAAAATTACGCTTTTAACTTGAATTGATATTAAGTCCTTTTTTCAAAGCAAATCACACTTTTAATCCTTTTTGATATTAAGCCTCTTTGTTAGAGCAAATCACACTTTTAATCCTTTTTGATATTAAGCCTCTTTGTTAGAGCAAATCACACTTTTAATCCTTTTTGATATTAAGCCTCTTTGTTAGAGCAAATCACACTTTTAATCCTTTTTGATATTAAGCCTCTTTGTTAGAGCAAATCACACTTTTTATCCTTTTTAATATTAAGCCTCTTTGTTAGAGCAAATCACACTTTTAATCCTTTTTGATATTAAGTCTCTTTGTTAGAGCGAATCACTGCCGTCACTATGGTTTCCTGTTTCTTATGTGAAATGAGACTCCAAGATGTTAGATGTCTAAGGCAACATCTGTATTTTGTACATAGTGACCAAAAAATAATTCAATATAACTGTAAAGAAGGCAATTGTAGCCGATCTTTTCAAATATTTAGTTCTTACCAAAGACATATTAAAAAAGATCATTGTCCTGAACAAAGTAATAATGACCATCTTCACTTGCTCCTTATTAAAAACTTTAGCCTTTGACGAACATTATTTTGGTTTCGAAATAGAATATCCTCAGAAAAAAGATGAACACATACTATTTCTTGAGTCATTCCTTAATCCTATTCCTAACACAAAAACAATCCTTTCAAGTGGAAGAATATTAATAGTTCTTAGAAGCCCACTGTAAAGCTATTCGAATTGAAGACAATTTATAATTTTAAGAATAAGAAGTAATATGTTTGTAAATATTGCTTTGTAAACTTCTTAAATTTTGTAATTAAATTAAAATAATAAAAAATCATTTTTTTCTAAAATTTAATATAATTAGATTTACAAATAAAACATGTATATAAATTTTTGCAAAGAAATTATGTCAGTATTTTTATAAATTTAAATATAAAATAATATTTATATTAAGTAAATATTTCTATTAATAAAATTTATTATGTATTTTTAAATTCGAAACAAAATGTTTTTCATTCTAACAGAATAAATTGGCTACAACAACTACGAAGAAATAGGCTACACCAACAAAGTAAGTATGCTATTTTTGCCGATTAGACGGGCTACTCTTACTGAGCAAATGGATTAGTTCAATCCAGCAAGGTGGTTAAAGTAACCAACTGGATGGGTTATAAACGCAAATTAATTGGTAATTCTAACCGAAAAAATAGTTTAAATCAACAGAGTAAATAGGTTACTCCGACAAAGTAAGTATGATAATTTAACCGAGTGTATGGGCCAATCTAACTGCACAAATGGGTTAATTCAATCCCACAAGATAGTTGAAGTAGCCAACTAGATGGGTTATGTACAAAAAATTGGCGGTAACTTTAATCAAGTCAACAGTTTACTTCAACAGATTAAATACACTACTCCAAATAAGTAAGTATGTTAATTTAACCGGGTAGATGGGCTACTCGAACTAAGCAAATGGGTTAATACAATCCAGTAAGAAGTTTAAAGAAATCCATTAGATCGGTTATATGAAAGCATTTATTAATATTTCTAACCGAATAGATTGGTTAACTCAACCAGAGGATATGTTACTTTAACCGCGTTGATTAGCTATCGCGTTTTAGTTCTAAAAAGTTTAACCGAGTCAGTATGTTACGGCAACTAATTAAGTGTGTAATAATAATCGAGTAAATGTTTTATTTTAATACATTTAATATGTTCCTTTTACTAACTTACTAGGCTGTTGGTTACTGACACACTTAGACGCATTTAACCGAGAAATAGGTTGATTAAATTTTAGTACACCTTAACCGAATCTGTGGGTAGAATTTACCAATTATTTTTAACAGAGTTGCACCGGCTAAATTTAACCCAGGCAGGTTGCAGGTTCCATAGTAGCAGTACCCCGGGGTTAAATTTACACGAAACTTATTTAATTTTACCCATTTTTTTTTTCTGCGTGTAGATGGCGAAGGAATAGAGCTTATGATTAAAAGTAAAGATACTCAAGCAAGCATTTATCACGAAAGAGTTTCTCGACACATCAATGGCGAAGAAAGAAAAACAATCGGAAAAGATTTAAAAGGTATAACTGCCGAAAAATATGTGGAAAGACTAACAAACTATGGAGGGGATGAAATTTTGCGAGGATGTGACTTCTCATATAACCTTTTACTACGATCAGGGATTTATTACCTGAATACGATGGTTGTCCCAGGTTTGACATTTGTTTGAACTAATTAACAAATTTGGGCAGGATACATAATTTGGACGAAAACACAATGCGTACGTTAATTTTGTCCAAAATAAAAGGAAAGGTACAGAAATGGATGTACACGAAACCAATTTCATGGAAGAGAACCTGGATGAATTGAAGCGGCAGATGATAGAATTGTTTGGCAGACGAGAGGATAAAATGACGGTACGGAGACGGTTTGAAGTGAGGAAATGGAAAGTAAACGAAAGCTTCCTTGACTACTATAATGATTAAATAATTCTTACCCACGATATTGATTTGGACGAGGAGGAATTAGTGGAATACATAATAGAGGGCATCTCAAACCATAATCTCAGACTGCAGGCCCTAATCGGTTGTTACAGTTACTAATCGGTTTTAACGAAAAACGAAATTATTTTGTTTAAAAAGGGATATTTCAATGAAATCAGTTTAAGCTCAAATCAATGTTGTATTTTCGTGAGATATACAACGAAATTTTGATTTGACAAAAATTTCTATAGAGAGAAAAAGTAACGTTTCATAACCATTTTTTTTTTTTACTGAATTAACTTCTCAAATGAAGTTTTTCGACTTCGAAGTTAACTTTTCTATATTTTTGAAACTATAAACTAAAAAAGAAATATTATTTTGAGTCCGTAATTAGCAGAAATAATGAAATACAAGCATTTTCATACGCAAGTATTGAAAAAAAGCCATCAATGGCTGACTTTAAAGTTCATTTACTTATTTCCTGACTGAAAAAATTTAACGAAAATGATTTTTAAAAGAAGAAATATATTGTCAGAAAAATAATATGTTACATAAAGGAGTTGTTCAACTCATGTTGAAACTTAATTCTATTGTTTGTTACTCATGTTGACACATTTTTGTTTGATGGTTTAATTCCCTGCATTTTTTTCCTCTAAGCAAATTCCAAGTCACTTGATCTAACCCCGCAAAAAAATATATTTCAATTTAAAAGTATCTCTAATTTCCTTTGTCTGCTATAAAATGAGAACTTTTCCATTCCAAGTTATCAGTTCTCAGAATGGAATTAAAAACTATAATACTGTTGTTGATAGGAATTCTTGGCGTCGGCGTCGGTGTCGCCATGAAATTCGTAGTAAAAGCCATGTCTTGGTACAACATAGTCAATTCTCTTGGGATTTGGAATTTGCTTTAGTTCAGTAGTTCAGTTGCCGTCGGACCTCCAAACCATACATAACAAAACTCACTGTTCTCTACTCTAAGTTTTACTTGCACAAAATAAAGAATGCAATACTAATGTATCTAAATAGTTTACTTTATTATTTCATCTCAAAGTGTATGCAAAACAGCATAGTCTTCAACATTTAAATACATACGTGATAATCCTATAGTACACCGGCACCAGTCAAGTAGTGCACATCTTCCTGGAAATACAGGAAAGGAATAGTCTCTGGAGGAAACCAAGGAACGACGTTGGTTCAAGGTAAAGGTAGTAAGTTTACTTTACTAAAATTATATTGTTTACGTATTGTGCCACCTGGGGCAGAGACTAATACCTGCCGATCCCACAGCTACAGTCTGTACCGAGGTCTTCGCTCGCAGTTTCACACCACCGAGGTCTTCGGACGCTCGCAGTTTCACACCACCGAGGTCTTCGGACGCTGGTAGTTTCACACCACCGAGGTCTTCGGACGTTCGTAATTTCACACCACCAAGGTCTTCGGGCGCTCGTAGTTTCACACCACCGAGGTCTTCGGACGCTCGCAGTTTCACACCACCAAGGTCTTCGGACGCTCGTAGTTTCACACCACCGAGGTCTTCGGACGTTCGTAATTTCACACCACCAAGGTCTTCGGGCGCTCGTAGTTTCACACCACCGAGGTCTTCGGACGCTCGCAGTTTCACACCACCGAGGTTTTCGGACGCTTGTAGTTTCACACCACCGAGGTCTTCGGACGCTTGTAGTTTCACTCACCGAGGTCTTCGGACGCTCGCAGTTTCACACCACCGAGGCTTCTGACGCTCGTAGTTTCACCTGCTAGGGTCTTACGATTCCTACGCTCTCCGTTTCACCTCCGACTGCCTATAGGGCGAATGTGTCAGAAGGGATCTTGCCGATAGAAGCAGCCAATTCGCCTAACTTAACTAAACATTAATAACTTCTCTCCCCTAGCCACCGTGAGACTAGAAGGATTTCTTAGGCCAAGGCGGCTAACCGGACAACAGCCCTAGGAATCCCGAAGGGTACCAGCTACGGTACGATAACCGCAACCGGAAGGGTCTACAGCGAACACCACGGTGTATATATATAAATCATTTTCTTTGTTAATTGTAATTGGAGTATAGTAAGTTCTAATAAAAGAGATTTCTTTGACCTTTGTGAAGTTTGGTGTTTTTCTTCACTAGACCTTGGCCAGCCGTGAGTATTACCCCGGCTGGGAAATCAAAAACACGTCACAATTTGGCACAATTTAAAATAAAACTTGAAATCTGAACAACGGGGGAACAAATCAAAAAACTTAAGACGTAGAGCATATCCAGGAAAACCCGGGACATCGATTCCCAAAGATCAGGAAAGTAAGCTCAAACGTTGAAAATCCAACCCAACGGAAAATTATGATTCTTATACTGACGCTAGTCGCCTCTACCTTAGCGTTACAAATCACTGACTACACCAGCAGCAGTTAACGAAGCCTTCGGTTACATCTATCACGTCATCAACTTAACTACCTACTCCGAAATATTAGATAGATTTAGAGCCAAAAAAAAACTTCTAAAATTGATTCAAATTGACATCTCAAAAGACGTCACCCTGGAGTCTAACCGCCAGATAGTATCAACACCAACCTCTACTGATACTGAGAATGACCAGCAACCACCAAGAACAGAAGTTACTTCTATTGCATTAGAAACAAACGAAGCTGCTAACGATATTGACGATGACGATTATGAAAATATTTTAAGAGTAGTAGAAGAAGATGATGAGAGCAACACCGAACGAAATAACGAAACACAACATGGGGAAGCAGATAAAATGACAGCTACAAATGAAAAATACGAAGGGAATTGAAAGAGTGCAACGCAAAAAACGAGTGGTATAAATGAGTGGAAGATAATGCAAGAATATTACTATTAGGTCGACCAAAAGGAAATGCCCTTAAATGGCTGCATTCGAAAACTGATTTGGCAAAAATTTCTATAGAAGAGACCCTGAAAGAGTTAGGCGAGATGTTCATTTCCAATGAGAGCAGAGTATCGTTAAAAAGAGCGTTTGAATGTAGAATTTGGCAGCCAGAGGAAACATTTCAAACGTATCTCCATGAGAAGGCCATCTTGGCAAATAAACTAGATATCGACGAGGAGGAATTAATAGAGAATTTAATCGACGGCATTCGTCGACGGAAAGTCATTTCAGCAGTAAATTTATGGACTTGGAGATCCTATGGATGTTTTGCACAATTGCTGAATTTGACAGTGCAAATAGAGATAGAACAAATCGCTGGACACGTTCAAAAAGTTAAAAGCATCGTCGAGTATTTCAAAAGAAGCACTCAGAGCCTGCACAAGCTTCACGAAGTACAGAAGAAAATGAATTTGCCCATATTGAAGCTCAAGATGTTCCAATCAGACAGAACTCTGCCAAATTGCATCCACAAAAGAAGACAATAACTTCAACAGCTAATGCAAAGGAGAGCCTCAATAAAAGGATTAATTACAAAAATCTCTAATTACATTACAATTCAAAATAGAACTGCTCTCCAGGCCAGGACCAAATTAAAATCGCTCGATGATCTTTACCAGAATTCAACGAAATCCAAGATCAAATTGAGCTCTATGAAGATGCAGCAGAATACCAAGGTGCAGACAATGAAAGGGACATCATCATATGCTGGATCGGTTTTTTAAAGTTAAAAACGCCGTCATTGCTACGCTTGTCCTTGTTAAAAACGAGCTATCACTAAACGACGAAGATTGGGAAGTTATAAAGTGGTACCAATTTTAAAAATATTTGATGAAGTCACCTGCATCAACAGGCCTAAAGAACAATAATGTAAGTGAATACTTTGAAAATCTTAATTATATATTGGATAAGCTTAACACCAAATATGAATTTGATACCAATCAACCATATGAATTCTCGCCTTCAGCGAATGAAAATATGATTTTAAAATTTTTTATAAACGGATTAAATCCGAATCTAGCAAGTGTTGTAATAAGTAGGCAGATTAATAATTTAAGAGACGCTTATTATACTCTTGAAGAAACAGGTATGATTCAAACAAGTCCAGATAAACAAAAGTTTAATAGAAAAATACCAACCCATAAACCTACTAATACTAATAATAATAACTTTAATAGATCTTGTAGCGGATCTACATATTAATAAAATAACAATCATATTATTTCCTAAATATAATCGTTTTATCCATAAAATTATGGCGAGACAAAAGAAGCCGCTGCAAAATGAAAAGTAAAACACAGCAGCATCTTATGTGAATGCGTCCATTCCACTCTCACGAGAAAAGTTTCGTCAAGGTAGTTGACGAAACAAATACATATGAAATATTTGTCGCCATGCCTTTTCCGGCATCTACTTTCTTCCCTTTTTTTATTCTGTCACTCAAGCCGCGAAGACGTGCCGACATTTTGCATAAAAAGAAAATTCTCTCACAGTATAAATATTCAATAACTTAATGTAGAAAAGAAAATTCTCTCATAGTATAAATGTTCAATGACTTGATGTAAATTTAATTGATTTAGAGTAAAGAGCTACTTTTGTAAAATGAATTAAAAGGATAAATATTTTCTGGGAACGAAGTTGGAAGTATACAACGGAGCGAAAAAGGTAACCAGCATCAGTATACAACGGAGCGAAAAAGGTAACCAGCATCAGGTACGAACCAGGAATTTATTGGTACACATCTAAGGTTATATTGGTGACCCCGTATATTGGCCACGCACCGCCATCACGAAACCCGTATATTGGCCACGCACCGCCATCACAAAAAGCAATCCGCACATTTTTCCAACACACGCCGTCATTTCATACCATCGCATCGCCATCCAGTTGCCACCGACATCCAGTTACCACCGCCATCATTGTGCCACCACCATTTTTGGCACAACCATTATCTGACCACCACCGTCATTTTGCAAAATCCCTCATTGTGACACCGCCATCGTCTGGCCGCCGACATCATAGCGTCACCGCCATCATTGTGACGCCGCCATCACAGTATCACCGCCATCATCTCGAGCCCACCATCATTTTGGCACCGCAATTGGCTTGCCACCGCCATCGATAATTCACCGCCATCGCCATCACGTCTACCGCCATCAAGTTCCCGCATCCCGCTGTCATCATTTGGCACCGCCATCAAGTTGCCACAGGCTAATATCTTCATCTACTCACCACCGTCACAAATCAAACGATCAGCGCAGAAAATTTTGGGGGGCAACACCAACGCCATCTCCAAGATTTTTTTTTTCGCTCACCACCTCGAAAACCTCAGAGACGACAACAACTCCATCTCCACGCGGGCCAAATTGAAAAAATTTTTCTCATCGTGCACTAGCACCACATGGACAACAGCCCAAACAAAAAGTGTTGCATAGTTCAGGAAACCAATTACCAGCAGCAGCAACAACAGAACACAACAGCGTCAGTGCAGCAGCAGCAGCATCGCAACAGCAGCAACGCAACAAAATTTAAGCTGAAGCAACAACATCGCCAGCAGAAAAAATTTAACATTACATGTGAGTAAGAGGTTTCTTTTATTATTGTAGAATACTGGCACGTTTATATCTTATATTCAAACCAAATTTAAATAAAATTTTTTGTAGAAATTATTTTCAATATTACATTTACGTATATATTTTCGTTTCGTCAACTACCTGTTACGCGAACATTTTTAATCAAGTGCGCTTTTTAAATAGATCGCGTCAGGTGCTGCTGCGTTTCTTTTCATATTGATTTTTCGGTTTTTACAGATTCACGTGAATCGTTCTTTTTCGGAATAGGTCAACGCGTTTTTCAAACAGATTTTTAAGATTTTTATTTGTTTTTTTTCGCAATATGACGGATGAAAACAAAGCTCAAGCCGGTTTAAGTGGTTCAAGCACCACCAACAACCAGTCGAGTTCTTCCCTTTATAGTCAGCCACCCCGATCAGACTCCGCTCAAGGGCACTTAGAGTCCATAAAAGTCAGACTTCCTGCTTTTTGGAGCTCCAACCCGGTGACCTGGTTTTATCAGGCAGAAGCTCAATTCACGGTTCATAGGATCACTAGTTCTGAGACAAAATACTGTCTCACGGTTAGCTCACTGCAGCCAGACACATGCGATTCGGTTATCGACATTTTGTCGAACCCGCCAAATACCGACATGTACGCTACTCTAAAAGCCGCTTTAATAGAACGCCATTCAAAGTCCGAACTTAAACGGTTAGAGAGCCTTATCGATAGGGCAGACATTGGTGATCGCAAGCCATCAGAGGTATTGCTCTCAATGAGAACGCTAGCGGGCAGCACGTTTAACGACGACATAATTAAAAAAACTTGGATGCGTAAATTACCGCAACCAATAAACATCGCGTTACTGTCCGTCGGTCAGAAAACTCTGGAGAAGTTAGCTACGCTTGCGGACAAGATATACGAGGCATCACAAAATGCAAACATTTGCAACGTTTCCACTGCACAGCAAAGCGGTAATTTTCGCAACGCCAAAGTGTAAGCGCGGAGAGCGCATGCGCGTAAAAATTCCCTACCTTCGATATATTTCATTTCGTCGTCAGCCATCAGCCAGGAAAGTAACCTAAAATTAAGAAACTTGAAGAAAGCCAAAAATTTGTATTTATAAGCAGAAAAGAGTAAGTGTTACATACTATTCAATTGTACTTGTAATAATAACTTTCTAATTTAAATAGAGAATAAACGCACTACGCACTAGCATCAAAGTTTTAAGTGGAGTTTATTCCTTCTGCGAACCAAGGAATTTTCGTTCCTGTTGCAAAAGCAACAGCAGTAATAATACCCAGAGTTTTCGAAACCGAAATAGTCGTTCTCATAGCAGGTCCAGATCGTTCAATCGCACAAATTCAATTTCGGGCACAGGTATGTGCTGGTATCACAGGCGGTACAAGAAAGAGGCAAAGAAATGTGAGCAACCGTGTAATTTCAACAAGAACAACTCAAAGAACCAAGTGAGCCACCCAAACTAGGTCACCCTGCTGTTGCAGCGGCAAACATGCAGTGTCTCTTGAGTCGCCGCTTATTTATTAGAGACAAAAACTCAAATTTTACTTTTCTAATCGATACGGGTGCGGATTTGTCAGTTCTCCTTTGTAGCATAAAGCACGCGAAATTAACAAACTCCTCAGTTTTGCTATCGGCTGCGAACGGAACATCAATTCCAACGTTCGACAGCTCCCGCTGTCGAAGTGTCCAATTCAGACACAAATGTAAAGCCAGAAACCTTCACTCCCAATAAGGGGAGAGGATTCAGTAAATGCGAGAGCCGATTTACCAGCTTCGAGCCAAAATCGGAGTACGATAGTACAGATGATCAATGAATTCGTCAATTTAGATTTCATCATTTCAGGAGCGCGCGAAATTCCTCAGCTTTTAAGTGAGGAATGTGTTAATACCTTGAATATAGGCAATGAGTATATTATAAACGCAATCGATTAACTGGAACCAGCATACAAGGTTTGGTACGATCAACCCAACCTTGTACATTACATCATAAGAAACGAAAATTCTTTTATTAAATGGAACAAATTTATCAATGTTCTTTAGTAATATGCTTGATCTACAAGACAGTAGATTAGAACGAGCCACTTATATACTTCGTGAACCACAGACCACCTTTTTGTTAAATAATTGCTAGATCCGACAGCCTTAGGCTATCCCGTAACAGGATTGCTAGTTGAGTCGGCTTCAGAGAACAAGTTTAGGAGAATGATTGAACAACAATGTAGAGCTGCTCCCATCGATAGGGCTACCTCATGGGTAAATGATCTAGGCGACAAAGGTGTGCTCAACTCCATGAGCGCACTTGTTTCATATTGTAAGATGGATATGTCTGAACAGAAGGCAATACGTGATGATTATTTGAACACAGCATCTAACGTGCGTTTAGGGCAGAACCTCAAATTGCATGTATTTGGGACGGAATGAGTTACCCTTTCCTTCATACGATCCCTTTTCCGTACAAGGAGTTTTCGATGGCATTACCAAAGAAAGCTTTATACGTTTAAAATTAGCGGAGGAAATTTCCATGCCTCATATGCGCTATGATCCGATACCTGCAAGTACACTCATTAAGAATAGAGCGGGGAATATTACTGACATTATAAATAGAGAGTGGAGAAGCGAGTACGCTAATCCACTTTCAGAGTTTCTTCTTTCATATTTATACCCGGGAGAGGTACTATTTTTCGTAAACCTCCAAGAAATACAAGAGATCGATGTGCGGGGATTCACCGCATTGATTTATGAGACTATGTCTCATGTATAGTGAAAACAGTTTTTTATGTAACTCGACAAAAGAAACTCAAGAAGATATTGATAGAGCGCTAGCTGCGTGGGGTCACCATCGTGATCTTATCACTTTAAACGAATTGTTGCCAATCGACTCGTTTGTACTTAACCGTTATCAATTAAGGGGGAAAGGACATAAAGAAGATTTTAAATTCTTAAAGGTTCAAAACAATGAAGCGGGATGGTTTGCGTTTGGGAACGCGTATCCTGCCGCCTCTGACCCAATTGCTAAATTTTACCCTAATATTTGTAGAAGAAGAAATTATGTTGCGAATCAGCAAGAAGGCAAGTGTATTCGTGAGTCTATGATAGACTTGCATTTATGGCGAGTATATCGAGTATATAATATTTCGTGCCACACAGGGCCGTACCAAATACTTGTGATCAGTCAGACCTAAAAGTCTTGGCCTTCGTTGCTGGCAGGGGCATTAAATAATACATGTCATTAATAAAAAGACGCTGCTCGTTGCCCAGAGCAATTTGTTTAGATTGGATTTACCTTATTAAAACAAGTCTATTCCCTAGATACGACGCTATAGCAACCAGAGCAATACCGCCCGGAGAACCACACCGAGTACATAAGCCAGCATTACCGCAACGCCGCCGCCGACCTACCAGGAGCGGATTCAAGGTATCTTCACACAGGCCTGAAAGGCACTTGTGATATCTGCCGGAGGGCATATAATAATACTCAACCGCTAACCCGTTGAGGGGAGGCTGTGATCTTACCGCACAGGGTCAGTTAAGCGCCTGTGATCGTTGCCGGAGGGCATATAAGAATACTCAGCCGTCACCGCTTGCCCGCTGAGGGTATAGCTGCGATCGTACTACACGGGAACTTAGGGTGCCTGTGATCTTTGCTGGAGGGCATTTAAGAATACTCGACCGCTAACCCGTTGAGGGGAGGCTGTGATCTTACTGCACAGGGACAGTAAAGCGCCCGTGATCGTTGCCGGAGGGCATATAAGAATACTCAAACGCTAACCCGCTAAGGGGGAGCTGTGATCTTACCGCACAGGGACAGTAAAGCGCCTGTGATCGTTGCCGGAGGGCATATAAGAATACTCAACCGCTAATCCCGCTCTCTTCTACAGGTACACCGCCGAATTAAGACCAGCCGTCCTAGAGAAGCAACAACGACAGCGGCAGACGAGAGTTCCTGTTACCAACGCTGTCTTATACCATACTTGCGAGGAAGGCGTATAAGCGCGACATAAATATATATATTGTATTGTAACCTTGAGATTATAAATATTGAAAAGACAAGTTCGAAATAATAAAGTTTCTGACCTTCTATGCGAAGTTTTAGTGTTTTCATTCGCCGACCCTGGACAGCCGTGAGTCATACCTCGGCTGGAAAATAAAAAGCACATCACAAAACTCAAAAATTGTTTTTTCGATGAGACATACAAAGCAGGAGATAGACGCTTGATTTAGTCCTTGCCTGAGAACTTGTTCGTCGCCGTCGTCTCATTGGAACAGTTTTTTCGGAAGGTATTGAAGGCACCGCTGGATCTTCGTCTTCTTCTTCAGAGCTTTCATAATCTTCGGCTTCTGGTTTTTCTTATTTACCAATGGCATTTCGAGATTTTGTTAGTTCTTAAATTTTTTACTTCTAATTTATACAAAAATAGGTTATTTCAACTTTTTGAGGTTGATAGATGTCAGACTCAAAACAGAATCACAAGAACAATGTAGTCATTGGCATCTCACAATCCTATAGAGTTTGCCTATTTATACTTCCAACATCCAGGATATAGAGGGGAAATCATACATGTTGCTAAATGTCTAGAAGTTGCAGTTGAACCTGACACGAATGTCGAGGGGTGTTATAATGAGCTTCCTGTCACTTGGAATAATAAAACTATGTTCATGTCACCAAAAACAAAAATTCTTCTCCCGTTTGGTACAATAGTGTCATGCTTACCGGATCTTGCTCCAAAATTTTTGATTGATGGAATATGGGTGTCAAGGACTAGACATGGGTTGTTGAGAGTGGAAAGACCGGTTATCATGACTCACAACAACATACAATACAGCTTTTCTGAGCTCAAGAGTTTAAGCAAAGGAGGCTTGTATTCCCACGAGACAATACAGAAATACTAACCTCACCTATAGTGGAAACTGTCATCTCGTCTAGATTAACAAATGCTCTGGGAGGCAAGTCTTCATTGCCAGAAGGATACAGTTTCTCTGCTGGAATGGAAAGAGTCCGACTATGATGTAATACAGACTAAAGTAGACTCCTTTATTGATAGGATTTTTTCAAAGTTGACAAAACTCGGACAAATAACCAGCACCATAATTGGAATATTAATTGTAGTCAAAACTATCATTTACATTTTAAGTTGTATCCTGAACTTCAAGATCATGTATCAGTCATTTGGCCTAATCCCAGCGTTGTGTAGTTTTTGGTGGGAATCTCTGCGTCAACAGATATAGAAAAACTTGTAAGAAATAGATCGGCTGTCTCGATTTTTTTTTAATAGCGAGAAAGAGCCTTTCACTCTTAACGTGTTACTTCCTTACTCGGTGACTCACTCACACAGAAATTCAGCTAATAATAGCTGTTTAACTTTTAAATCTGACAGAGACGTGGACATCTCTTTTGAGCATCACGTCTTAAACTGTTCTATTAATATATTGATTATGTCCGTTGATCCACGGAACTTTAAATTTCCAAACGATTATGTGTCTGGTACGCATAGATTAGATGAAATGTTCCCATCTCATCTGTTTTTCATGACATTATCTCGCAATCTACAAATTTTTGCGCGACCATCGGTTCTAGAGTTACTAAGCTAAGGTAGGGTGTAACTCGGACGCGAAAGCCGACCAAAAAGAAAAAAATCTGTGTCGGCAGCTGACGAGGCGGACGAACGATTGTTGCGTCTGGAGCTGATGGTAGACCGACTTGTAAGGGCGGATACACGAACGTCGGCTTCATTAGTTTCAAGGACAAAAGAACGCGATAATAACAGTCGCGATGGTGAAAATATAAAATTCGTAATAAATTCGCATGCCGGCACACAGTGGCATTTCATCACACCTGGCGCACCCCATCAAGGTGGCCTATGGGAAGCAGCGGTCAAGTCTGCTAAGCATCACCTCACACGACTGGTGGGTACCCAGTCTCTCTGGTACCACCAGTTCCACACCTTGGCGACCCGGATTGAAGCCTGCCTCAACTCCCGGCCTATCGTTCCTCTGCACGACGATCTGGACGAGAAGCTCGCACTCACCCCTGGCGACTTCCATATTGGACAACCTCTGTTGGCTATCCCGGAACCAGCCATTACAGACGTGCCACTTAATCGGCTCAAGCAGCACCAGTGGATCAGGCAGATCCACCAAGAATTCTGGAAGCGATGGTCTGAGGAGTACTTGGCCACTCTTCAGACCCGCAACAAATGGGAGAAACGCGAGCCGAATCTCCGAGTAGACGACATCGTCATCATCAGGAGCGAAAACCTTCCTCCTACACATTGGCGCCTTGGACGCATTGTAGAAGTGCACCCGGGCAGTGATGGACTTGCCCGCAACGCCACTATACGAACGAGCATTGGCACCTCACGCCGACCAGTACAGAAACTTTGTCGGCTCTTGGAGGTCTAACCAGGTTCATGGTACAACACAACTCATCTATCCGCATACTACCCCCTACGATTGCGGAACTATAATACATCCAGCACTAAAGCAACTTGTCGATACCTTCAAATCTATTGTAACGACGAACGCACCATCCTCATCATGGACATTTCCTTGAACCCAATGGTTCAACCGGGCAGAATGTTCGGTCAACGACTGAATAGTCTTCGCATACATAATGCTGACGACGCAACATGTAGTCGTCAGCCACCCAAGCCAACCAACTACACCAGCCACCCTCACCACCTACATATCGATCTACTTACTTGCCAGCCACCTCAGATGACAACACACGACGACCGATCGTGAACAGTCACCCTAGCCGCAGCATACTGTGTATATGGACACACAACCGCACATAGAAAAGTATCTGCCAATGCTTTGGTACGATACTTGTGCTTGAGACGATTGACCCATATCGCCACTACTTGGCTGTGGGTATCGTATACACATTTGGGTTCCCATATGCCATAGGATGGCAGTGTTTATTCTGTATAAATACTGTGGCATCGATGGCAGTGGGAACAAGCATAAACAAAAGAAGAGAAGTCAACAATGTCGCTACTCAGGATCGGTGCCATAATCGCTGGAGTCGGCACATTCTATTTCATGTGCCGTTGGGTAGCAAAGGCTTGGAGCTGGTATCAGCTCTTGGGCTCCCTTCATGTGTGGGAGTTATGGTGACGCTGCACATTCTTCATGGGCAAATGGCTGTATGAACGAGAACCAGGGTGGTTGGATTTCGGCGGCTTGGCTTCGCTTCAACTCAACTTCAACTTCTTTTTGTACACTCACGCGACGTGGTCGACTCTCCAGTAAGATATTCGAAGTAGTTCAACTCTAATTCAGCGCGACGTGTTCGTCCCTTTGACGTATTAACTTGGTTCTTGCTTTAGTTACTTGGTTAAGAAAGAGACATATCATAAGAGACATATCATAATTAAGATTTAAGCTTGTGTGTAAATTACAGGTTAATAAACATATTCAAAGAAAGGTTGTGTTGTTCGACCCTTTGGTCAAACTTTTAATTACTTTCAGCTCTTCCTCCTTCCCCTGACGCGCTCGGAAGACTAATATACCCGAACAGTGATTGTTTACCGGAGTTTAGTCCAGATAATCCCAATTTGAGTGCCGAACAATGGGTCAGGAAAATAGATCAACTCGCGGTGATCAATAACTGGAGTGAAAAAATGATAATTTACCAGATGCAAAGTAGGCTTATTGGCCTTGCAAAAGACTGGTACAACAATTTAGCTTCGTACGATATGACGTGGTGCGAATGGAAAACACTTTTGTTAAAATCATTTCCGTATACGCAAGTTTTCGCGTCAAATTTGCGGAAACTGCTTAACCGGGTTAAGTCTCCTTCGGAGAGCATAATCGAATACTCTTTCGCGAAAATGAAATACATAAGGGCGTGAAAAATAACCGGTAAGGTTATTTACACGCGGTGACGTGTATAATCGACGGTCTCGGTAGTGCGACACAGAAAAACAATGCCAATGCGGGTAGGTATAACGAGCCGGAGGAAGAACCTTACTGTGAATATCTAGCGTCAATAGTAGATGAGAAATGCGAACGTCGGGAGGTGACAACGAGTCGGGAAGAACGAAAACGTCCAGTTAGTGAAAACGGACACGGTCGAAAAGAAAAATCGATGTTGTCATGCTTCAACTGTGGACAACGTGGCCACATATCGACCAAGTGTCCAAGGCCACAGTTATTGAATAATGTCGTAGAAAGCTACTTCTGCGTGAACGATGCCACTCACTAACTAGTTTTTGGAACGCTACCACCAACCGAACGAATCACCATTTTACCCATTTCGTGTTCTACCATCGTCCCTGTTCTACCGTCGGCGTCGTCGGTGTTTCGTATGGTAAAAGTGAAATTATAAAAAAAAATTGAAACCTAAATAAAAACTCAAAAATAAAGTTAAAAAAAGTAAAAACTAAGAAAATAAAATAAACAGTTAAGAAAAAACAATAAATCAAAGACAAAAAACTAAAGGAAAAAAACCCTACTGACAGCGACGAGAGAAGCTGCTGCCCACCATTTACCAACAAAAAAAAATTCAAGCAATGGTACTGAGCTAGTAATCAACCAGCAAACAGTTTATGTGATTGATGAAACTGGAAGTCTAAATCAAGTCGATATGAATCTACAAAACATTCAAGAAACAAACGATGGTATTTTTGTAATATCAGAAGAAAAGCAGAATGATGAGCTAGCTAGTCTCCTAAAATCTTTCAATTTATATGACGAAAAGGGTCATTTCGAGAGACGTTAGTGTAGCTGAAAGATCAAGTGTAATGACTGAGACATAAACTATGCAAGTCTTGCTCATATTGAGTGTGTCAAACCGTTAAAGGAAAATAAAAACCTATAAATACCAAATGTTTTAAAGTTTTCAGTATCAGTCAGAAAGAACCATGCCAAGCTATAAGGAAGGAGTTCTCAGCATTTTCGATGTTTTTGAAAACTACGCCAGGGAATTTAACGACAAGTGTTGGGAACTGAGGCACTTGCTGGCGATCTTAATGGAGGAGCTGCGATTGGCGAGAGAGGTGCCAACGATAGGAAAACTACAAGGTGTGGCTTATCTCATCAAAATTATAAATTTAAGGAGCAGTGAGTTGGGGTTTGATATCCCTAACATCCCTCAAGAAGCGTTCTTTTCTATGACAAGTATTAGAAAAAATGTGTCATATAATAAAAATATTTTTTTCTTTGAGTGTGTCAAACCGTTAAAGGAAAATAAAAACCTATAAATACCAAATGTTTTAAAGTTTTCAGTATCAGTCAGAAAGAACCATGCCAAGCTATAAGGAAGGAGTTCTCAGCATTTTCGATGTTTTTGAAAACTACGCCAGGGAATTTAACGACAAGTGTTGGGAACTGAGGCACTTGCTGGCGATCTTAATGGAGGAGCTGCGATTGGCGAGAGAGGTGCCAACGATAGGAAAACTACAAGGTGTGGCTTACCTTATCAAAATTATAAATTTAAGGAGCAGTGAGTTGGGGTTTGATATCCCTAACATCCCTCAAGAAGCGTACTTTTCTATGACAAGTATTAGAAAAAATGTGTCATATAATAAAAATATTTTTTTCTTTGAGTGTGTCAAACCGTTAAAGGAAAATAAAAACCTATAAATACCAAATGTTTTAAAGTTTTCAGTATCAGTCAGAAAGAACCATGCCAAGCTATAAGGAAGGAGTTCTCAGCATTTTCGATGTTTTTGAAAACTACGCCAGGGAATTTTACGACAAGTGTTGGGAACTGAGGCACTTGCTGGCGATCTTAATGGAGGAGCTGCGATTGGCGAGAGAGGTGCCAACGATAGGAAAACTACAAGGTGTGGCTTACCTTATCAAAATTATAAATTTAAGGAGCAGTGAGTTGGGGTTTGATATCCCTAACATCCCTCAAGAAGCGTTCTTTTCTATGACAAGTATTAGAAAAAATGTGTCATATAATAAAAATATTTTTTTCTTTGAGTGTGTCAAACCGTTAAAGGAAAATAAAAACCTATAAATACCAAATGTTTTAAAGTTTTCAGTATCAGTCAGAAAGAACCATGCCAAGCTATAAGGAAGGAGTTCTCAGCATTTTCGATGTTTTTGAAAACTACGCCAGGGAATTTAACGACAAGTGTTGGGAACTGAGGCACTTGCTGGCGATCTTAATGGAGGAGCTGCGATTGGCGAGAGAGGTGCCAACGATAGGAAAACTACAAGGTGTGGCTTACCTTATCAAAATTATAAATTTAAGGAGCAGTGAGTTGGGGTTTGATATCCCTAACATCCCTCAAGAAGCGTACTTTTCTATGACAAGTATTAGAAAAAATGTGTCATATAATAAAAATATTTTTTTCTTTGAGTGTGTCAAACCGTTAAAGGAAAATAAAAACCTATAAATACCAAATGTTTTAAAGTTTTCAGTATCAGTCAGAAAGAACCATGCCAAGCTATAAGGAAGGAGTTCTCAGCATTTTCGATGTTTTTGAAAACTACGCCAGGGAATTTAACGACAAGTGTTGGGAACTGAGGCACTTGCTGGCGATCTTAATGGAGGAGCTGCGATTGGCGAGAGAGGTGCCAACGATAGGAAAACTACAAGGTGTGGCTTACCTTATCAAAATTATAAATTTAAGGAGCAGTGAGTTGGGGTTTGATATCCCTAACATCCCTCAAGAAGCGTACTTTTTCTATGACAAGTATTAGAAAAAATGTGTCATATAATAAAAATATTTTTTTCTTTGAGTGTGTCAAACCGTTAAAGGAAAATAAAAACCTATAAATACCAAATGTTTTAAAGTTTTCAGTATCAGTCAGAAAGAACCATGCCAAGCTATAAGGAAGGAGTTCTCAGCATTTTCGATGTTTTTGAAAACTACGCCAGGGAATTTAACGATAAGTGTTGGCAACTGAGGCACTTGCTGGCGGTCTTAATGGAGGAGCTGCGATTGGCGAGAGAGGTGCCAACGATAGGAAGACTACAAGGTGTGGCTTACCTTATCAAAATAATAAATGTAAGGAGCAGTGAGTTGGGGTTTCATATCCCTAACATCCCTCAAGAAGCGTACTTTTTCTATGACAAGTATTAGAAAAAATGTGTCATATAATAAAAATATTTTCCTCCCAACAAAGGCGAAATATTACAATTTACGACACCGCCCCTGGCGCCCATGTATCGGCGAGCGAGTGTATAAAAAAGACCGCGTAATATCATCTGCAGCAAAATATTTCACCGAGAAACTAGCACCAAAGTATGAGGGACCATATACGAGGTCATCAAATTTGTTTCTCCCGTTATAGTCATGCTACGTAGACTGGGAATTCGCAATCGCGACGCTGACACGACCCGAGCCCATGTGCGAGATTTGAAAGGAATCGCAACAACAGAAAATGCATGTAATGGAGATAACAGCTGCGCAGCTGATATTGCGCAAGTAAATGCAAACAACGAAAACTTCAGTCAGTCATCGACCACCGAGCGACACAGAACCCTTTGTGAAAATAAAAGAATTAATTCGAGACATCCAACGAAATTAAAAGTAATGGAGGGCGGCAAGCAACCAAGAAAAAGGCCACAACCTACTTCGCCCGACAATCCATGCAAGAGGAAACCAACCCAACCCATGTCGACCGCATCCCGGAGACCGTCCGGTCGTTTTACGGTTGGTGCAAGCTGCGCCAGCCAATGTGGTTACAATTAGGCGGGTAAATTGTAGACCCACTCATCCACCAGCCGTGCTCATCCGGCCACCGCCCGGCGCTGAGGTGCAGATGAGCCAGGTCAAGTCGGTGCGGGACAAGGCCAGCGTTTTGTGGGACGAGCGCCAGCTGAACGAGCTGCGACGAGCAACTCCTAGCGATCTCCCGCCGACGGCGACGGTAGCAACGACCACTTGGAAACTGCACGAGATCGACTTACCCCAAATGGACGAGGTACGTCGTTTAACCGTTCGCGACGTTTTGGGGGGCCCAGCTGCCAAACAGTTGCACCGCCTTGATCCCCGTCCTTGGGTAGACCCTGGACACCCTGAGTCATACCCCAGCCTTGCCAAAGAAGCATCACTGTTTATAGTGAACTAAGTGCAAGTGCAAAACATCGAAAACCAAAATAATAAATGAAACTTAAACAGTAGTCCATCATCAAATAGTAATACTTCAGATAGTGATACAGAATCAATGTGGTGAGGAAAATTATTCAATACTACACCGAAAACAACAGAAATCTTTCAGTGAAGGGATGTGACAGGCTCATCAGCCAGAATCCACCGATTCAAAACTAAATGAAGAAAATTCATTCCGCGTTTCACCTTTGAGCAAGTGGGCACAAATTGCAAAATCTTTAAGTGTGTAGCGGATTTACATGTTAAAAAACGAAGTTGAAATATTTAACCATAAAATTATGGCAACACAAAAAAGCCGCAGACAAAACTAGAAAGTGAAACGCAGCAATATTTAATGTGAATGCTCCCATTCACTACTCGCGACAAAAGTTTCGTCAAGGTGTCATTTTCGATTCTCTCTTCTTAATCTGACACTCGAGGCGAGTGGACGTGCCGGCATTGAATTCAGATTGTTCCCTCAAAATTAAATGTGAATTTCAAACTAAAATTTAACACAAAGTAAAGAATAAAGTAAAACAAATTTATATGTAACTAAGACAAATAAAACGTACCTAATAACCAAATAAGCGAGTAAACATTAAATAAGGAAACTGAAGAAGGAATCACTGAGGCCAGGCAAGCGCTGGACCAGCAAAGGTAAGCTACAGGTAGCTTGGCAAATAACATCGACGTGACCAACACAGATTGGCACATAGAGGTTATAAGTGCTTTAAATTTTGTATTGTACAATTAAAAACAATTGACAAAAAGAGAATCAATAGAGAATGAAACCTTACAGTTCTAGTTCTTAGTTCTACCACACTAGCATAAAGTATAACGAGAGAGTAAAATTCGGCAATACATATAGGACCATACCCCTGATTTTAGGCCACCAAGTAATCTGCAACAGGAAATAAATAAAAAAAAAAAAAGAAACCGTACTAACAATTATTCCATCGGCATTCGAGGAAAACGGAGTGTATTGATTTCCTCCGGCCAATTGGAGTTCCAAGAAATTGAATTTGATTTTGAGAAACCCATTTGCAAAACCTGACAACTCCAATTGGATAGCCAGGCGCCTTGCTGGGTTAAAAAGAGCGAAGTTCTGACTCTCGCTCTTGCGGAAGAGCTGGAAGAATATTATTAACTAAATAAAGAAGTAAGAGATGAAGCCGATGATGACTCAGACACTTCACTTAACAAACCGGCAAGCAGATGGAGTGCGCAGATTTCCAGATCGCCGCAAGTTGATTTTAATATCTTGCTAGACGGATGTTTAACAGCAGAAGCCACAGCTACGGAAGAATTTGCAGGAGACAAAAACCTTCATCCGGTGGAAGTGTTTTTAGAAGAACCCCCGTAAAGTTTCTTACTAAAGAGCGTCAGCCTATCAACAACGAACGAAAAAACACTTCTTGAAAATCAAGAAAAAATTTTGTTTAAATTGGAAACCATTCAGGAGATTGTTACTACTGGAATGGCCAAATTACTAGCACAAAGTGACGATTTAACAAAATTTAAAAATCAACTACTAGTGGAAGAAAACATGAAAATAGTTATCCAGGTAGCGGAGACCTTTGTGAAGATTTTGGCAGAAGTCCAGGCCAAGGAATTTGAAGACAATCTTCGAGTGCCAGAGTTCAAGCAGGAAATGGTGAGATTTCTTCTTAATGGTTACTTAAGGTTATTTTAATGTAAAACCCTAATTCAATAGATTCGAAAAATGTCCTTTCTCATCGGTAAAAAGGGAAGAAGGATCGGCTAAGTTTGGACGTGCTGCTATGAGCTGGTGGACGTTATTTTCTGTAGGCATTTTCTAACGACGTGTTCCTAGACAGGAGCCTCAAAAAGTGTTGATGAAGGAATAATACCATTTTTCAAGTACAAAAATATCCTGAACCTGTTTGCAAAAGATATATCAGAAGCCGACCCTGAATTCTCAATTGAAAAAAAAACAAAAGAGTTTTTAAAAAAGCCATCCATTGATGATGGTACAAGTTTATATGGTTGTTCCCAACAACGTCCAATTCGTCGAGTTAACGATATGCAGACTCATCACATTTCTTTGACATACGAAACCTCCATAAGATTTAACATAAACATAAACATCCGACAGACAAGATCGATATTGTCTCGCGATCATTGTAGATACACACATACCATATTGAATTGGAGACGACCTAGTATTAAGATCATTTTGTAAAATTAATCTTAAGTGAGATACCAAACGAGAAAGATCTCATAAGAGATCTCGGTAGATTTTTTAATTAGAATAAAATAAAATATTTCTTTTTTTAAAAAGCTTAACGATTCAAGACAGTTTTAATTTACCGAGGTGATAACTGCCCCAAGGTTTTTATGAATAATTTGATATATGAAGCACGGCGTATTCAATTAATATTAAGAGAAGGGACTCCAATGAAAAAATTAACTGTTAAAAGAAAAATAAAATTTTAAAAATTCTAAAACCTGTTTTATATGTGATGATATTTTAAATGTAAATCGAGTAAGAGATCATGATCATCTCACAGGAGAATTTCGAGGTGCTGCGCATTCTGAATGTAATTTGTAATATCAAATACCCAATTTCATTCCAGTTATATTACATAACTTAAGTGGTTATGATTCACACTTCATTGTTAAAGAATTTGGTGATAATGATGAAAAAATCGATGTTATACCCACTAATAAAGAACGATATATCTCCTTTACTAAATACATTAAAGGGGATACTTTTAAAAGTAGAATTCAACTTAGGTTTATAGATTCCTTTAGGTTTATGGCTTCTAGTATTGAAGAACTATCAGAAAATTTAAATTCAGAACAATTTATTGAAACTAAAAAGGCTTTCCCAGAAGAGAATATGTTTAATCTATGTAGCTACTAAAAAAGGCATTTTTCCATATGAATATGTTACATCATCTTTAAAACTTGAAGAAACTCAGCTTCCTCCAAAGTCAGCTTCTCATAAAGGCTATATTTTGTGTGTAGATTTAGATTATCCTATTAGCAAAAAGTTACAATGTCAAGTCTTAAGAGTTTAGAAAAATTTATCATTGTTGAAGTCATAATGCAAGGCGGCCGGGTGACGGGAGAAAACAAAACCATGTGCATGCAACTTAAAAAGTTTAATACGCGAACGCACACATGTTTTGTTTCCTCCCGTTCCACTTGTGACAGGCCAGCCAATTTTTTGTCAAGAATATCCGCCATCGACGATTCGCTCTTTCATTCTGTTGCGTTGCCAACCATCACGTAGACCACAGCCACCCGCCATTACTAATTGCCACAGAACAAACAATGTTTTTTTTTGTAACATTTTCAATTATCAGAAATACTTTCTAATAAAGCAAAAACTAAAATTAAGATATACTCTGTATGTTCTCTGTTCGATTTATTGAATAAGGTTTAGTTTCAATAAAGACCAGCGCAAACATTTGGTCCTTCAAACCGCGATTGTAATTGCGAAAATTAAAGTAAAAAAAAGGGTGTGGTCGTGTAAGTAAAACATTCAAATTCGTTAAGTGAATCATAAATTTTATATTTGAAAATATATTTTTTTAAATAACTTTTATTCGCGACGAATAAATATAATTGGGGGCTCAACCGGGATAGCTCATTATTAACGTAAAAAGTGAAAGTGAATAAAATAGTCAAATCTGCATAAGTATTTGTAGATACAATAAAGGCTTAAAAAAACTTTCATGGTGAGATTGAAGCTATCAGCCAAATTTGTTTATTAATAGGAGAAAAACAAAGTATCCTGAAAGTGTAAACATTTGTTAACTAAAAGGAAGAAACCAGCAAAGTGATTACCGTTCGCTCTATAAAGCCAGTAATCCAGCAACAAATTGGAGAACAGCATTCTGAGAAGCAGAGGAAATTATCGTAAGCAAACATTTTCAAGAAGTGAAACTAAAATTTTTAAAATGACAACTACAACTATAGATATAAAACAAATAATTTGATTAGCTGTTGAACAGGCAACTGCTCAGCAGCGAAATCAGATAGATAAATTAACAAAAAAAATTAGAAATTTTAACAGTTCCAAATAATGTAATAGACTATAAAAAACAAACGATAGATCCACAAATACCAGACAGTGAAAGTCTTGATGTTATTAAAAGTCTACCAACTTTTGAAGGTAGCAATGAGGGATATGTAGTTGCCGAGTAGTATATAAGAACTATTGTCAGTAAAACATTCAAATTCGTTAAGTGAAAAAGAAATTTTATATTTGAAAATAAATTTTTTTTTAAATAACTCAATCAAATCGCGACGAATAAATATAATTTGTACAATTCAGTGGCAAACAAGAAGCCACGTTTAAAATAAAATAACTGCGAACATCATCGCTTCAAGTGTAGAAGTCGATTGGTAATTTTTCTCGTCGTGGCATTTGGGTTTTTCGCAAAAAGCGATACCAAAAAATTGTGTGGCAAACGATAAGCAACGTTTTAAAGAAAGCGATAGTGCGTCAAGGGTGCTTCACAAAAGCACGACGCAACCAACAACAGCACTCAATAAAGAGACGGATAGTCACGTAGCCATTGCGTAAGTGCATGTCACAGGGACAGCACGACACCACAATACATTTCGTCACGGCGTGCCGCCCTCGCCATATTGTGAAGCCATCGTCATCGACATTCAGCAACTTCATCGTCGTCGTCAAGTCATCTATATTCAGCACCATCATCGTCGTCAGCACCAGCCATTGTCGTAAAGTCAGCATCTTCACCGTGCGTCGTCAGAATCATCAGCATTGCCAGCATCGTAAATTTTGGAATTGTACAGGTAACTACATGCAATATTTTCCATTTGTATTAAAATAAGCGAGTAGATTAGTTATCAATTTCAAATATATATATATATCGAAACGGTGCAATCGGGACGTTTTTTAAAGATATTAAATATCGAAACGGTAAAAATTGAGACGTTTTTTTTCTGCTGTTGGAAGCTATACATACATAAACGGTAAAAGATAACACGCGGTGGGGTGGTAAGCGTTTATTTTAAGGTTAAGGTTTCTATGTGACTTTACAATTAGGGCGGTGAAAAATGAGTTTGGAGAATTTAGTTGACATGTGATGCCTTGGTAGATTTTCACGCGAATTTTAAGGAAAAGCCGATTAAAGGGATTTCAAAATCGGTTTTGAAAGCGTATAAAGTCGAACTTCAGGAACTATGGACAGACGAGAAAGATATAAAATTTGGAAATGTTAACCCAGAAAAGTTAGAAACAAAATACCCTACAAACCAATCTGTTCACACGACTCTGAACTGGAGTGTTAACAGTGCAAGTGTTAACAGTGTCACTCCCCATCTACATTTCGAAAAATCTAGTACATTTGTTTTTTTACCATTCAACACTCGTTGGTCGTTTAGCGACTGATCAATCGTTCACCAACCAGCAACCAACCAACATCATCTTGTTGTAAAAAAAATTATCTCTTCGGCTTTACGCCATCTTACTTGGTTGATTTTCTGTGCAATTCAATTTTTTCCAAATTAAAACGTTTCACCCTTATGGACTCAAGCATTTATTTTTAAAGTAAAATTAAAAGAACAATTAAAAATCCTACGTGCGAGTTAAATAAAAGAAAAGGCGTTTGTTTTCTTGTGTCTTTTGGAAATTCAGCAATTGTGGTCGAGAGCAACATTTGGTCCTTCGAGCCGGATAATTGGACTCCATCGCCATCCGACCACGCTGCGCACGCTGCCACAAAGAGGCACAATCTTTTACCTTGTGCCTGGCTCCAACTGCTACGCACGCTGCCACAAAAAGTTTTTGTAAGATTGCGTACAGCCACATTGCCTGGCTCCAACTGCGACGTACGCTGTTACGGATAATTAGACGCCATCATCGCCATCCGACCACGCTGCGCAAGCTGCCACAAAAGTCACAATGTTTTACCTTGTGCCTGGCTCCAACTGCTACGCACGCTGCCACAAAAAGTTTTTGTAAGATTGCGTACAGCCACATTGCCTGGCTCCAACTGCGACGTACGCTGTTACGGATAATTAGACGCCATCATCGCCATCCGACCACACTGCGCAAGCTGCCACAAAAGTCACAATGTTTTGCCTTGTGCCTGGTTCCAACTGCGACGCACGCTGCTACAAAAATATAAAGGGCGAAAAAGCGAAAATTTTAATGCTCAACAGCGTACAGCCACATTGCCTGGCTCCATCTGCGACGCACGCTGCTACAAAAAATTAGAATCTTTCAAGCTTTTTGAAGATTCTAGTGCTTTAAATTTTCTTTTTTTGAAATTTAATCGACTACCTTCTTCTTCGAAGGAGTCCGCGTTATTTCCTCGTTCGTGCCGCACATACCGTTGGTAACGGTGTATCCAAGCCTGGGTGGTTGGCCCCCAGTAGGTTCTAATTTTTGTGCCGCTAACCTTCCTCGATTAAGAAAAAAAATTATTTCATTGTTCAGCGTGAACCTTACTCCAACAAAAAAAAAGGACAGAATAATTTAACAAAAAAAAAATGTTTGAAAGGACAAACAAAACATTAGGCATTGGTGTGGAAATGGTCCATGGACGTACATATATCAACGCGTGCAGTGATAGAACAGGGTAAGTAAAACAAAAAGTATTATTTGTTAACTTTTTAATAAATATTTTTTCTTTAGGTAGATGTAGTACCCGAGCGCAACAAAATATTATATACATATCTTCAAATTTTAAATAATTTTTCTTTAATATCTTTAAATTTTAAATAATTGTTGATTATTGTAAAGCTAAAAGCCTCTGCAAGGTAGACTCTGACCGTCATTTTTATGTGGTGATCGAGATATAAGCTATGACCACATTCAGAAAAACTACACCCCATTAAACTTGAATAATCCTGAATATGAACCAATAGCCCGTGTTATAACCACAAACAACGTGATACAGCTCTGTAAAGAAAAATCAATTCATGGAAAGTGGCCCTACCACCTTGGACTATCGGACATTGATAAAGAGTCTTCAACCATATCGCTGAAAAAAGGACAACTGTTCCCGGAAACGAAAGGGTTAACTATGGCAGTTCAAGATGGCATTATTTGAACAAGACAATACCAACGCGCCATTCTCCATCTTGTTGTAGAAAACACATGTCGTAGATGCCGGCAGAGCCAGGAATCTATCGACCATATCATAAATGGATGCTCTATGTTGGCAAGTACATATTAGGAGAATTAATGGCCTCCGATAAATGCAGAAGGTGCAATTATACGAGTGAGACGACTGAACATATAACAGGAGGATGCTCAGCATTAGCTGCAATGGACTACACTCCTCGGCACATCCAGGTTGCAACAATCGTTCATAGTAGACCGGCGATGAGTAAAAAAAACTGATAGAGAAAAACACCCATGCGCTGAACCCAACCCAGCTGAGCAGTCGAGGTCGGCAGCAGACTACCTGTTGCTGGATGCACTTAGTTTTCTTTTAATCAAAGCCAACTTCACCTTGGTACCCTAAACTGGTAGCCATTGTGATTGATTGCATTTCCCACAAGAAGCGTGGTTGCGCAAATTATTTTAAAGTGCATAAAATAGTTTAAAGAAACATAAAGAAAAAAAAAAAGGAAAAAAAAACAGTTAAAAGTGTGAGTACAAAAAGGAAGTTAACAAAAAGAGTTAACAAGAAGAAAATTGGGAGACAGGGAGAAAAATATTAAGGAAGAATTCAAGGTGAGTTTGGTCTTTGGTAGTATATCGTAGAAAATTAATTTTTGCATCAGTGGCGCCCAACGTGGGGCAAATCGAGGAAGGCTTCTTTAAGTTGAAGGGTATAGTGAGTAGAGTAACATATATTTGATTGAATACAATTTTTTTATTTACCACATTTTAATTCTTCCCTAGGGAACTTTACAAGCCAAATATTAAAGTAACATCAAGAACATTACAAACAAGAACATTACACAAGTATTAAGTAAACTGCAGCAGAGAGCAGATTTCAAGCACCACAGAATTTTACAATTTGAAGATAAACTTCGTAAGTAAAAAATTATTTACATATTTCTTCAAATCTTCGTTTTTTCATTCTTCATTTCTTTACATACATAACTACATATCGCATATTATTTCTTGAGTTTTTAAATCATTTTTTTTTCTAAGTTCATTTTCTTTTGTGGGTTTGTGATTGTTAAGTTTGGGAGCAACAGTGAGAAAATCAAACTTTTATTTTACAGTAAAATTTCTGTGTGGTTTGTGTCTCAGAGAGATAATAACCAAGTTTAGCTGAGACACACTTTTGTGCCAAAGGTTGACTTTTAGTTTGGGTTTGAGTATAGGTATTAAGCGAAGACAATCTCAATAGATATCGTTACTTTTTTTTAAATTTGAATTTTGGGAGTATATTTCGTTAGTTAACTATTTTAGGCATCTTTGATATACGCTGGTTTTTTTTTTGTTCCCCAGCCTATTTTTTGGTATTTTGAAATTTAATCGACTGCCTTCTTCTTTGAAGGAGTCTGCGTTTTTATTGAGTATTTTCCTAGTTCGTGCCGCACACACCGTTGGGAACGGTGTATCCAAGCCGGGGTGGTTGGCCCCCAGTAGAATCTTTCAAGCCTTTTGAAGATTCTAGTGCTTAAATTTTCCTTTTTGAAATATTGTCCGATTGGAAAAAAAATCGATTTTAGAATTGCAAGTGAAAGAAAATAAAAACTACGAAAACAAAGTCCAGATTGGCACAATGTTTGAGGGAGACTACCAGCATTTAATGGCAAAGATGACTATAGCATCAGCAACATCTTGCGAGACGTCGGAGAGGTTCTTGCACTTAACCCAGTGGAATATCAAATATCTTTGAACGCAGTATTAAGCAACCGCCTACAAGGCAAGGTAATTGAAAGTTTGGTGAACCCAACATGGGAACAAATTGTGAATAAATTTGTAACGAAGCGTTTTGCTTCAGTACATGCTATTTATATGATATACAAACCCCAACATCCACGGCCCACAATTTACCATCCACCGTCCACCATCTACCATAATAACATCTACTAAGCGCGAGCCACAACCCATAAGCGAGGACACCAACCAGGCGAACAGCTGTTTCGGCTGCAAGTGGTCGTGGGGAAAACAGCCGTGAGGTGAGTCGACACCAACCACTGCAGTTATACACCATTTCTGCACACACGGTGGTGTATAAAAGGGCATGTGCCATCACAGCAAGACACAGTCCGCCGGCGCTAGGCAAAGCGCAATCATCTCTTCAAGAGCAGCAGAAGATGGTATTGTGCCACCAAGGGCAGAGAATAATACTTGGGATCCATAGGACATACTTCCTATTTACCAGCGCCTGACAGAGGGCCTTAGAGAAACCTGTCACTTTGAATTACTGCCAAGTATTTATTACTTGTGAGCCGATTGCCGCCCGGGGCATAGAGTAACACTTGGGAGCCTTACCAGCGCCTGACAGAGGGCCTTAGAGAAACCTGTCACCTTTGAATTACCGCCAAGTATTTTACACTTGTGAGCCGATTGCCACCAGGGGCATAGACTAATACCTGGGATCCATAGGACGTACTTCCTATTTACCAGCGCCTGACAGAGGGCCTTAGAGAAACCTGTCACTTTGAATTACTGCCAAGTATTTATTACTTGTGAGCCGATTGCCGCCCGGGGCATAGATTAATACTTGGGATCCTAACCAGCGCCTGACAGAGGGCCTCAGAGAAACCTGTCAAACTTTGGATCGCCGCCAGTGGGCGCTAAACCTGTGAGCCTCCTAACCAGAACCCTTCGGGGTTACCAAGTTCTGTTTCTCTTTATAGGAAGACTACGCGGGCCATCACATTGATCAAAGCCTGTACCTGTTACCGACCGACTGCTGATATCCCCGACCGCCGCCACCGTTGTAGCCACCTGTAACTCCGAGGAGCAGTCTAACTGAGAGGTCTATTGCGAGTACCGCCGAAGCTACACGAGAAGCAATTGAGATACCGTCACAGTCGACGTGTAAAGAGCGTCGAGGACATATATATATATACCGAGTCTATTAAAACGTAGGCTAAACATTGTTGCTATTTGTTACTATTAATATTCAGAGGATTGTTAAAATAAAGAGTTGTTAAATTAAACTGAAGTTTCACGTGTCTTTCTTCAGGAAGAACCCTGGCGTGCCGTGAGCTTTTACCCTGGCTGGAAAAGCAAAGCACGTCACAAATTAAAAAAAGAATTTGGTGTTAAACGTTATTTCTTCAATTTAAGACACGATGCACTCAATACAGATTTAAAAAAATTTTAGTAGTTGCATCATAGATTAAGTAAAATTCCAAGTGAAATGAATAAAAAATATACTTACAACCAAATGAGTTATATACTCCTGATAATAATGAACTAATGGAATTACGTCGTGAACAGCGGCATGATAATTTCACCGTGCATATTTTTATAAGAAATGCCGCGACTAGTACCTGCCGATCCGACCAGTTACCATCTGTGTTTCTAATCTACTAGGGTCTTCGGGCGCCTGTGTTTCTAACCTACTAGGGTCTTCGGACGCCTGTGTTTCTAACCTACCTGGGTCTTCGGACGCCTGCGTTTGTAACCTACCAAGACCTTATGGCGCTTGTTATATTGGCTACCCACAGAGTGAATTGCCATGATCTGGCCGTATAAATAACCAGACCTAATACATCATCTTTTGTTTTTCCTTAGGTGACGAGACCGCGGGATTACTAGCTTACTAGACGAAATAACTATTGTTTTGGCGGGAGCCCCGTAGCAGCACCACTAGCCACATTATTCTTTTGATACACATGAAATACCAATACCGCGAATTACATTGTTATCTCAGTTGCTAATTATACTATACATTTGTTACTTATACTATACATCAGAAAAGTTCCTAATAAAAAAGAGTTTCTGACCTTTGTGAATTTTCTAGTTTTTTAGTCACAGACCTTGGCCAGGCGTGAGTTTTACCCCGGCTGGAAAATAAAAGCACTTTACAATTTGGTGCCCGAGCAGGGACACCCTCAGTTAGAAGGTAGAGATAGAAAATGCTGTACCGGCTGGTGACAAGCAACCTACAAGCCGCCGCGCAAAAACAAGCACGGCATTACAATCCAAGAAGGATAGCGTGGCGGCCCAGTATTGGTGAGCAAAGTGTATAAAAAGGGTTAGAGTGCTTTCCTCTGCCATCAAACACTTTATAAAAATACTTACAGATAATGTCAACATTGGATATTTCAACCTTCTTCATGGGGTATTGTCCCCAGCAGCTAGGAAGATCCAGGGGAAATCGAAGAAGTTTACCATTGATGACTCCGTTTGAGCGTTCACCTTAGAAGTGAAACAGGCAACTGACATAGACAGTTTTTTGAACCAAAAAAGAGAAGAGTGCATCCAGAAAAAAGAAATACTTCAGCCTCTTATTATTGTTGTGGGCGAAAAGTTCCATTATAAAAAATTTTATGTTTCAATAGACAACTTAAAGTATAAAATGCAGTCGTGTTTAGAAAGCATCGATTTTTATAAGTAATTTCATTATTTCTATTTCTATGTGTTTTGTACAGTCAGCAATGTCACGAAAACGCAAAAGGGCTGATTTGAGCCGCAATACAAGTAGGCCCAGAAGTATGAAAGATAAAAGATCCCATAGAACCGAAGACCAAATCCAGCAACAAAATGCTGATGCACGTGTGAGCATGCAGCAATTGCGTCAAGAACAATCAAATGATACACGATCTGAGCGCAATGAAGTTATACGTATAGAACAACGACAATCACGCCGTTTCACGGTTAATAGAATCAGAACAAACGACCAACAACGCCCACAGGTACATCGTGCATTTATATCTGATTCATTTTTGCGTCTAGCATACCAGTATGAGCCCGATATTGAATATTATGCTCATTCAAAAGTGGTAACATGTGATTTGTAATTTTAAGAAATAAACTATAATAACTTGAAAATAATGTTGTTTGGCGTTTGTTATTTTTATATTCCCTTATCGTTCATAGCGCTCCATGCATATTTCACGCATATACCACATACTTATACACTTAGTTACTTTTTGTCTACACTAGAACTTATCTAGAAACTAGAAATAATTCATAAGGCAAAACAACGTTTGCCGGGTCAGCTTGTTGCATTATAATTATAAAATTTCTTTGAATAAAGGTTTTGTAACTAGTTTCAACGAATGTAAATCAATTTGTTGAGTTTTAGTTGACAAAAAGTCTGGCTGTTGGCTATTTGTGCCAACACACATTATATCAATATCTGGAGGTAAGGGAGAGGGCTGAATGGCATGATTTTCCATCCCTTTCCTTCTTTTGAAGAATCTTCAGTTCCTTTTCGTCTGTAAATTTGTATAGCTTGTGCGGCAAAAGTATCCGTTTGCTTTAATAATGGTTAATGGTGTATCGTACAGAGTACGAGTATTCACTACCATGAAATATTAATATAACCAATACATTGTAACCTACACTAATATAGAAGTATATGTAATTATTATAGGAAGAGAGATCAAAATGAGTAGAAGTTAAGTTAGTTATAAAACCGACAGCGGTGCAAGCAGACGTGCGAGTAATAAATTGGGTTTTTTCGCCATGATGGCTTTTTCCCAAAGAAAAATATATTGTGTTTTATTTCTACAAGTTGGTTGTCGGCATATTAATTTTTCTCATATTTTAAGTAGGCGTATTATACATTTTGGTCCGAATCGAGCCGGATAGTGAAACAGCGACGCGATTAAGTGTATACTATATATATATTGCATGTATAAAACCATAAACCGAGAGTGTAAATGACGCGAGTGCATACAGTAAATACAAATACATATACATTAAAATAATAAACTGAAAGTGTAAATTGAGCGAGGGCACAATAACTATATATGGAAAAAACCATAAGCTGAAAGTCTAAAGTGCGAAAGGAGATAGTGGCAAAATACACGTACATACATAGAACGACAGCATACGAAAGGTAGCAGGGTAAGAAATTTACAAAACTAAAAATTCTCCCTACAGCAAATAAATACAAACGACGACGCATCGAAAGGGAAATGCAAAGAGCACACAAAGTGTGCTAAAAATAGACAGCCAGAAGCCATATACGCAACAATAAAAAACCCGAATGGAAAATTAGTAGTCGCAACGATTGCCTGAGTAACACACAAAAGTTATGACCGCACAAGCAAACCACTGCATGTAGCATGTATGAGAAAGCGAACGACCGATGGCATACGTGACCAAAGAGTTGTAGCCGTGCAAGCGATAGCAACCCCTTGCATGGGTACGAGATAGCGTTGGTAGTGGTGAGTACATGAAAAAATGTACAGCAACGGCAAGACACGACAGCTACAGTTGGTTGTTGGGTCATAAGAAAAGTGAACGTTGAACAATAAACATAGTGTAGTAGCGATTCTTATTTTGGTTTAGCAAAGTTCAAGGAGAAATATTCAGATTTAAACAATACAAACATTAAAGACACGATAAGGATAAAAGATGACCCATGAGGCCATATTCAAAAGCCAGCTAAAGGGCATGGAAAGGGTGGCGGCATACGCACGCCAGGAGACGTTGGACAGTGACGACAGGGAGATGCTGAGGGTGATGTTGGAGCATCTAGGCGAGATCTGGGAGCAGATGTCAAAGAACAATCTAAAGTGGATATGCGCAAAGGGACAGAAAGCGGCTGACATAGAGGAACAGCAAGCGACAGCGGAAAGGCTATACCTGATGACGAAAGCGAAGTTAAGGGGACAGCTCGAAAAGCTAAATGTAGAGGCAGCAAGCGAGGCAGGTGGAGTAACAATGGCAAGCCAGAATATCGAGGTACAGGTCAGGATGCCAGCTGGACAGGAATTAAAAAATACCTGGGGCGAATTCGATGGCTCATTGCGAAAGTGGCAAGGGTTCCACGACAGATTTGTGGCAGCGGTACACAGTAATCAAGAAATCACGCCAGCATTCAAATTCCAGCACCTAAACAAATCTCTTGTTGGCAAGGCGGCCCAAACAATGGGCGAATGGCAGCTCACGGACAACAATTATGCCGAAGCGTGGGACCGGATGCAACAGCTATATAATAAAAAATATCAAACATGTCGGGAGCTGTTAGATCAATTCGTTAAGCTGCCGAAGCTGCAAGGTGTACCGAGAGCTGAAGACTTGCAGAAGATGTCAAACGTCACACATGAGACGCTGCGCCAGCTTCGCGCACAAGGGTTGCCTGTAGAGCAATGGGACATGTTCATAGTGCTGATGCTACACGAGAGGCTAGACATGGACACGGCCAGGCAGTGGGAGTTGCATCGACAGTCTGAAACGACAGCGACAAAGGACATGCTCTACTTCCTAGACACGCAAGCAACAGCGAATATCACCGTGACTACTGGCCAGCGATCCCGAGCCACCGAAAGCACGAAAGGAGGACGCAGAGAGGCGTCCACGAACCGATACAGCCGGTTCGAGAACGAAAACAAACGAGAGGACAGCAGGAAGATAACGACAGCGATTACGAAAGGGCAGGCCAGTGAGCATAATACACAGCGGCGACAAGGACATTGGTGCGAGATGTGCGGCGAGGGACACCAGATATACAGGTGCGACAGGTTCCTGATGTTGGGACAAGCTGCTCGACTAAAGGTAGTGCGCTCGAAGAATCTGTGCGAGAACTGCTTGAAACAAGGGCATGAGCCAGCTAGCTGTTTCAAGCATCTTGCCCGAGATGTCCACCGAGGACCATGCATAACAGCACATTGTGCCCGAATTGGAGACCGAGACGGAACGAACCAGCAAGCGTGAATGCCACCGCGTTCAAAAGAAGGAACACATGACTGCCAGCTGGAAGCCAAGCAAAGCGTCGTAAAAGCGAAGTAAAAGGTACTTTTGTAAACTTAAATAATGAAAAATTAAAGGCTGAAAATAAAATGTATTCGAGCGTCTTTTCTCTAGGGATGAATATAGATAAAGGTAGGATAAGCGTGTTATTACCCACAGTTGCTATTAGGTTAGAAAATTGTGGTAAGTTGGTAGGGCCAATTAGGGCATTATTAGACTCCGGGGCTCAGCCAAATCTGATACCAGAGAAAATTGTAATTGGTAGGAAATTATTAACTTATGGGGCTTTGTTTTTTTTTTTCGGTAGTATTTACGTTAATTTACATTTAAGTTGATATAATTCTACGATCCCAAATTAAAGAACAGCATTTTTGAAAAGAATAATTTAGTTTTTTTTTTCTCTTACACCCGAGCAGAGGTGACTTCGGGAGAGTCTCTCTCCTAGCCCATCTATCCTATGAAACAATGCCGTCACCTTTTGTTGCATTGTATAGAATGCTACAGGATGTAGCCCAAACCAGAGCTAAGCAGTCAAGAATCCAGCTTAGCACATCATGGGATTTACCGGTTGATTTGGTACCAGCGGAAGAAAATTTAAAACCAAATCGAAACCTTTTAGGATGGGATATCAGTGCACCTTTGACCACTGAACAGCTCCAAATGCTCACTGAGGCTGGGCTTGATGCGGAAGTAATAGCTCCCGTAAACGCAAATGATCCTCCCACGGTTACCTTCGACTCTCATACGGTGGAGAATAAACAAGGAATACCAGTTTTATATCATGTTTTGTTACAGGTATCCGAACTTTTATCTGGGAGTAAGAGTTCTTATAATAACCACGCCATATCCACTAATACCAATGGTACTGTGGCACAAAGTGGTTTTATTATTTGTGATCGTTGTGATATGTCCCACAACGTACCGGGGCATCGATTAACCCCCGTGTATGAACGAGAAGGAACTAAATGTAGGTATAACACAGGCATACAAGTTTCCTGTCAAACAATTGTCGCGTAAGATTATTGAGATAGAAGGTAAAGGAATGCAGCTACGTAAGCAAGTCAGAATCAGGATAACCCCCTGGTTTGAATCCAATTATTTCATCGAAGAGGATTTCTGGGTCCTACCAAAAGACATAAATTGGTCATTAGTGACACCACAGACTAGCATGCCAGTTAAAGTAGTGGTTACCCAACCTCCAGCGGATTCTTCTTATTGGGAGAGCAATCAAGTGGAGATTGTCACAATACAGTTTTTTAGGAAACAACAGCCAAATGGCACCGTATAAATCTTTATATAATGACTATGCTTCACGCATAATGTCCTTTTTCATAAGGATTAATGAATACAACCACGTAATGTGGTATAACGATTTTCGTATGACTGCCACTACAGCTTCACGCTTTAGAGCAATGGTTCCCAAAGTGGGGGGCGCGCCCCCCTGGGGGGGCGTCGAGAAAGTCCAGGGGGGGCGCGACACCCAAATGAAATAAATAAAAAAAAGTACAAAAATAATTTCCTCAGATTTTTTAAATAAAGTCTTTCTAAGTTTTCAAAATTGTTTTTATAATGTTTCACTCAAGTTTTTCAAGTTTTTTTTTAAAAATTAAAGCCATCGTTTAAAATAAAACAGATCAAAACACACAAGAGTCCGTCACACACCACACACTTGCACACTTGTGTCGGTGTGGATAAATGTGGTACGTGTGTGGGGTGGTTTGCACACCAATTTTCGGTGAAAGAAAGGGTTGTTTTCTCATACTTAATTTTGTCGCTACCTGATTGGCGTTTCTCAAAGAGGATTTTGCTGTACATCGTGTTTTCTTCTTTATTTTCTTTTGAAAACAACGCACAAGATTCAACTTGAACTGCAGACTGCCTACCAATTGCATGACATTTCATTAGTGAATTCATTGATGACCTTTTCCCTAATGAAAGCACCAGATGAATTCCTCGAGGAATTCATCCTTTTTTTTCACTGGTGAGCAAATTTCCTACTGGGGTGCGCACTTGTGTGGTGTGTATAGGAATTCGGTTTGTGTGTCTGCTGTGGTAGTGTTGTTGTTTTGTGTTGTGCATATCAATGAATGTCTTGTTGGAAGCCAACAATAACCTTGCAGTTTGTTCAGTGCTTGCGTTGTAACTAGTCCGTTGTGCCAACAGTGCTTTCAGTGAATTAACAGTCAACGTGTTTGCTGTATTGTGTGTTTTCTGTAATTGCTGCGACGGCGACGTTTGAATTGGAGTAACTGTTTTTGTGTTGTGTTAGTTCTGTGTGAAGCTGAATCAGAGAAGATGAACACGGCAAAGAAACGCAAGTATATTGACGATTATATTCAATATGGCTTTGTTTCCTTGCTTAAAGATAATGTTGATCACCCTCAGTGCGTTATTTGCTATGAGGTATTAAGCAATGACGCGATGAGGCCTAATCGTCTTCTGAGACATTTGTCAACCAAACATGCCTCTTTAAAGGACAAACCTAAAGAGTTTTTCGCTGCAAAATCTAATAATTTAAAGCGCATGAAGTTAGATAGCACTGGATCTGCTGCTCAGTCATCACTAAAAGTGCTTGAAGCTTCCTATGAATTATCTCTTATTATTGCTAAGGAAAAGAAAAGTCACACTATTGGTGAAACGCTTGTTAAACCGTGCCTTTTAAAAGCAGCCGATGTTGTCCTTGGAACTGATAGTAGGCAAAAGCTATCACAAATACCACTTTCCGACAACACCGTAAAACGCCGCATTGATGATATGGCCGAGGACATTAAAAACCAGGTGGTTGATGCAATAAAAAAATCCCGGTTTTTTGCTATCCAGCTTGACGAGAGTACAGACATAGCACAATGCTCTCATTTAATTGTATATGTTCGTTACATTGAAAATGAAAGAATGAAAGATGAACTGATGTTTTCTACTGAGCTGGTGACCACTACTAAAGCTGTAGATGTGATGGAAGCAGTATCAGACTTTTTTAAGAAACACGAACTTTCTTGGCAAAAACTTATTGGTGTATGCACAGATGGTGCTCCTTCAATGTTGGGTTCTCGTTCAGGCTTTGTGCAGTTGGTCAAAGAGAAGAATGCTGATGTGGTTGGGATTCATTGCTTTATTCACCGCCAAGCCTTGGCAGCAAAAACTCTTCCTAACGAACTCAATGCTGTTTTAAAGCTTTGTATTAAAGTAGTCAACTACGTTAAGAACAGTGCATTAAATACTCGACTGTTTAAAATTCTGTGTGAAGATTTAGGAAGTGATCACAAAACGCTGCTATTTCATACAGAAGTACGATGGCTATCAAAAGGCAATATGTTGGGAAGACTATTTGAACTCCGTGATGAAGTGATAACGTTTTTGGCACAGCAGAAACAAAACGAGCTTAGTGCAGAGTTCAAAAAACCATGTAACCAAGTGATTTTGGCCTATTTATCAGACTTTTTTGACACGGTAAATAACCTAAACTTGAGACTGCAAGGTGCAGACTCAAATATAGTAACACATCGGGATGCCATCAAAATGTACGTTGAGAAACTACAACTTTGGATACGTAAAGTGTCAATGAACCCCAGCAACTATTCAAGTTTCAGCAAAGTAGTGTCAGTCTCAGAAGAAGTATGTTTTGAGGACGTTTTTGAAGGACCGTTTTTGAAAAACTTGATAATTGACCATTTGAAGAACCTCAAGGAGGAGTTCAGCAGGTACTTTCCTAACTTGTCAGAGGAGTTTTACAAACTATCAACCGACCCGTTTAACATGGACATACAGTTGCTGCCAGAAGAGTTGCAAGAGGAGGGAATAGAAATAAAAAATGACTCTGCTGCAAAATACGATTTTGACAAAATGGACAAGCCCTCATTTTGGTTAAAGTACTTAAAAGTTTACCCCAGTGTTTCAGAGAAAGCTATTCGGATGTACTTGCCTTTTTCAACAACATACATGTGCGAAAAAGCGTTTTCAACTCTTGTGGCGATCAAAACCAAGTACCGCAACAAACTTGATGTCGAAAGTGACCTTCGCTGTGCTTTGTCTGAAACTCAACCCAGGATCTGTCAACTTATCCAGAACATGCAAGCGCACCCATCTCACTGAATTACATTTTATGTTTTGTTTTTGTAAGTAGGTAGGCCATTGTTTCACCTTCCTTAAATTGAAAATGTATCTGTGTTACAATGTTCAATTTTGTATCACTAATTATATTCGTTTTTCATGTAATACTTGTTTTAATTTTCACCATACGTACAATTATTGAATCTTTCCATTCTGCGTTACCGCATTCAACAGTGATCGAAAAATCTACCTACTCACCGTATCAAGTAGGCACATACTTGTACAAGTAGGAGTTGGTATGTAAGGCACCGTGGAAATAGGGTATTGCAAAATGGAAAGCTGATATGTGTAGGGGGGCGTGGGGGGTCTCAAAATAACCAGAGGGGGGCGTGGTACAAAAAAGTCTGGGAACCCCTGCTTTAGAGGGTCGTATTTACGCGATAGAGCGTCTTCTATAACTGTACCTGGTGAGTTCTTCCTTGTTATGGGAAAGGGAATCGACGTGCAAGAGTTAGTACCTAGAAGGGATGACCTACAACGAATGCGCATGCAGGGTGCTTTCATTAAAGAAGCAGCGTCGGTTCTGCGTCGGTATGAAGAAGTTGAGAGATTACATACCATTGCTGGTAGTCTCGCTTCATTCTCTAGTAGACGTAGAATTCAGATAGCAGTACAAAAGAGCAAGATATTTGATGTTATCCGAACTGAGCTCTTTGCGAGCAATGAAGACAAAGAGTTACCAAAGATTTTAAAACGTACAAACATTCAAGAGTCAACATTGTATAAATGCTTTAAGTTCATTGACATACATGATCGCGATTTCTTCCATGCATATGGAATTTTACAGCGCGTCCTCGTTAATAATACTTTGAATTTTATTGACGAGATTCGCATTAAAAATTGTATAAGCGAAAATCTTCCATTATACAATATTTCTGACGTTACAGCTAACTTGCAATATACATCGAAAACATTTGCCCATTTTGAATCAACTTGGCAATTCAAGCATCAAATTTCTAGTCCGTACTATCCCAAATCCAATGGATTTGCGGAACGCAACGTTCAGACGGCGAAAAACTTACTGAGACGATGTCACCAGGATAAATCAGATATATTTCTCGCACTACTACTACTTCGAAATACACCAAGAAACGACATTCTAAAATCACCGTGTCAACGTCTATATAGCCGGTCCACCAGAACAATTATACCAATACCAAAAGATGAGTTGAAACCTAAGGTCGTTGTCGGCGTTCAAAGGGAATTAAAAAAATTACGTCTTCAACAAGCAGTTTACGCAGATAGAGGTACTAAACCATCAGAGGAACTCAAAACCGGCGATAAAGTGCGTTTGCAAACTGGACATTGCATTGTATAGAATGCTACAGGATGTAGCCCAAACCAGAGCTAAGCAGTCAAGAATCCAGCTTAGCACATCATGGGATTTACCGGTTGATTTGGTACCAGCGGAAGAAAATTTAAAACCAAATCGAAACCTTTTAGGATGGGATATCAGTGCACCTTTGACCACTGAACAGCTCCAAATGCTCACTGAGGCTGGGCTTGATGCGGAAGTAATAGCTCCTCCCACGGTTACCTTCGACTCTCATACGGTGGAGAATAAACAAGGAATACCAGTTTTATATCATGTTTTGTTACAGGTATCCGAACTTTTATCTGGGAGTAAGAGTTCTTATAATAACCACGCCATATCCACTAATACCAATGGTACTGTGGCACAAAGTGGTTTTATTATTTGTGATCGTTGTGATATGTCCCACAACGTACCGGGGCATCGATTAACCCCCGTGTATGAACGAGAAGGAACTAAATGTAGGTATAACACAGGCATACAAGTTTCCTGTCAAACAATTGTCGCGTAAGATTATTGAGATAGAAGGTAAAGGAATGCAGCTACGTAAGCAAGTCAGAATCAGGATAACCCCCTGGTTTGAATCCAATTATTTCATCGAAGAGGATTTCTGGGTCCTACCAAAAGACATAAATTGGTCATTAGTGACACCACAGACTAGCATGCCAGTTAAAGTAGTGGTTACCCAACCTCCAGCGGATTCTTCTTATTGGGAGAGCAATCAAGTGGAGATTGTCACAATACAGTTTTTTAGGAAACAACAGCCAAATGGCACCGTATAAATCTTTATATAATGACTATGCTTCACGCATAATGTCCTTTTTCATAAGGATTAATGAATACAACCACGTAATGTGGTATAACGATTTTCGTATGACTGCCACTACAGCTTCACGCTTTAGAGGGTCGTATTTACGCGATAGAGCGTCTTCTATAACTGTACCTGGTGAGTTCTTCCTTGTTATGGGAAAGGGACTCGACGTGCAAGAGTTAGTACCTAGAAGGGATGACCTACAACGAATGCGCATGCAGGGTGCTTTCATTAAAGAAGCAGCGTCGGTTCTGCGTCGGTATGAAGAAGTTGAGAGATTACATACCATTGCTGGTAGTCTCGCTTCATTCTCTAGTAGACGTAGAATTCAGATAGCAGTACAAAAGAGCAAGATATTTGATGTTATCCGAACTGAGCTCTTTGCGAGCAATGAAGACAAAGAGTTACCAAAGATTTTAAAACGTACAAACATTCAAGAGTCAACATTGTATAAATGCTTTAAGTTCATTGACATACATGATCGCGATTTCTTCCATGCATATGGAATTTTACAGCGCGTCCTCGTTAATAATACTTTGAATTTTATTGACGAGATTCGCATTAAAAATTGTATAAGCGAAAATCTTCCATTATACAATATTTCTGACGTTACAGCTAACTTGCAATATACATCGAAAACATTTGCCCATTTCGAATCAACTTGGCAATTCAAGCATCAAATTTCTAGTCCGTACTATCCCAAATCCAATGGATTTGCGGAACGCAACGTTCAGACGGCGAAAAACTTACTGAGACGATGTCACCAGGATAAATCAGATATATTTCTCGCACTACTACTACTTCGAAATACACCAAGAAACGACATTCTAAAATCACCGTGTCAACGTCTATATAGCCGGTCCACCAGAACAATTATACCAATACCAAAAGATGAGTTGAAACCTAAGGTCGTTGTCGGCGTTCAAAGGGAATTAAAAAAATTACGTCTTCAACAAGCAGTTTACGCAGATAGAGGTACTAAACCATCAGAGGAACTCAAAACCGGCGATAAAGTGCGTTTGCAAACTGGACATTGCATTGTATAGAATGCTACAGGATGTAGCCCAAACCAGAGCTAAGCAGTCAAGAATCCAGCTTAGCACATCATGGGATTTACCGGTTGATTTGGTACCAGCGGAAGAAAATTTAAAACCAAATCGAAACCTTTTAGGATGGGATATCAGTGCACCTTTGACCACTGAACAGCTCCAAATGCTCACTGAGGCTGGGCTTGATGCGGAAGTAATAGCTCCCGTAAACGCAAATGATCCTCCCACGGTTACCTTCGACTCTCATACGGTGGAGAATAAACAAGGAATACCAGTTTTATATCATGTTTTGTTACAGGTATCCGAACTTTTATCTGGGAGTAAGAGTTCTTATAATAACCACGCCATATCCACTAATACCAATGGTACTGTGGCACAAAGTGGTTTTATTATTTGTGATCGTTGTGATATGTCCCACAACGTACCGGGGCATCGATTAACCCCCGTGTATGAACGAGAAGGAACTAAATGTAGGTATAACACAGGCATACAAGTTTCCTGTCAAACAATTGTCGCGTAAGATTATTGAGATAGAAGGTAAAGGAATGCAGCTACGTAAGCAAGTCAGAATCAGGATAACCCCCTGGTTTGAATCCAATTATTTCATCGAAGAGGATTTCTGGGTCCTACCAAAAGACATAAATTGGTCATTAGTGACACCACAGACTAGCATGCCAGTTAAAGTAGTGGTTACCCAACCTCCAGCGGATTCTTCTTATTGGGAGAGCAATCAAGTGGAGATTGTCACAATACAGTTTTTTAGGAAACAACAGCCAAATGGCACCGTATAAATCTTTATATAATGACTATGCTTCACGCATAATGTCCTTTTTCATAAGGATTAATGAATACAACCACGTAATGTGGTATAACGATTTTCGTATGACTGCCACTACAGCTTCACGCTTTAGAGGGTCGTATTTACGCGATAGAGCGTCTTCTATAACTGTACCTGGTGAGTTCTTCCTTGTTATGGGAAAGGGACTCGACGTGCAAGAGTTAGTACCTAGAAGGGATGACCTACAACGAATGCGCATGCAGGGTGCTTTCATTAAAGAAGCAGCGTCGGTTCTGCGTCGGTATGAAGAAGTTGAGAGATTACATACCATTGCTGGTAGTCTCGCTTCATTCTCTAGTAGACGTAGAATTCAGATAGCAGTACAAAAGAGCAAGATATTTGATGTTATCCGAACTGAGTTCTTTGCGAGCAATGAAGACAAAGAGTTACCAAAGATTTTAAAACGTACAAACATTCAAGAGTCAACATTGTATAAATGCTTTAAGTTCATTGACATACATGATCGCGATTTCTTCCATGCATATGGAATTTTACAGCGCGTCCTCGTTAATAATACTTTGAATTTTATTGACGAGATTCGCATTAAAAATTGTATAAGCGAAAATCTTCCATTATACAATATTTCTGACGTTACAGCTAACTTGCAATATACATCGAAAACATTTGCCCATTTTGAATCAACTTGGCAATTCAAGCATCAAATTTCTAGTCCGTACTATCCCAAATCCAATGGATTTGCGGAACGCAACGTTCAGACGGCGAAAAACTTACTGAGACGATGTCACCAGGATAAATCAGATATATTTCTCGCACTACTACTACTTCGAAATACACCAAGAAACGACATTCTAAAATCACCGTGTCAACGTCTATATAGCCGGTCCACCAGAACAATTATACCAATACCAAAAGATGAGTTGAAACCTAAGGTCGTTGTCGGCGTTCAAAGGGAATTAAAAAAATTACGTCTTCAACAAGCAGTTTACGCAGATAGAGGTACTAAACCATCAGAGGAACTCAAAACCGGCGATAAAGTGCGTTTGCAAACTGGACATTGCATTGTATAGAATGCTACAGGATGTAGCCCAAACCAGAGCTAAGCAGTCAAGAATCCAGCTTAGCACATCATGGGATTTACCGGTTGATTTGGTACCAGCGGAAGAAAATTTAAAACCAAATCGAAACCTTTTAGGATGGGATATCAGTGCACCTTTGACCACTGAACAGCTCCAAATGCTCACTGAGGCTGGGCTTGATGCGGAAGTAATAGCTCCTCCCACGGTTACCTTCGACTCTCATACGGTGGAGAATAAACAAGGAATACCAGTTTTATATCATGTTTTGTTACAGGTATCCGAACTTTTATCTGGGAGTAAGAGTTCTTATAATAACCACGCCATATCCACTAATACCAATGGTACTGTGGCACAAAGTGGTTTTATTATTTGTGATCGTTGTGATATGTCCCACAACGTACCGGGGCATCGATTAACCCCCGTGTATGAACGAGAAGGAACTAAATGTAGGTATAACACAGGCATACAAGTTTCCTGTCAAACAATTGTCGCGTAAGATTATTGAGATAGAAGGTAAAGGAATGCAGCTACGTAAGCAAGTCAGAATCAGGATAACCCCCTGGTTTGAATCCAATTATTTCATCGAAGAGGATTTCTGGGTCCTACCAAAAGACATAAATTGGTCATTAGTGACACCACAGACTAGCATGCCAGTTAAAGTAGTGGTTACCCAACCTCCAGCGGATCCTTCTTATTGGGAGAGCAATCAAGTGGAGATGATATTGGGAATCAGCGTTTTTGCAAAGATGATGGTAAATGCAACATCGCAATGCATAGGCACCGTTGCCACGATAAAAACAGCTTTCGGTACAAGATTGTCGGCAGATGCTGAAGAAGAAAGCTGATTCCTGTCTTGGATCCATCCAAGCGATAATCGAGTCTTAGTGTGCGTGAGTGGATCTCAGCTGTTGAGATTATTAAATGTTTATATAACTGGGATGATCGGAGTACGCTTTTTTATGCATCCCTCCGGTTGGAAGAACGTAAATTCCCAGACGAGCATGACGAAGCGAAGCATTACCGCCCTTTGATCCGTCAACATCTTATGGATTTGGGTTGACCTCCACCATGCTTCTGCAAATGAAGCAACACACAAGTTAAAAAAGAGGGGTATTTTGAGCGTGTCCGAGAGATCACCAACATTTCTAAGACAGAAGGCCGAGATACTCCGGAAGTACAGAGAGACTGCAAACGAAGTTAGGAACACCTCATGGTAGTTGATGAATAGATTGGTTGCGAGCCTGGTTCTTACTCCCTCCGCTCATTGCTCAAAGGGTAAGAACTTCCGAAACTCTTTTACTTTCTTGCGAATGTAATTCAGTCAGTAGCAAGCAGTCATCACGATCAGATGCTGGAAAATTTAATCATCGAATCAGCGACGGAAGAAGAAATGGATTCCGCCCAGCCGTGGAAGAGCAAAGTCACGATGCCTCTCAAAGTAACCGCTCCGGCACGCAACATTATTTTGCTGCCAGAACTCTGCCAGCACCATCTCAGGAGGGACACGGAAGCGATTGGCACATGCCCCCGGTACCATGCCGAAAGCTACCGGCCCCATCGCAAGTACCAGCCAGCCGACGAAGAGGAAGGAGGGCGCCGACGCAATCCCCATGGAGTTTGGTCCGACAACCGTACCAGTCGGGTCTCGCGCTAAAGGAACTAGCCGGATGCCTATCGCCCCGCCAGCCAAAGGGAATGCCCCCCCAGCAACAGCCGGTAAGACTGCGGACCTTGGTAACCCCCCTGCACCAGCCAAAAAGGCCCCGGCAACTAGAGGCCCCGTGTTTGAACTCCAAAGCTTGGGTCGGTCCAAGGTAACCAGGACTAACACAGGGATAGCTGGACCGAGCTCCGCTGCCAACTTACCCCGAAGAGCTGGACCGAGCACCAAGGAACCAATCGTTAATACCATTCAACAAACAAAGATAGCACAGCAACCCAAGCAACTCACAAGATGCCATATGCTGAACAGATGGAAGCAATAAACATGGAAAATATCCAGAAGGAATCGCTTGGCTTCACCCACAACACATATAAATATAAGTTCAGGACAAAATGAAATTGTCCTTAGTACAATAGTAATATCATAGATAGTAAGATCGAGTATAAACTCAGAACCAGGATTACATGGTTGATGAGTACTAAGTGCCCTGTAACTTTGCTTAAAGAATATAATAAAAATAAATAAAAAAGAAAAAATATTTTTTTAGTTCTTTCGCGAATACTACAGTTTAACTCGCCTGCAATTATACGTAATCAGACTCCGGAATCGACCCTAGCAGCCACACGGGACGATCAACGCTCAACGCATGGACCCAAGCTGCAGACAAAAGTTAAGGTGGACCAATCACCATTACGATGAGATACATCAATCTCCGGATTTACATCAGGTTTTGGCCATGTTCTCTGAGTTTGTCAGCGAAAACAGCAAAGGTTGACTATATCTCCGGTCTGATCCATCTTTTAGAGTCAAGATTGAAGTTAAGAGAGAGACTATGTGAAGTTGGCTTCTCGTCATGAAACAACTGCTAAGAGGTGCTCCGAAATCCTTCATTAGAAGCCAAACTGGAATAAGTAACTGGGTCACGTATACGGTGTACGAATTCAACTTAGTTTGTTCGACTTATTTTCGATATTTTATTTCGATTTTTTTGTCGATATTTTTACTATTTGTTGTCACCTCTTCATAAAAAAATCAGGAAAATCAGGTGACGATGATGAAAAGGAGGAATAGAAAAATAACAGGTTATGGGGGAGATCGCAATCGGAGATATCGACAGTCAAGAATTATTCGCAGCTGGGAGGACACAAAACTCGTTGGACAGTAAAGAAAAGGTAAAAACGTTAAATTAGCACTAGAAAAAAATAATAAGAAACCCTCGTTTTAAAAAGAGGTGTTTAAAAATAGACTAAATAAATAATAAAAAAAACAAAAATAAAGAAAAATAAAAGAAACGAAGAACTATCCCTGGCTAGAGAGCAACGATTGGAGGCGCACGGAAAGAGGAATTCTTGCGAAAAAAAAAAAAGAAAGAACGACATCCAGATCCGTAGCCCAAAGAAGGTAATCCAAGACCCACGAGGACTCCGAGAGCAGCGAACGACAGGCAATTTAAAAAAAAAAATATCATAGTTATCCAAAAACAATAACTCTTAGTATTTTCTATTGTTTTTCTTTACAATTCAAAATTTTTAATTTCTTAAATTATAATAAAATATTGTAAGCCTTTATTCGTGGCTTCCACTGTAACACTTAAATGATCACACATATTTATAATAGATATATACATTTATATAAAAGTATAATAAGGCTGCTAGTCAGATCACGCAATTAGAATGTACGTATGAAACCGCTAGAATGGTAGTTTATCATGCCCTGACGATGGGTTCGAAACAGCAAGAAACCGATAAGAAACATGCTGATAGCGCTGTTAAAACTTTCCCGAAAGTTGATGAAAGTGTGGTTGCGTACTTAAAAGTTCCTCCCTATATACCTGGCGACACTAGAGATAAGGCATTCAGAAATTCCGTTATTGAGTACATTCATCTCAATGCTATCACTGATGAGGCTTACGACGCTGAATACAAGGAACTGTATTCTAAGTTCTTGGACGGAAAAACTCTAGGTGCCATATCATCCGATCAGATTCTCGAAGGTGGTCATGGTGTGTGGTCGACGAAACTTAATAGCATTGTATACGGTTTTCAACATAAGGCTTTCGATTTTGGTCATGACGGTACCACGTTTGTGGAGTACGATCATGAAAACAAGAGATTTGATACGCAATCACCGTGGGTATTGATCACTCGGAAGACTTTGAAGATGTTGAACAGACCAACCTTGCAGGCTTCCCTAAAGATTAAAGTGCTGGAAACTTTACCGTCCAACATACAGTTCATTAATGGTGCGCCGGGATGCGGAAAGACGACCATGATTCTTGAGCGCGTGCAGCTTGCCAAAAGAACAACTATGCCCCCATGTGATTTGTTGTTAACGACTACGCGTGCCGGAGCTGCCGAAATTCGCGATAGGTTAAGTGGTAATGTGGATGAAGCCGTACTGAAGCGCGATGTTCGTACTATAACATCTTATATAATTAACGGAACCAGCAGTGGTTACAACGTTATGTATATAGACGAAGCGTTGATTACCCACGCTGGCGCTATAGCTTTGGCAATAAGTAAAGCTGAACCTAAAAGCATAGTCATGCTGGGCAATAAGAATCAGATCCCGTATATAGACAGAGATAAATACTTCCCGCAGTTGTACTACGATGTGTTCAGGTTCTGTGATATTACAGAGGAAAGAAATGTGACTCACAGGTGCCCGATAGACGTAACTGCGGTATTGAGAGACATACACCCTGGATTGACTACCACCAGCTCGGTCGATCGTTCCTTGACATTGTGTTTGAACAATTTGAACGTGCCTTATGAGAGTAAAGTATTGTACATGACTTGGACTCAGGATGATAAACAGCAGCTATTGGATAAGAAGTACAACGTCAATGGTTCAGCTGTTATGACCATACATGAGGCGCAGGGGCAGACGTTTGATAACGTTATCATGGTTCGTAGGCAGGTTAAGGCGTTGGACTTGTTTTCTTCCATCAATCACGCTATAGTGGCGTTTAGTAGGCATAAGAAAACACTTGTCTATTACACCGCTGCGAAAGATGCGTTGTCCAACTTCATTGACAAAGCTGCCAATTTGGAGTCGATTCAATTGAGTCTTGTTAAGTCCCAACCCATAGAGAAAAAGAAAGGTGGTTGGATAGCGCCGGAGATTCTGCCGCAGCATGTGTATGAGGAAAATGTGCATTCTGTTCAGGACTACTTAGTACCGTTGGCCGTTGATAGACATGCTAATTTGCAGCCCACAGTTGTGGCTAATGCTGTCTCCAGATCGGATCATTATCACTCCGATATAGTAACGCCCGCTCCCCCCATGTTGGTATTTATGCAGGAGGTCTACGACCAAGCTTTTCCAAACTGTTCTTACCAACAAAGTGACTATCAGGATATAATTGAGTCATCTAACTTGAATTTGTATGTTGATAAGGTTCGACTTAATCCTGTTTGTTCGGAATTGTTCGTGAAAAAAAAAAAATTTTCTCCCTTAGTGCCTGTGCTTAAGACTATGCAACCGGCTTTGAGAGATCCGACTCAGCGAGAATCATTGCTTGCTTTTATCAAACGAAATGGTAACGCACCATTGCTCTGTAGTGATAAACCTCCTCGTGAGTTGGGAAAACTCATATTTGAGAACTTTGTTAGGTCGGCTATTGATCCGCAGAAACAAGCGGACTTCTTAGCTTACGGTGGTGACATCGTGTCGGTTAATGAAAATAGCATTGAAAAATGGTTGAGATCTCAACCACCGAGAACTGATCTAACTCTTTCTCGAGATGAGCCTATAGAGTCGCGCAAGTACAACGAGTTCTCTTTTATGATCAAGAGAAGTGTAAAAAAAAAAAAAAAAAAAATGTTGACACTACTCCTGGAGTAAACAAAAAATTGCTGCCAAAATACCGTGGTCCTTTTGAAATCACTAAAGTACTTGATAATGACAGGTATGTCGTCAAAGATATCGATGGTATGCAAGTTTCTCGTGTACCCTACACAGGAGTTTGTTCTCCATGCAATATGAAACCTTATGTAAAGTTAGCACCTTGAGTTTTAGTCTGATTACCTATAACCACATATGAAATGATTGTTGAAACCTATTCTTATTTTAAATGTAGTGATATAAATGCTCTTATGTTTAAATTATTTATTATTTGACTGATGTAACTCTGAAAGTAAAAATCGATGAAAATATATATATATATATACAGTATACACAAAAGGAAAAGAAAATGTTAATATACCAAAATATCTGAGTATATCGTAAATATACGACATATGTATTCACATATTGAAAAAAGAAAATTTAATAAAATGTTTGTAAACAAAAGTTCCTTTCGAACTTAAAAGAATGTAAAAGTTAAAAAATGTATGTTAGAATCATTGCTAATGATAATCGGGACGATTATGTGTCAGGTATGGCCGAGCTGTAAGCCTTTATTCGTGGCTTCCACTGTAACACTTAAATGATCACACATATTTATAATCTATATATATAAAAATCAATTGCTGTTCGTTAGTCTGGTTAAAACTCGAGAACGGCTGAACAGATTTATCTTATCTTGGTCTTGAAATGTTCGTGGAGGTCTAGGGAAGGTTTAAAAGGTAGGTAATTATGAAAAAATGAATTGGAATATAGTAAATGTAACAATTTCTTTATTCTTAACTGTAATGAATAAAAAATTTAATTTAAACAATACTTTTGTTTTTTATTTTAATCATTTTTGACAGCAAAAAATTAAATTAATAAATAGCAAATAATAAGATTATTTGATTGTTTGTTTTTGAAAATTATTTGAATTTTTTGACTGGTAAGAAAATAATTTATTGCCCATGAGAACAATAGACTATACTTCATCCTCAAATTCCCACAGGAACGGGAATGGAAACGTCAAATAGTCAATTTATCAAATTATGTACATATGTATGTATGTATGTAGATTTCTGAAAGAAACCATAATATTTAAGATTTGACACCCAATCTTTGCGTGGTAAGATTACCCATCCCAATCTTTGTGAGCAAAGATTTCCGCTACGCGAGATCTATTAAATTTCTTAACGCAACCATAATATTTGAGATTTGACAGCAAATCTTTGTGAGTGAAGATTAGCGCTACGTGCCAGAGAACTTTCTGTGCTTTTGTGATTCTTTGTGATAGTGACATTCCAGGTACCAAAAATTTTGTTGGTATTCTGTGATAGTGAAAATTTACTACTAATTTAGCAATTTACGATGCCGAGGAGAAGACGACCTGACTTAGGTCATCGCAGTCAATCTAATGTGCAAAGAGCTAACTTACGTGCTAACCGCACTGATGAACAGAGATGGAGAATATGAATACACTCTTAATTTCGTTGCTATTGGCGAGGATCAGATCGCGAAAGGATATTGCTCTAGCGTTGGCCTCATCTGGAATAGCTGCGACTCTGCTTGAAGGCGGAAGAACTGCGCATTCTGCTTTAAAATTGCCACTAAACATGCAAATCACCGAAACACCTATTTGCAACATCGCCAAAAATAGCGCAATGGCCAAGATATTGCAAGTATGCAAATTGATTGTTTGGGATGAATGTACAATGGTTCATAAGAGGTCACTGGAGGCACTGTACAGAACGTTGAAAGATCTTCGTGACAGCCAAAATATTTTTGGTGGGGCCATGATTCTGTTGTCAGGTGATCGTCAGACTCTTCCAGTTATCCCCGATCAACTGTAGCTGATGAACTAAATGCATGCCTTAAATCATTGAATTTGTGACGGTACGTAAAGACACTCCAATCAACAACTAACATGCGAGTATTTTTGAATCATGATGAAACTACAAATGTGTTTGCGAAGCAGTTGTTAGACATTGGAAATAATAAAGTTGCAGTGGACACCTCGACCGGATTCATCACATTACCCACAGATTTCTGTCACATCACACAATCAAAAGAGGAGCTTATTCAGCGTGTTTTCCCGGATATAGCGCAAAAGTTCAATAACCATAATTGGCTGAGTGAACGAGCAATATTGGCAGCGAAAAATAAAGATGTCGAGGATCTCAATGCGACCATTCAGAATTTTCTTCCAGGACAGTTGGTTTCCTTCAAATCAGTCGACACCGTTATGAACCAGGACGACATAGTCAACTATCCCACGGAATTTTTAAATTCACTGGAACTGCCTGGACTACCACCTCACAATTTACAGTTAAAAGTAGGATCAGTTATCATCATGCTGCGTAACATTAATCAACCTCCACTGTACAATGGAACAAGACTGGCTGTGAAAGGCTGATGAATAACGTCATTGAAGCAACAATCATAAAACGAAAATACAAAGTAAAGGATGTCTTGATCCCGCGAATGCCGATGATTTCAACGGATTTACCATTCAATTTAAAACGTTTGCAATTTCCAGTACGTCTGTCCTTTGCGATGACCATAAATAAATCACAAGGACAATCGTTAGAAGTTTGCAGAATCAACTTGGAGTTTTCCTGTTTCGCGCATGGACAATTATACGTCGCATGTTCGCGCGTCGGAAAACCGTCTTCTTTGTTTATTTACGCACCGCTAAACAAAACAAAAAATATAGTTTATTAGAGAGCTTTAAATTGACTAACAGACTGCATAGTATTAGTGTGTGTCTGTCAATATCAAATGTAAACTTTATAAACAGCCTGTATTTCAGGAAAACTCTGTTTTGTAACTAAGCAACATGATGTTCCAAAAATAATAATAATATTTCAACCTTCACAAAAAATGATTTTTTATTAAATACGGATTCGATTTCTTTGTTTTGTTTTTAATTTATACAAAAATATAGGTCTTTTATTTATCGAGAAGTCATGTTTGATACATTTTCTAAGTGTATACTATTGACTCTGGCGTATACATACTATATTTTTTTTTTTTTAGTTTTATTCTGATTATAAATTGTAACTACTTTCAATACATTTTATATTTAGGAGTTCAATGAGAAAAATTTTAGTTGCTGATTGTTGCTGAATTAATTTTGTCTGTATCAATTCAAATTCATTTAACTTATCCATCAGTGACATAGACTTATATTTCATTCACATATTTGCACGTGAACGGAAGATTTCCTCAGGAAAGGAGTTGGGAATGGAAATTTAGAAACTAATGGACAGATTTCAAAAATTCTTTCGGCACTGGGATGCCATATAGTACCTCAGTAACTAGGTACTATACCTAGTAAGCGTATATTTCATCCCTTAGGGTTAAAACTACAGACCCGAGCAACGCCGGGTGGCCTATTCCAAAAACTCTGTCATCGTAAGAGTGCTTAATTGCATTGAGCAGCATAGACTATATTTCATCCCCACTCTGCCACTAGAATGAAAGCTTGGAGACTGCTTTACTTATCTTTCAATTTAATAAAAGTAGGGCCTGAGCTACGCCGGGCGGGTCAGCTAGTAGATATATACATTTATATAAAAGTATAATAAGGCTGCTAGTCAGATCACGCAATTAGAATGTATATAAGAAACAGCTAAATTCTACTGTAAAAGTATCAGATGACCAAATCATGTATTGTGCTTTCAAAAGTAACAAGTAACCTTAAGATTAAAAATCAGACCATTCGTTGTCAAGCTTTTATCAAGATAAGAACTCTAATATACGTCTTAAATGTACATTGTCTTGTGTTTTACTTTACAAGTGGCCGTCCTTACAATATTATAGTAAAAGGAAGGAAAACCATTTTACTAGTTATTGTCTAACCAAATACAGTGTTGATTATACGACATTGGTACATAGGTAACATCCTTCAGGCATTTTTTTTTTCGTAATAAATTTTGACAGGCAGCGATTTGCGTATGTAATAGGCCCATTAGATATAGAATTATTATAAATAAAGATATATTTTATTCTTATTTACTTTTTTTAATCCACGATAAAAAAAAGTAGAATATCAGATTGAAACATTCATACAAGACATTTACTTTTACTTCGCTCACAGCTCTAAGAGACAGATGGAGTTTTCTGAATTACAAGAAGCTTTTGGTCAAGGTAGTTGGAATTACGGATAGCTGTTGGTCGAATATTAGAGCAGTGGTTGGCGCTCTTAATTATTTCCATTTAACCTTTCTATACTCGCGCATTGGTCTCTCAGACCGACAAATCATTAATTCTTTGTTTACTTGAAAAATAACATTCCTGCATCTTTGAAGTTCTCAGTAGCTTCCTGTATAAGTATTCTCTTTCGATTAGTTAGGCGCAAGCACACTTGCCAGGTAGACGTGTTGTGTTTTTTACGAGTTTTCGGTCTGTCAGACCGACGCGACTACAAGTGTTACAATTTTTGGGTAAGTAATTTTTTTTATTTTAGATCATTGGTGGGTGAAAAATTTTGTTTTACTTTACGGATGTTTATATTTTACATATATTTATGTGTATGTATATATACTATAAATATGTATACATGTATATATTACATACATAACATTTCTAGGAATCGTTTTTGCACAATGGAAGAATAAAGAATTAGGAGACTGTTAGAAAGCGATGATTTGGACTCCAATTATGATGACGGAAGTGACAGTGAAGTGGAAGATGTCGTTGAAGAACAAGAAGAAAACACGGACACTGAGCAGGAGTGGGAACTATCAGAATCAGATGAATCTGCGGAAGCTTCAAGGACAATTCAACACTACTATATTTCCAAAGATAAGACCACTAGGTGGCACAAAAATTGCCCTTCTTCTTCAGTGAGAACAAGATCCGAAAATATAGTAATGCAGCTTCCTGGAGTAAGAAGAGAAGCTAGAAACGTGAAAGATCCAGGTGAGATATTCAAACTTTTTATAACTGAAAATGTTATCCGGATAATTACGACGCACACAAACCAACATATTGAGCGCCTCTCACCTCAATTTAAACGAGCTAGAGACTGTCGTCTAACTGACAAATATGAAATTCAGGCCCTGTTTGGTCTTCTCTTGTTTGCTGGGGGGAGGAGAAATAGTCGGCTAAATGCTAAAGACCTTTTCCGGACTGATGGTTCATCACCGGAAATTTTTCGGTTGGTAATGAGTTGGAGTCGTTTTTACCTCCTATTGAGATGTCTCAGATTTGATGACAAAGATATCAGAAATCAGCGTGCTGCAGTTGACAAACTAGCTCCAGTAAGAGACCTATTTGAAGAAATTGTGTCAAATTTTAAAAAATATTTCAGCCATTCTGCATTTGTTACAATCGACGAGAAATTGGAAGCATTTAGAGGCCGCTGTAGCTTCCGACAGTATATACCTTCAAAGACAAATAGATATGGTATAAAGATATATGCACTCACAGATGCAAAATTATTTTATGCTTCAAACCTCGAAGTTTATGTAGGACAACAACCTGAAGGACCATATAAAGTTGACAACGGGTCTCAGGCACTAGTCAAGCGTCTTTGCACTGTAATTGATGGATCTGGTCGAAATGTGACTTGTGATAATTTCTTTACAAGCATCCCTTTAGTCGACAGTTTGATGCAGGATCACAAGCTCACTGTGATAGGAACAATAAGAAAAAATAAAAAGGAATTACCAAAAGAATTTACAGATGTAAAAGGTCGTGCAGAAAAATCCAGTTTATTTGGTCACCGAAATAACTGCACGCTGGTCTCATTTGTGCCAAAAAAAAAAAATAGAAATGTTCTTCTTGTCTCTAGTATGCACTCTGATGCACAGATAAATGAAGAAATCGGGAAACCAGAGATTATTTTAGATTATAACGCTACAAAAGGGGGTGTTGATACTGTAGATAAAATGTGCGAGACCTATAACTGCGCTAGGGGAACTAATCGGTGGCCTATGGTTATTTTTTATAGCCTTATGAATGTGGCTGGAATAAATTCGTTTGTAATATATGGACTAAATAATATGGACACAAAAACAAGCCGCAGAAAATTCATTGAAACACTGTCATATGATCTAATAATGCCTCATCTAAAAAAACGGGCATTAATTTTGAGTCTGCCACGAACTTTGAGACTGAGGATCTTAGAAGTGTGCAAACTTGATCAAACTGAACCAGGGTCATCTGGAAATAATAAAACTGGGCGCTGTTCATTTTGCTCTTCAAAAAAAAAAACCGAAAAACAAAATACAACTGCATGAAATGCATGAGCCGATTTTGCAAAATCTGAGAGCTGGGTTTTCACAATCTCAGAGTTATCACCATCCGCTTCGCGGCATTGTGATAGGGCATGCCTTAGCCTGCTTATAAAAGTATTCAAAGTCTCAAATTGGCTTTGGCGACTAATTATTAAGCAATTTACTAAGTCGTTATAGTCCTCAATGGGTAAGTAAGCCCGGTTGAGTATATTCTCGAAGTCTTTGAAATCTACTGGCTTAGTAGTTTGGATGAGATCGAGCGCATCTTCTCGCAACTTTGTATCGAGAATTTGGAGGAAAAGCTTCTCGTCCTCAGCAGGTATGTGGTTTATTATCGGGCGAATGCATGTCAAGAATGTTTGTAATTTTTGAGCGACCCTAGCATCGGTTCCTCCTGAAAATTCAGGTATTCCGTGCGACAATTTAAGGAGCTTCTCAAATCCTAACGACATTTTTACTTCCCTTTTCGCGTCTGAGGGTTTGCTAATTTCCAATGGGAGTGTGTCGGCTTGTACTGAGGTTTGAGTGACTATGGTTTTACGAATGGTTTTATTTTTTCGTAAACCGACAACTTCGTCATTCAATGATTGAATTTGAGATTCGAAAACTTCCTCACGCCTTCTTAATTTTTCTATCCCACTTTGAAACTCTGTCTCCTTATTTTTTAAAACAGCTTGTTTCCGTTTGACTTCCTCTTCTCTAGCCTCGAGGAATAGCTATACGCTTGGACAGGTCTGAAATTATTTCTTCAGCCTGGCTGTTCGTATTTTCAGCTTCCTGTTGACTTTTCTCTAATTTTTTGCGAGCTCTTAGGTTGTTGTTTAACTCAAGCTTGAGGTCTCGGATGTCTTTTTCAAATTTCGATTCGAGGGACTTGACGGATTCTATACTCAAAGAGTATAGCATCCGTTGCTTCCAGCCTCGTGAGTTGTCCCCACTGTAAGCTTATTTGGTTGTATTTAAGATTAAAAACTTCTTTTCCCACAAGAGCTTTCCACTCTGCTAGTAGAGTACTATTGAAGTTTTTAATCTCTTGACCTTGCTCTTTCTTTTCCTTATTTAACTGCTGGATTTCCTCGAGCAGTACCTCTACCTCAGAGGGTTTAGGATCCATAAACAGTAGTTAGGAAAAGAGAAAAAAAAAAAGAAATAAGGAAAAGAAAGTTTTTCCAAACAAACGAAACGCGCAACAGGAAAATGACAAGAGTGAATCAATCGTGGGCAAAGAAAACCCTTCCGAACTAAAAATTGTAAACACACATTTTTATTTTTGAATGGAAGTTATCTTTATTGTTGTTTCTTTTTCTTTGGTTTTTTTTTTGTAAACTTTTCATTTATGCTGGTGTTGGCTGTTTTTGTTGTCCCATCTTTTTGATCTTCCTGGCGTACTCCAGTTTCTTCAGGCTGTTTGCCTCCTTCAGATAACGCCGTTTCTCTTCACCACGGCAGAGGCCTGCCAACCGGTATAGCCTCCCTAGCTCCTGCCGGACCCAGACTTGGTGGCCCCCTCTTTTCTTCTTGCCTTCGTATCCACCGAATGGGGTTTTTGGAGGATCGCTGGTTGGTTTGGGCAACTTCAGTTCGTTGGCTTTGGTTAGATGCCGACGCCGATATTCCTCCAATGTTATTGGTTTGGGTCCTGCTTGGGGCTGCTTCTGAATTGCTTCGGTTATTTTAGGTAGTGATTGGAAATCCATACTATAATGGAGAGACAAAAAATTGAAACATTCTTTTTCTTAAAAAAAAATAGAAAAAGAAAAAACAGAATCGTACTAGTGGAACCTTTGGTAAAGGTAAATATGTTCGTAAGATAATACGTTGAAACATGGAGGGTGTTTCATTTAACCAGGTTTATTCTCCAAACTGGTCGTACTATCCTACCGGCTGCGCCATTGTTCTTGAGAAATAAAAGTGTAATACAATTTTTTAGTAGTTTCTCTTAATTACTTGATTAACCACAACAAAACCTAAAGATTTGTATAACTTGTTTTGAGATTTAATAATAAAGAAAATTTTTATTAACAAAGGAAAGAACAACAACAGTATGGAGACCAAGATTGTCATATTAATCACCATCTTGCTGGTTGCCAATGCCCTAGACCTCAACGACATGGTCGCTAAGAGAATCGATTGTCGCAAGTATAGTGATGTGGGTGTCATTTTGCAGTGTGCTGGATCACAGCTGACTGCTAAGGTCATTACCAACAACACGGCTCGCGATTATATTGATTATGCCAAAACCAAATTAGGTGGGGATAACAAATATTACAGTGCTGGCATTTCTCTTGGGAGTGATGTCAGATTAGTAGCTGGAGTGCAAACTGAACCGGCTTTTGACAAGAAGATAGGCCTAAACCTTGATCCGCGTGCAGCATACCAACAGGGATACATATTTGACATGGGGGTTAGCTTAAAGAAACCCATTCTTGTTTTTGCTGTCAACAGCAAGGATTTTGAGTTGCCGGTTTTACCCCGAGCTCTGACTAGCATGATGACCATTAAAGGGACAGATAGCTTGCCACGTATTTTCGGAGTCGCCGAACCATCGGATTTTACAGCTCAAACAGAAAGCAAATGTCAGGAGTGGTATAGCGAATGGAATATGCGCGCCCAGTTTGAGAACATGCAGGGCGTTGCCATAGTGATGGAAGGAAATCACTGGTGTCCTGAAGCAGCAGCAGGGAAATTTGACGTTGTCATAACAGAGATAGACCGCATTGAAGATGATCCTCGCTTGGGGAAAGTAGTTGTCCCAAAGTGGACTTACCACCAGAAGCGCACATTCGGCGATGTATCACAGGAATTCCAGGTTTTTCACTAAAGCGGGAACATCTTCATCCTGCTAAGAAAGAAGATGATACTAAGGTGAAACGACCCACGACAACAACAGAGAGGTATGAGGAAGGTGCCAGAGTGGAGCCCAATTTTGAAGAAAAAATGCGCAAAGAGGAAGAGCGAAAACGCAAGAAAGACTTCAAGGAAGGATCCGCCATTAGACAAATCAAGCACCTTCTTAAACCTTGGATGGATGAGTATAGCATTAGAACAGCGAGTCTGGGATATGATATTCTTAAGGATTATGTGGATGATTCCTTTGCCATAGCTGTCACGATATGGCTTGTGTATTTCATGGCAATATTTCTGGCTTCATATATGATTTGGTTAATGATAGGAGACGGAGTAGTGCTATGGTACATCGGCATGATATTCTGGACACGACCGGCTGGTTTAACTTTCATAGTGGTACTAGGCGTTTGGACCATAAACCGTATTAGGCGCATGTTTCGCCGCAGTACGGAGATGGACATGTATCGGAATTTTAAAGGAATACCTGATAACCGCAATAGCGACCTGATGCCCCTGTGCAAGTTTTTGCAACTTGACATCCTCCTTCTGTGTGCCATTCTCTTTGTCATTCAACGTTTTGGAGAATTCAACTCTCTGCAACCATTTATACCTATAGTGATAATACTATTTGCATTCCGAGTGATTCCAGGACCAGGGGGCAATTCAACAACGGGGCTGTTCTCAATGGTCTTGCTGGCTATGCTACTGCTTGTGCTAGCACCTCGGGCTTTCGGAGACTCAATTGCCATCATACGTGATGCCTTTGTGCCACCGCCAATACCCCAGATGCAACCCACTTACACGATACCTGTGGTCACAGAGATGTCAATGCCAACATTCTACTATGGATTTTTCAGCTGTGTGCGCACATTCTTGGCCAACATCCTTGTTATACTAATATCCATCGATGATTGGTTTGGACCCGGTGCGTTGATGTCAGAGCAGCAAGCTCAAGGTACAGAGACCCCAACTTAATGCCAAGAGGTGTCTCTGGAATCCGATATTCAATCTGGACAATCGGCGTGGTCATCGATATCGCCATACACATCTGCATTGGGAACGTCACAGGAATTCTCTTATTTACGCTGGCAGCGATCTGCGCTGGCGTGTTGTGGCACTTTGATTGTCAAAGAGTTTGGGCAGGGCGTGGCATATTTGCCACTCTGACTGAATTAAGGAGTGACCTGAGGATGCAACCTGGTGATGGACCAAAGGGCAATAGAATGTTCTATCTGTTCATGCTGAACATGCTTACGGCGGTCACCTACCTTCTGGAGGGAAGATCATGGTGCTTAAGTAAAATAAAAAGTTATACATTTAAAAAACATTTTTAATTTTAATGAAAATAGTTAAGAACACAAAAAAAAATATATATATAAAATAGGAAAGTTATTTTATAATATTAATCAAAATACATAATGATATTTCCAAATTTTATAAAATTAACTATACGTTAAAAAGCGAAGGAAATCCCAATGAAACCGACGTCGTCCAGGTACCATTACACCTGAAGAAAACAACATCTAGAAACCACTACAGGTCGATCCCCCCTGGAAACAACTACATCGACTGGAGGATTACAATTAAGAATTATTTTTTTTTGCTAATTTATAAGATTACTTTAAGAGTTTTCAAAATTTTTGTCTGGAATGCTGAGTCAAGAATACCTTCTGTAGATATTTTGGCATATGATAATATTAACAAACATTTTTGTATAAATTCGTCGGACTCTCATGTGGGCGGTACACTCGATTGGCAATTTTTGTCTCTTCTAAACAAAAATCGCGGTTTTGAAGGGGGGAGGTGTTGTGTTGTATGAGAAACGCATTAAGAGTTTCATAAAAAACTCAAACAACACAATAAACCATAACCCACCTCAAACTGATTCAAAAATAAAATATACGAATCAAGGTCATCAAGCGGTTCGTTTGTAAATAAACAAACGAGCACGCTTGATAGACCATTAATAATTCACAAATGCCCGGTCATCGGTTCAAACCGAAACGGAAGGGCAAAAAGAATAATGAAAACCTAGTTGCTGGTTCATATGACCACCATATGAACCAACAACAGGTCAAAGACCTAATGCTGACGAGTTGAATTGCACTCATGAAAGTCGGGCAGTGACGAAATTCGTTTTTGCAAAGAACAAATTCAAACAAAAATGAATTGATGTCGATAACATCGATAACAATTCATTGACAATTAATTTGGTATAAATAGGCTTAAGAAATTAGTAATAAGATGTCAGTAGTAATCGGTAAACACAAGTAACTGGAGAACCACATTTTGTATATTTTATCTATATTACATAACAGCAGACAATAAAGAAGTAAGTTCTTTTTAAAACAGAGTAACATAATCTTTACTTTCTCAGGTTAAGTAGGCCGCGTCGCCTCTCATTCAAATTGGCCCCAGTGTGCCTTTAACCGTTGGCCTTCCCCTTTCCCTCTCCCTTTTTAAGTAATCTTGGATCCATGCGTATGGATCCAAATGTACATTGGTGGTCGGGTGCCCCGATCAGATTTAGGGTTCGCGTCCTACACGGGCTACTACTAGTAGGTTAACTTCGTGTTGTTGTATTACATTAACATAACAATTGTTAATTAGAATTAATTTCGTGTTGTTGTAGTAGAGATATTAAAACAACATAACAGTTCCTATGTTTTTCTATTTGTTTTATTTAACTTTATTACTTTCTTTAAAATAAACCGCAAAACTACTTGGAAAATACATATTCATGAAAGTAGAGACGAGATAATATCTCGGTCTGAGAGACCGTGCGCGAGTATGTGTCCTGTCAAAATGCGCGAGTACAGAAAGGTTAATAGTTTAAAAAAAAAAAAAAAAACTGAATCGATTAAGCCCAAACATTTTAAGGAACTTAAACGATCCACAAATTAAAATTTCGTTTTTATTTTAATTGGATATTTACAAGGCATTTCAATCAGAAACAACCTGTTAGCAGGCCACCTCTGTGCCCTGTGGAAATACAAGGTATACCCACCACATCTCATTTCATCACCTACATGCCACGTCAGCGAACGACCGCACCTAACTTAACTACGTAAAAGTCTACTACTTTTCGTCAAGATCAGACGAAATTGCAGCATGCCTAAGGATTTACGTAAATAAATTTAACCACCTTATTATTTGGTCAGACAATTGCTCCGGACAAAATAAGAACAAGTATATTTTATCTTTTTTAATCCAACTTGTGCAAACTTGCGAAATAGAGTCCATTACCCAAAAATGTTTTATCGTCGGCCACACCCAGAATGAGGGTGACAATATGCACTCCCTCATCGAAAAAAAAAAATAAATCAAGGTGGTTAAAGTCGGGCCCAATTTACACCTGTGATCAGCTTGTTCCAATAATTCAATTGGCAAAAAAGACGAAACCGTTATACAAAGTTCATCAACTTCAAACTAAAAAAGTCTACGATCTCAAAGACCTTTGTCTCAAAACGTGCAGGAACTTTACAAAAAATGATGACAACGAAAGAGTTGTATGGGCTGATATTAAAGAAATTTGTGTCGAAAAAAACCATCCAAAAATTGTGAAATACAAAACATCATTTTCGGAAACGACAAATCATTTAAAGTTTCAAGTGAAGCAAGGTGCTTTGAATTCAAATCTGCATTCTCAGACAAGAATGCAAAGAAGAATGATTTGATGCAACTTTGCAAACAAAACTCCATAACGGAGTCTCCTCATAATTTGTTTAATAATAATTAAAGGACAGAAGATGAAGAAATTCATATTCAGAGCATAAGTTTTTGTAATTATTTATAGATATTTTGAGATATTTTGAGCATACATTTTTGTAATTATTTATAGTGTAACGAAGCGTTACAACTTTTCACCTAAATCATCCAACTTTCACGTGCTGTGTTTTTAATCAACCGAACCAAGTAGCCGCACATACCCCCAGTCTCCCCTATAAATTAGCAAACGAAAAACATCAGCCAATCAGCGTGAGCCAAAGAACCAAATGCAAAATACTTGGTTGTTTGTTAGCACACACAAGCCGACCACGTGCCGCAGCAACAGTCAAGGTTTAAATTTCACTGAGGCAAATGTGCGCTGAGACTATGCAATGACTGCATGGCAGACGATAGGTTGTATGGTTACAATTATTTTCGTGTGTTGCTCGTATGCCAAGAGCATGGCAGAGGGGCCGCCTCTTTAAGTGATATCTTGTTTACTTTCAGAAACCAGTGACGTTGATGTTTGTTCATTTTATAGAGATCAAAGTTAAAATCCTGAAATAAATAGGGTTGCCAACCCTCCACCAGAGTAAAATTTTGTAAAGAAAAAAAAAAAAAAGGAAACAAATTTTCGCGACTGTCTTAAATTTCTTTTTGTAGCAAATCATCCAGTTCCAGGTAGTGCACTGCGCGGGACCGGAGTACGTCAGCAAATTGACTTCAAAGTGAATAAACTTTTTTTGACGCTTTTCCTAGGGAACTTATTGAATTCGTTTTTTTTTTTTGTTTTCAAAATCACCTTGTTTATGGGTATATAATGACATGTAACATTAGATACAGATTGAAGCTAAATTTTCTTTGGAACCAAGGTTGCCAACTCCATTAATTCGAAAGAACAGTCAATTAACATATTTAAAGAAAATTTAATTTTGTATAAAAGAAAAAAAAAAAGAAAAATTAAGTGGCCACCTGAAAAAGAAAAGTTTGTGTAATTATCGATCTTATAAATATTTTATGAAGCAAACGTGCAAAGCAGAGTTTCCAGCATACAAGTGGCAAGCAAGGTAGCGGCAGGTAATTTCAAAATCAAAGAGTGTATAGGAAAAATTGTCTAGGTAGAAACCGGGCGGATAATTGTGCGGGACGTCTTGTATAGGCCAAGCAATTATCTGGACAGTCTGCCGAAAGCAATTTTGTGTAGGGAACGAGAGCCTAGGTAGCAGCCGGGCAAATAATTGTGCGGGACGTCTCGTATGGGCCAAGCAATTATTTGGACAGCCTACCGAACGTAGATTGCTTGATGTCATTCCGGACGTGCTTGCATGGGCAGTTTTCATTGAGCTATTATACTGGCATTGACCGAGTAGAGTAAAGTTTAGTAGAGTGCAAAACGACGCTGTTAACCCGCTACCTGCCGCCTACAAGATACCACGCTAGAAGAACGCCGCCAGCCGCTTCCTAAGCCGAGACCAGATTTCCAGGAGCTATTTTTGCTCAACCACAAAAACATTTAGTTTGTATAAAAAAGAAACCCATGAACCATCATTATATTTTGTATTAAATTTTGAAACTAATATAAAAACATCTTATATTGTAATACTACAATAAATTTATAACGTTAAAATAACATTTTCCGAGTCGGCTGTTTATTTAGAGAAGTTGGACATTACGCAACCCAAGTCTTAATATCGCTTCCTTGGGGAACACCTTGGACCCGCTGAATTATACCCCAGCTGGAAACAAAAGAAGCATCACAAAGTGAAGATTGGAAATAGCAGATAAGTGATGAATAATAAAGTAAATCTTTTTAAAAATTAATTTGCTTTCGGAATTAATTTAATTTGCATGTTCGGTATTCAATGATTTGTAGTTCAGTTAGTATTCATTCAAATCCGATACAATAAAGGTGAGGCAATCTGCCTACAAAAAAGTATATTTTTTTTTTGGAAAAGTAACTTATGTTTTCTTAACTTATACAATGCAGCGATAAGGAAAGAAGCTTCCACTACACTCCAGTACACAGTCCGCAGTGTATAAAGCCAGAGTATAGTTTTCTACGGCACTTCAGTTCTTGGCAAACATTCTGCGCCCACGCAGTTCTTTTTGTGTTTTAAAGTTTTTTTATAAATCGAATCGACTTTTTAATTTGTAAATAAAAAAAATTGTAGTATATTTTTTTATAATTCATAGTGTTGGATGAATTTTCGATACCTGACTTCCCAAAAGATGAAATCAATACGCCATCATAAAAAAAAAAAAAAAAAAAAGAGGCTGCCGTCGAGAAGTCTGTCCTTCTGGTTCGAAGACAAATAGAACTACACTGGACTCTATTGACAAATCACTGAAAGAAGTCAGTGAAACTATGAAAAGCATCTGTAAAGATTATTTGTTCTGAGATCAAGTTAACCTTTAGTATTATTATACTATTTATTTGGTTTAGTTACTTTTATGAAGTATCTGTGTGTTCACACGAATCCAGTGTGAACACTGCCACTCCCCAGCTTAATCAAAAAACTAGAGTTTGGTACCATTTCATGGTTCGCCCTCTTGAACTAATTAACCCATAACCAATTTTTTGTAAAATCTACTACATTTTTCTTGCAAGTGGTTCTTCGCATAGCGACGACGAGGCTTTCTCATTTCAACCACCAACGAGCAATCATCTTTTTTTTTGCAAATAAAATCTTGGGCCTTACGCCATTTCTTGGTATGGTTTTCAATTTTCATTTTTTTTATGTATTTCAAAATTCTAAACCACCCGAGATCAAAAAAAATCAAGAAAAGAGAAAAAAAATATCTAATCGAGAACTTCAATCAAGATTCGTTTCAAGAAATCAAGAAATCAAGACCTTCAATCAAGTTTTTTCAAAGATATCAGCCAAGCGTTATCCCCAATACAAATGTCAAAAGACATGGTACTTGTTTGAAACTAAATTGTAGATACTTTTAAAGATTTATTACGTGTTTGAATTTAAATCTAAAGTCAATTGTAAAAATTCGTAGTAATTCACCCTTCTGGCCTCAAGTTTTAATTGTTTATTTGCAAAACATTTTTATTAAAGAATAAATTACAATAAAGACAATCCTACGTGAATCAATACAAAAGCTAAGTGTTTCAATTTGGAACCAAATATCAGTAAAGGTGGTCGACTTTATCACTTGGGAAAGGAGCATTCGCAGCACAGGAAAAACAGCGTAAGTGTGGTTTAGTTTATACATTTGGGAAGGTGGAATTATCTTGGTGGCGAAAGTGTGGTCTAATCGTACACTGTGATTCAGATAACAATCAAGCATGGTATTACGATGGTAATGGATATGAAAAAACTAATCTTCTGTTGTGAAATAATTATTAAATGTTTTCAGGTTTCACAGATGCTAAGACCTTTAAAAAAAAATATATAGATATCTTGTATTGAATAAATAATCAAATACATATTTATACTTTCAGATATCCCAGAGGCTCAAAACTTAACACAAAAATAAAAAAAAATCTTTTATTTGGTAGTTTTTTTTATCTCCACATACGTACTTATAACTCAGAATATAAATATTATACTTAAAGGAGTTTAACTTAGTACAAACTATAAAAATGTTAACAAAATTTTTTATTAATACAATATGTACGTTTTTCTCGTGGCACACGCATATACCGACACTGCATCATCAACAACACCATACAGAATCGAAAACCTACCAGTAACTCCGGCACTATTTGAAGGCATTGGGAATGCAGTTTTCTATCGAAATAAATGGACCATCTTCAAGAAAATAACACCATTGGATTTTTCTGAGGTTTTGAGTTTCGTTGACAAGTGTGACGCCAAGATCAAACAGTTATGTTCATACGACTCCAGTGTGAACAGTGCCACTCTCAAAAATCTAGGCAACTGATGGTTCGCCCTCTAAAATAATTTAATCTATGTAAAAATCTAGTACATTTTGCCTGAAAAGTGGTTCGTCGCATGCGACGGCACGGCATTATAATTTCAACCACCATCGAGAAAACATTAATTTAATCTTTGCTTGGGCCATCTGCCATCTTTTTTTTCAAAATTCTAAACTTTTACCTTTCGGCCTAAATTATACATATATATTTGCAAAACTATAACACACAAAAAGCAAAATAAAGTAAAACAAAAGAAACAACAATCCTACGTGCTAATAAAGAAAAAATAAAAGAAAACCAAACAAAAAGGTGCATTTTCCTGATGTCAAGTTGACGTCAAGTTTTGGATTCCAAGTCGAGCAGGTTGGCGTATGTTTTCTTGGAGCTCATCAGCGTAAGTGGTAGTATGAAATAACATTTGTGGTCATCTTATCATTTGGTCCATTCAACCGGATACCACGCTGCTTTGCGAGCCACACCACGCTGCATAGCGCGCCACACCAAGCTGCTTTGCGCTCCGCATTGCGCTCCACATTGCGCTCCACTTTGCGCTCCGCATTGCGCTCCACATTGCGCTCCACTTTGCGCTCCGCATTGCGCTCCACATTGCGCTCCACATTGCACATCTTATCAAGTTATGTGAACCGTTAGAAACAGCATTCCGATTAAATTGCAATAGGAGAACCAACGAACTAGAAGTCATCGTAACAAACCTACGGCAAAACAACAACAAAAAGTCTGGCTGTTGGCTACTTGTGCCAACACAACCCAAACACAAATTTTGCATAAATGTATGGTTATGGTCTTTAAAACCGTTTTATACAATTTTGATAAGGCAGAACTTGATTGGCAAACAAATTTGGCAAGGATTACAAAGAAAATTTAAAGGTGATTTTTGTTTTTTTTTTTATAGAAAATATGTAATTACGTGAACATTTTTTTCAAATTTTAAGTTATGGATGCTAAAAATATTGAAGATGAAAGTGCTGCACATTTTCAGCACATAGTGGAGGTGCTAGTTACCTGTTCACCGCTACCCGAAAAAAAGAAAAAATGCTACCGAAAGAAGGTAGAAACAGAATGGTCCCACGAATACATCCTTAAATTGATCCATGAGATTGAGACGAGGCGGAGTTTGTGGGATGTTAGGTGTTCCGAATATAAATTGCCTAAAGAATTGCTTTGGCAGGAGGTTGCTTACGCCGCAAATATGACGGCAAACACCTGCAAGGGCAAGTGGGCTAACCTTCGGATAACCTTCAACGCAAATCTTGACAAACAGCGGAAAAAGAAGTCAGGTCAAGGCACAAGTGAAACAGCTCCTATCACTTGGAATTATTTCCGTTCTATGTTGTTTTTGGAGTCCAACAAGGTTATGCGATCAACTAAGTCAGCATCGTCATTGCAGCTTGTAAGGAATCCCCAAGTTCATATTTAAAATAAATTAACCGATAGGTTTGCGAAACACCGCAAAGTAGTACATATTGGCAATATCTGCTGTGCTACCTTCAAATTTCGCAGTCAGTTCTGAAATTGAAGACCCAATTTTTATGTATTCGGCAGTGCTACCCGAAAGAAGTACATCCGTCGTAAGTCATTAAATTAGTTATTCGAATCAAATCGAAACGAAAAGAAGCATAATTGATGACAGTAATTGTTGAAAATTAAATATGTACTCTAAGCGTTCACTCTCATAAATCTCATCCCGGTCATTTAATTCAAAATTAATAATAAATCGAATGCATGTTTGGTAGTCAATTATTTGTAACAAGCTCAGTCTTAATAAACACTCGATACAATAAAGGTCAGGTAATCTACCTGCAGAAAAAATATATTTTTTTGGAAACTCAACGTATGTTTTCTTAACTTATATTCGTCTATATACCATTCGTTTATGCTGTCAATGTAATTAGTCAGTTGCGACATTGTTTTAAGAGAAGACAGCGGGCTCGCTTACCAGTCGCTTACTAGTTACTTGCCATTAATTCGATTTCTATATTTTAATAAGCTGTAACTATTCATTTTTAAAGAACAAAGTGTTTTATTCTGAACCCTACAAATTGGGGACTCAACCGGGATGAGATTTGTTTAGTGAGAAGTAATAAATCATTGTGTGAGAAAAAAAGCGAGAAGCAATTTTAGCCACTAAGCTAAATTGTCATCGACGAGTGTGCATACATTATTTGTGTAGGCAGTGGTTGTGTGTAGGGACATTGACGCTAATCAATGGATTCAGGAGATCGAGGGGAATGCCGTGAAAGTGGGATGGGACGAGATCCAAACATATATCAGTTATATCAGAGAACACTTGTGTGCCTCCACCCTAATAAAAAACCCAATTATAAAATCCTCCAAAGTCGCTTTACGACAAATAATAAAAACCAAATTTAATTACCATGAAAGAAGTATCCATCGACGATCGACGGTACTTAGGAAATCATTGCTAAGCATTGTATTCTTTGTAATAAACAAATGGAGCAATTATAAGTTGGATTTTATTGCTTAAGAAATCAAAGCTAACCATTGTATTCTTTGCCTTCAGCAAAGAATAACAAATAGAACAATAAAACTAGAAATAACAATTTGGATTTCAATTAAAGAGAAACCAACACTAAAACAAATAATGAAATTGTGAACTCAGATTGGACTCTGAGTTAGAATAAGAAATCAGTTTTTGTTGAATACGTCAAACCACAACATCCTCTTGTGGATTTAATAAAGTTCAAATTCTTTTTAAAAACGTTTTTCAATTAATCTCAAATTTAAATTATCTACGCAAAGCAGCTACACTCAGAGATTTTGATTTTGAAATTCGGCTACGGTAATAAACAATTTAAAAACAACACCAAAATTCCAGCTATGGTATCCAAAGCAGAGTTATTGTACGCAAATTACGACCACCGCGACCCAACCAGAGCTGTCATCACTCTTTCCAAACTTGCAGCAACACATTCATTCAGCTGTTATTTTAAAGAAAAAAAATGAAGGTATATTACCAAATCGCAAGAGCTATCGTATCCGATTCATTTAGCAGTGGTAACGTCCACTTGAATACGATAGCCAATATGCGGATGTAGTAGTTTTATTTTGCTCACAGAACCTATGCAAAATGTATCGTACCTTACCAGAACTACGTGTGTGATAGCTCTCTAAGCAAAGAGTCATCATAGCTCTGTCTATGTTTTGTACGATAGCCAATATGAGGATATAGTAGCTCTAGAATATGTATCATAGCTTATAATAACTTTGTTAGTGATAGCTCCAACCAAAGGGACATGATAGCTCCGTCTGCGTTTTGACGATAGCTAATATGAGGATATGGTAGCTCTAGAATATGTATCATAGCTTATAATAACTTTGTTAGTGATAGCTCCAACCAAAGGGACATGATAGCTCCGTCTGCGTTTTGACGATAGCTAATATGAGGATATGGTAGCTCTAGAATATGTATCATAGCTTATAATAACTTTGTTAGTGATAGCTCAAAGCAAAGCGACATCATAGCAAATTTGTGATTGTAATAGTGACTACCACTTTTGCAAAAAAGTTTCTTTACTCATTGTTAGATATACTCTACTCTGACGCTGAGTGCCGAGCCGATGCCGACAGTTCACATCACACTACGCACAGTGAAACACGTATTCAATTTCATTCAGAGCAGATGCAGAATTGCAGAAGGAAAAGAGAAAAAAATTTTAACTCTCAACTTGTGTAAAACATCATCAATATCAGGTAATTTTTTTGAATTATTCTTCACAAAGTGGTGAAATTTTATATATATTGTGAAATAATCTGAACTATTCAATAGAAAATAAAGAACTAATTGTCCATACTCACGAAATATTTCGTAATAACTTGTGGAAATTATATCTAAGTACACGTCTTTGATAATTATTTCCACTTTTATCTATTTTTCACTCTTTTTCGTAGAAGCGTAAGTTTTTGTTTTACTTGGTGCATCTTTGGCTTCGACAACTCCTACAACGAGATAAATTACAGTACGTACATTAACAAAATTAGGAAAATGTTCCTTAATTGTTCCTTTGGCGGGAATGATGTTATTGTAAAAATTAAAAAAAAGGAAAAAGAATTTCAAGTCGAAGATTTTATAGAAGCAGGTGTTAAACAGTCTTTTTTTTGTTTATTGATTGCTCTAGTTAAATATGGCTCAAGAAGATAAAGAGTATACCTGCTTCGTAGATGAGGATCCAGATAAAAGAGTCAAAATTTTTAACCTTGCTATTGCATCGGAACGACAGCCTCAATATCCCTCTGAATGGTTTAATAACCACAAAGACGAGAAGCCATCTTTGCAATACACAAAACCCAAGGACGTCTCTTTCCTTAACGTCTATCAGACGCTAAGAAATGGATTCACATCAGGCGAGTCTGATGAAGACGTTGCTATCCTATATATTATAATGCTCATCGAAGAGAGCAAGTGCAAATTGCAACAGGACTGGGTCAGCTTTGGAAGAGTTATAGGAAAAATGAATCAGATGATTCATCTGGGGGATATCTTGACACTTGTTCCAATAGAATCTAACTTGAACTTGATTAAATCGTCACTCACCACTTTGACAATTAAAGAAAAGTTAGCTGTTTTGATCGCAATCGTGGGGACGTATAGGGTTGCAAGTATTGCAAGGGAAGATTATAGAGAAAATGTGGCTCTTACTATCGTTCGCGTCTGCAAGGAGTTAACAGGTTGTAGTGATTCAATCTCTCACTTCATTCAAGCGAACCGAGCTTGGTATTCTAACAAGCGCTTCGCCAAACTTCTATCGGCCCTGGACATGTTCTTCAACGAGTTTCCAGAAAGCCCGTATGCGACTGCACGTATCGGGACCATCATCTGCAGATATCGAGATTGCTCCGTTCTCGTAGCATTGGGGGCACTCCTAAGACTATTGGACCAAAAAATGATCGAATTGGCATACTGGATGTGGATCCGTAGATGTGCAGAGCAATATCTAAAGGTCATCAGGGACGGAGAGGAAATTGATAACGCTCGATCATACTCTATGTATCTCATGGATATGGGGTTGTCTGATAAATCTCCATACTCGGCAACTATTAACCCTGATCTACATCTACTCATCCACACTTTAGGATCTTCCAGTGGAATCGCGAGATCATACAATGCCCGATTTGTAGGCTTGCCGCAGGTTGATGGGGTTATCGCCAACGCAGTCATCATGTCATATGTATTTGGGCAGTTTAATAAATTTGGCATGCATTTCGCTAAAAGTGGAGCACCGCCGTCCAAGAATGCATTGTTGGATAAACTAAGTGGCGGAGCGCCTCCAATGGGACAAACCGATGACTCAGAACCGCGTGGACGAAGTCCTGTTGATTGGCTTCGATATCTGATGAAACATGGAGGGGCCGTTCCCAAGCACATATATAAGAAGATCCGGCTCGAAGGACCAAATGTTGAATTGCACTGGTTTACCTTTGCGTAATCTTTTCTCCTTCCTGTGTTTGTTGAATTTCTTCTGTTTTATGAAAGATTCAATACTTTAGTTTTCTTTATTTTATTTTATTGGAATATAAGTAATAATTTTTTTCTGTTCATCGAATACAATTTCTTTTTATTAAACTTTTCCTTTCTACGATGGTTGAACGAATGGTTGATGGCTGCCGTAATCGAAAGACGAAGGTTTTTCCATATATTTCATTTAGGCGGCGGAGAAGCCGCCGCACATTAATTAGCCGCGAGCCGAGTAGTGTTCAAATAAATATCCAACTCTCCACTTTGAGGGTGGCAGCCTACTAGTGCGTATTTTGTTGGAGTTTCACTTGAACAGCAGGTAAATATAAAATGTTTTCATCTTCTATAATTAAATCTTTTCTCCATTGCGGGAAATCTTATCTTGATATTTTGTATCAAGTTCGTTTTTGCTAAAAAATAACAGGTTCTGTGCACAAAATTGTTACTTTTCTGAATGGGCATTTTTAATTCAGAATATATTAAATTATTACTATGTAAAACTATTATAATATAAAACTATTAGATAAAAAATCACACGTACGTCGTTCATACATACCTACATATTCGATAAAAATGTACTATCATTTTTGAATAAACATTTTAAAATAAAACATTTACATAAATTTGTGTAAGAATGTTTACGATTTGTTGAAACTAATATTTTACATGCAAGAATAATATTCACAATTCGTTTAAGATTTTTTAAACTGATCTGACAATTTTTGCTTTCCAGGCTTTTAAAACTGACAAAGAATCTACATATTTTTTTGACGCATTATCGAAAGCACATATTCAAGATGAATACCTTGTAGAATATGTATTACACAAAACCAAAGCTGCCCCGGATTGGAAATTGGGAATATCCAGAGTTTTGCATAAGAACGTCGTTTTAGAAGGTAAAATTTTATTTTATTTAAAAAAATTTTAAAAAACTTTCATTTCTAATTTATAAATATTTAAGATTTAAATAATGTAAAAGAAAGGTATATTTACATTCATACTTTTGTTAAGTTATAATATCCCTGTGCTTACTTAAATTTCTTTTAAAAATACGATAATTTTAGGTTGAAAGCCTAACTTAAATAATTTTATTACTTATAATAAGAATTGTATTTATTTTTAATAAAAATTTTGTCCTGATTTCAAACATTGAATTCAAAAATTCTGTAAACAAATATCCATATTTGACAAATTTCTTTTTACTATGAAAAAATAATTTTCTCAACAAAAAAATTTGAAATGTATATTTGTAGTTGATAGAATAGTATCGCGTGGAGCACGGCCGTCTGCACTGATCGAATCAAGACTTGTGGTTTTCAGGACCTTCATTTTTAAGAGACAAGCAAGAGAATTGGCCACGTTCACATTGCGATACTACACATATTCATGAAAATGATTTAGAGCGAAAAAACGTTAAAATCGTTCTCTCCGCACAATCGGGATGCGACTTTATCGCAAACATCAAATATCATTCAACATATATCAAATTACAACGTGTTATTTCCTATAATAATCGCTTCATACATAATGCTTCAGTAAGGATTATGAAGAAGAAGATTTTGCTTGGTGTATTAAGTCCTGAAACCGAGGTACCACAAACATTAACTGGACCTATTACTGCCAGCGAACTGAAGACAGCATTACGACAGATTCTACACACAGTCCAAGAAATTTGTTTCTCGTCTGAATTGGAACTACTGCGTAAAAACAAATACATTCCCAGGCGGAGCAATTTACGATCACTTGCACCTTCATAAAATAATATCAATAAAAAACTTTATGTCATGAAAAATGAAACATTCTATTGTTCGTATTTTAAATAGTGTTTAATGTAATATTTTTCTATGTCGAATTTATAGCTCTAGCAAAACCTTCATGTTGATATTAAAAGGATTCTAAGAGCTTGGTAAGTATTTATAACAGTTCTGTATCATCGATGGATACAATTCTTTTATAATATAAAATAGTCTTTTTACAATCATAATAGCTGAAATTAGCACTTTTCACAACCCTTAAAAAGTTCTTACAGCTTTATCACTAAATGCGATGGCTCAGTAAATATATATCACATTTCTTTTAGTGATAACCATAGCTCTGTGAGTGTATTAAAAAACTTTATTACTTAGCTGATAACTTTATCAAGAGTTTAGATAACTCTTGACAAATTAAGCACAGCTAGATTTAAAATGAAGGGAACTCTCATTGTACTTATGATAACTGTGACAATATATATGAAAACACCGCTGATACTGATGACTGCTCTGCTAGTACTTTTGAAAGTTCCAACATAATTTTTAAGGACTCTGCTAGTACAAATCATAGCTTAGAAAAAAGTACAACTTTGTTATTAATTTCTATAGCTCTGTGCATGGTTATGGTAACTCTTTTGGGCTTATTAAATAGTAACGTCACCTCCTGGAAAATTTATGGCAGCTTAAATAATTATAATGAGAACCTTAACAGTAAGTATGATTACTCTGACAATAGTTATGATGACTTCGTCGATACTGATGACAGCTCTGCTAGTACTCTTGGAAATTCTGTCACCATTTTTAAGGGCTTTGTTTATACAAATCATAGCTCTTTCAAGAAAAAATACTACTTTGTTATTAACTTTTATAGCTACATGCTTAGTTATGGTAGATAGACTTCTTAAATAGTTACGACACCTTTTTGAATATTTGTGGCAGTAAAATAAGTTCTATTGAGAACCTTTACAGTAAGTATGATAACTCTGAAAATACTTATGATGATGCCGCAGATACTGATGACAGCTCTGACAGTACTTTTGGAAGTTCTATTAACATTTTTAAGGACTATGTTAATTTAAGTCATAGCTCTTTCAGGAAAAAGCAGAACTTTGTTATTACCTACCATAGCTCTCTACATGGCTATGGTAACTCTGTTAGACCCTCCTATGTATGAAGATAGTTTTCTCGACAGTTACAATAGCTCTTTGAAAGTTTGTCATAGCTAAATCAACTATAATGAGTACTCTTGCTAATATAACAGCAACTCTGCAAATCTTAACAATAGCTCTGAAATTAATTTTAACAATCATATCAGTATTTATAAAGACTCTATCACCATAAATGATAGCTTTATAAATATTTGCTATTAATCTTTATAAGTTCCAATAGCTCTGATGCTTAAAAATTTGCTTTTGACAATACATCCGATAGCTCTTTGCATATTTATTGCAGCCCAAATTTAAATAATAACAGCTCATGCATCGCTGTTCATGCAATTGTGCATCTCTGCACCATAAACAAAAATCTGCATTCAAAAAGGCCGTATCGATGAACCGCCAAAAGATCAACCGAGGTTTATTGGCATCACTGCCATAAACCTTTCGTTGTCTTTTTTTGACAGCCGGTTTTCATCGATACAGCAGGAGGATGATGTCATTTTTCTTTTTGCTCATTATTCGTTCAACCACCACCAGCACAAGTTCGCCATTTTTTCCACTTTAGTAAATCTATTGTAAAAGTATAAAATCAAGAAAATAAAATTGTCACCGAAGAATATTTCATTCAAAAAAATAAAGGAGTTAAAATCAAGAAAGGACGTTTTTTAATCAATAAAACAAATCAAAAGAAACAACATAGAACATGCGACGACGTCAAAGCAAAAAAAAGGAAAATTTATTACTGGCCCGCCGCCCATCAAAGGAACCCCAAATTAAGTGGTTTTTTCTGCAATTCCATTCGCAAGGAAACATTTGGAAGAAGTTTTCCATTCGTTTGCGTGGAAACAATCGCATTTGGTAACTCTTATTGCAAGAGCTCAGAGTCCCTAAAAAAAAGAGCTGGCGTGTTTAAGAGGTTACGACAACTCTTAGGATTTCTGAGTGTAGTGAAGGGTGCACCCAAGTCGTTTATCAGAAGTCAGCTGCGTATTAAAAGCTGGGACGTGTTGAAGCAAGCTCTCATTAAAGAGTTTGGAACAAAGCTACTGTTCACGCCATCTACGGTTCAGTAGTATGTATCACTCCTCCTTGCACATCTCTGGTGCTGGAGTGAGTGATACATACTCAACCGCGCCCAACTTCGCGATGGTGTGAACACTGCCGGCCTGCCCGGAAACGTCATCCATGACATGTGGTTCGCTCTCTTCTTTTTTGGCATTCGATGTAGATAGACGTGCTATTTTGTGCTTAGGCGGCTTCTCCGCAGCCATTTTCCTTACTAGTAAAAATTATATCCTAATTCTAAGAAAATTGTTAAAAAAAAATAAAAAACAACGAAAAAGAGAAAACCTTAAGAAATAAATGAAACGAAAGTAAAATAAAAAGTAAAAATCGTTCTTCAATAATCAGCTACCGTCCGCTGTAGTCCACCGCAGGCTGAGAGTCAGGCAAAAGAAGTCAACCGAAACGTTACTAGAATACCTTTACGCGCTTTTAGAAATAGGTGTTAATTTTGTGTGTCAGTCAGTCAGTAATAAAGTGAACACGAAAGAATAAAGAACTCCTAAAGTAAGAATTTTGATAATAAAAGACTTTTATTACAAAACAAATCGAGTTTTCGAATATTTCGTCGAGGGAATACCGGACGAAAAACAAAACAAACTCATGCTGTACCAAGCAACAACAATACATAGAAGAGCTGAAGGTGCAGATTAGAGTGTATGACAGAACGAGAGTTTCCCAGCCGCAGTCATCAAACTCAAGGGGACAATCGGGCTATACATACGCTCCTGGTGGAAGCGCTCCTAATCAGGTACCAGTCACGGACGAGAAGAAGAAATTGTGTTACCGGTGCGGAGATTCTACACATTTAGCAAGGTAATGCCGAGGAACAACACTGAAATGCTACAGGTGCAACAAGCCAGGACATATGGCTCGTAATTGCAAAGGGGCTGATTGGAATCGCACATCAACAAGGGCATTTTTCCATTAAGAAACCCTAGGATGTATTGGAGAAAACCTATTTCATTCCAGAAGTCAAGAAGAAGGTCACAGAGACGGTTAAAGGATACGTCAAGTGCATTATCACTGAATCCAAAGCCAATAAGAAATAAGGATTCTTGAGACCTATCAATAAAGAAGACAAGCCATTAGGAACCTACCACATAGACCACGTCGGACCAATGGAACCAACTCGGAACTTGTACAACCACATTTTGGTAGTGGTTGATGGTTTCTCCAAATTCGTCTGGCTTTATCCAACGAAGAGTACGGGAACGGCTGAGGTTGTAGATAGACTAAGTAAACAGGCCGCCATCTTTGGTAATCCTGCAGAGAAGAGGACATCCAACATCTACAAATCGCGACAGGAGTACCTCGAGGAAACGGCCAGGTGGAAAGAATCCACAAGATCATTGTACCAATGTTAGCGAAGGCGTGTGTCGGGAACCCAACAAGCTGGTATAAAGCATGTGGATAAGCTACAGCAGGTGATCAACAATTCACCGTCTAGGAGCACGAAGTTCACTCCGTTCCGAATTCTCACTGGCTTAGAAATGCGTACTGCTGATTGTCCGGATATGAGTTCATTCTTTAACCTACCTTTGTAATACTAAAACCTAAAATCACATTAAAAGTATATTTCAGTAAATAACTATTACTTATTATTTCAATGGTTGGATGAGGAAGCAATCGAAGACCTGCATACCGAGAGAGACTCAATCAGAGAAAAAGTGAGCCATAACATCGAATCCATTCAACGTGAGAACAAGCGGTCATTTGACAAGAATCGGATCGCTGAAACAGAGTACGAGTTGAACGCACTAGTCGCCATTAAGCGCACGCAATTCGGTACTGGTATGAAACTCCGACCGTAATTCTTGGGACCCTACAAAATCGTGGAGAAACTCAATCACGGAAGATAAAATGTGACGAAGGTTGGCGAGCATGAGAAAAGCCAAGATGCTTTAGCTCGTGTTCGGAATCCGAAAACCACTTATAGGCCAAAAGCAAAAGAACAAAAGGCCACCGTCGAGACACCACCACAGGATGGAATTCTGTACGAAGGATTGTTTTCTGGAGGTAAACCAGTTGTTGAGCAAAGTACTCACAATATGGAGTTTTCGACTTTCCCGTTATTAGTCGAACAAACGTATGACGCCATGGAGAAGACTGATGGTAGATTGCGGAGACGCATGCCATATTGTATGTATCAGCACTACATGACAGAAATTCTTAGTGCGTATTTAATACGTCATTCAAAGGATGAGAACGAGGATGAGCGTTTTGCGGGCGAATCAGATCCGTATAGAATAATAAATGCTGAAAGGTTACGAATGCCATTAATATTCGAAGAGTATATGTCTGGTATTCACACCAGCATTACTCCAAATGGAGCTAGGGTGCTAGTCAACTATCCTGAAGCTGGAATCCCGCGACCTAGGATGGCTGCAACTAATGCAAGACCAGCAGTTGGTGATGTACCTGCTGCACCTGCCAGACCAGCAATTGATGGAGGCAGTTTCGGTCCCCTAACCGCCGAAAATCATAATGGTTACGAGTGTTATGTCAGCCCATATGTGACGCGAAAGCTTGTGGAGCACACACGCCGAATTAACGCCGCACGTGGTGATGAGCGTGACTTTGGGAATTGGAATCCATTCCCTGCAGGTACTTTTCCCACAGGCTGTATGCCAACGCGAAATCTACTTGATTATCAATAGCCAGAGATTTTGGCCCCAGAAGCCTTAAATAAGATTTTTGATCTTACTTTTGAACAGGAAGGCATGGCTGGAAGACTTGCTCATTCGAGTGAGTTAATGAACACAGTCTCAAATATCCCTGATGATTTTGAGAAGACGATGAAATTCACCGCTGGATTACCAGAGGGAAAGTTAAATCCAGCAGCGTTTATTACGCTTAAAACATTGGATGAGGTAAACAGCTCAGTACGTTTGAGTGACTGCTCAGCTAGTTTAAATTCAGCATTCTTGTTTGGATCATCAGCAGCTAATCATGCTGACTTCTTTGGCTATAGAAGAGAAAGAAATGTCAATGCACGTGGTTTGTGCTTTTTGTTGCTAAATGGAGCTGCACCTGGAGGTTGGACAACTACCATCAATAGTAACTATACAATACTAAAGGCAGAGATAAGCCTTCTTTACGTGGAGATGATTTTGTAGAGTCATCAGTGGAAGGATCAAGATCAAATCAAAGAAGAGAAATTATATATATGTTAGAAATAAATTATGCAACGGAAGGGTGGGTTTGTAGGAAGACTAATTATCCATCATAAAGAGTGATTGAATATAAGAGAGAGGGTCGCACTCTTTTCTTTCTCCTCCTTAAAAGGTGGCGTACGTGCCAAAAGAAGGGCGAATATCGAGAATTCGTATCTGTGTGTACTGAGGGAAGGGCAGAAACCTTTCAGCAGTCGACGCGAAAAGCTGCGCCACAGAAACGATCGAAAATCGGGTTAAACTTTTTATTAGTTAGTTGATGTTAAATAGTTGATTTTCTATCAAAATAGTTGATGTTCTATCATCAGAAGTGGGATATACCCCTGTTTTCTTGACAATTTGGGTGCAAAGCGTTGAAAGTGCGTGGCAAAAGAAAAAAAAAAAAAAATTATTAATAAAAATAAAATTGAGTCGTTCAAAGTGCGAGGCCGGTTAATTAAAAATAAGAAAACAAATTGCAGTGTTTTTGGTGGCTATGAGTTGACCCCCTATGAGTTGACCTTGTCGTGGTGGGGGTGCTTAAGGACATCTTCTCCAGCAATCCAGCTGCAGAAACTGACCAACCAACATAACTCAAACAAAACCTGAAAAACATGGAAAAAGTTAATAAAAGAAATAAAAAACGAACGGGGATATACGTTCACAAGTCGGCAGGTGTCGCGACTGCCGGCGATGGCTTGGCCTCGAAAGAGGATAAGTCGCCAGTGACTAATTTATTAACTGTAACGACAGAAAAAGCGATTGGCGGAAGGACTGGGGAGCCGACTGCAGTTCGAGGAAGGCCTCACAAGCCAACTAAGAAATGTGGAGAGCCCTCTGGTTCTAACGCCCCTCCTAAGGAGGAAGCCCAAAACAGTGGAAGAGTTGCAGTGACTCTCTGTAGCACTTCCACCAATACTGCCCGTACTATAGGGACCCCGGAGGAGACTATTACAGCAAGTAGTGGGGCCGAGACTTTCGGTTCTAACGCGAACTGTGATATGTTGACGAAAGGGCTACCCTCCTCTAAAACACTGCTCCAACCTCCCACCTCATCCCGTCCATTGTCGAAGGACTCAAGGTCGACCAACCCGGACGGTACGGGTGCCGAGACTTTCGGCTCCGTGGCTGAAAGGGGAGGACCTCTTTCGAGCTCCGAAAACACTCCTTCCCTCCCCGAAGTTGTAGGTGAAACTGTGACTTACAGTGGAACAAACAACGAAAGGGTATCCAATCCCCCTAACCCCAAAGTTGGAGGTGAAACTGTGACTTACAGTGGAACTAAAAACGAAAGGGTCGCCAATTGCCCTATCCCCCAAGTTGGAAGTGAAACTGTGACTTACAGTGGAACTGAAAACGAAAGGGCTCCCAATCCCCCTACCCCCCTAGTTGAAAGGGAAACTGTGTCTAACAGTGGAACGGACAACAAAGGGGATCCCAATCTCCCTACCCTCCCAAACCACAAAGAGAGGCGGAACGCGGAGAATATTGCGAAGGTGTTAGGTGCAGTACCTAAACCTAAGCTTGATTCAACGCAATCTGCCAAGCTCGAATGGGCAATGAAAATTATTGCCATAAATAAGAAAAACGGCTCAGACTCAACGTCTAAGCGCCAACGCTCGTTCGTGGAATCAACCCCGAACGCCAAAAGGCCTAAGGTGCAAAAACCAAGCACCCTCAGCTCCAAAAAAGACTTGTCGTACAGTGACGTACTGAAGGACAAACCAATTTTCGCTGTCATTGACAGGAGTAACGCGGATGGTGCGATCTCTTCCGATCAATGGGCGATCATCATGAATAAGCTCCAGGCCTCCTACTGGACTCTTATGATGGAGAACCCAGGGGAACCTGCCATCTTCGAGGACGCAGGATGGTATCAGGGGCGCGTCAGGTTGATCGCGTTTGATGGAGAGAGATCGCGCGATCTGTATAAACTCGCGATAAGCAGGTTAGAGGGACTCTGGCCTGGTGCTAAGCTCGAAGTCGTGTCGAGGGAGGATATCCCTTGCAGGCCTAGGGCTCGCGCTAGACTACCAGCGGAACTCTCCTGCAAGGAAACTATCATGAAAATGATACAATTTGGCAATCCAACTCTGCCTACTCACGACTGGAAAGTCGCGAAGCTGGAGGAACCAGAGGGTCACTATAGATCGGCTATTATAGTCATCAATAAGGACTCCCTGGCTCCCCTGGCTGCGACAAAAGGTGTGATTCGGTTCGGCTGGTCAAATATTGCCTTGAAAATATATAAAAAAGATGAAGAGCATAACATCGCTCCATCTCCGGCAACCCAAAGTGCGTCTTCAGTAGAAGAATCCGCAGGGCAAGTCGACCCTCCATCCATGGAGATAGACGAGCTCGGCACATCCTCTACTGAAACGTATGATAATAAACCCTCCACATCCCACTTGGATGCCCAAAATGTCGTCAAACTCTCCGACTTGGAGACTGATGACTCCGCATCCCACTTGGATGCCCAAAACGTCGTCAAATTCTCCGACTTGGAGACTGATGACTCCGCAAACGAGGTTTCGTTCAGCGAGGATGACCTTCTTAGGTCAAACTCTGAGAGCGAAACAGATGACGACCTCAACCAGACCGTGGTGGGGGTTAGTCTACTTAGTTGTTCCCAAGATGGTGCAGCTAACTCAGATTAACCTCCAACACTCTAAGCAGGCTTCGGCCTCCCTTCTCCTCCGTCTAAACAAAAGGGGGGAAGATATTGTCCTTATCCAAGAGCCTTGGATCATCAAGTCCATCGTTCGAGGACTAAGGACTCCTGGATATACTCTACTGTATATGAAGGACAAAGGTGAACCCAGATCCTGCATATTGGTAAGAAGTAGCACTAATGTATTTTTACTCCCTCATTACAGCAATCGTGATGTAACCACAATAAGATACCAGACCAGTGACAACATCTACTGGCTGGTATCAGCTTACCTCGGCCATGACCATCCTGGCCCTCCTCCATGCGACTTATTTAAAAGGATTGTCGCTGCAGCAGAACGGCAGAAGATCTGCCTCATCATTGGATGCGATGCTAATGCGCATCACACAGTATGGGGTAGTACTGACATAAATGAAAGGGGTGAGTCACTTTTTGATTTTATTTTAAGTACTAACCTTATAGTAAGTAATATTGGCAATGAACCAACATTCATTACCAAAAACAGACAAGAAGTTTTAGATATGACTCTTGTCTCCGATTCGGCTCATCATAGGATTACTAATTGGAAAGTATCTACTGAACACTCCTTTGCTGATCATAGATACATTCAATTTGATCTAAATGAGGAACCTCTCAAGCAACCAGTCTTCCGAAACTATCGGAAAACTGACTGGCAAGAATATCGGGTAATTTTGAAAAAGTTTATTAAACCTGAACTTTTACAAAACCCTACAAACAAACATGATCTAGACAAAAAAGTCAATGATCTTACCACTGCCCTTAACCATTCACTGCAGAAATCCTGTCCTCTTATAAAAATAAGAGGAAAACAGAAACCACTGTGGTGGAGCTCCGGGCTAGAACCGCTCAGGAAGGAATGTAGAAAACTTTTCAACCGAGCTAAACAATCTAAAACTTCAATAGACTGGGACTCCTACAAGGAATCCCTCAAAACTTATAAATATCAACTGAGGAAAAATAAAAGAACTTCCTGGAGAAACTTCTGTGGAAAAATAGAAGATACTTCAGAAGCTTCTAGATTAAGAAAAATCCTCTCAAAGAGTCCGACCATGCCTAGCAGTTTGAAAACAGCTGACGGCTGGACAGAATCCTGCGAAGAAACGCTCAATTTGCTTCTGGACACTCACTTTCCAGGAAGCTCTAAGAATTTATGCAACTATGATTCAACAGAACCAGGTAGCATAATAACAAACAACCCCGATCTGATTACAAGGGAAAAACTAGTTTGGGCCATTAACAGCTTTGACCCATACAAATCTCCTGGACCTGATGGTATAATTCCAGCCGAACTTCAAAAGGCCGCGGACATTATTATCCCTGTCCTTGAAGTAATTCTCATCGGCTGTACCACCTTGAACTATATCCCCACTCAGTGGAGAGAAGTCAAGGTGGTGTTTATACCTAAGGCTGGGAAATCATCCCACGTAAACCCAAAAGATCTCCGACCAATAAGTCTATCATCTTTCCTTCTTAAAACTTTAGAACGACTGATTGATATCCACCTGCGTACAGCTATAGATCCAAAATTGTTATCTACAGCACAACACGCTTACTGCAAGGGAAAATCTGTAGAAACGGCCCTACACACCCTGGTACGTACTATAGAATATTCCCTCCACCACAAAGAATTTACTCTGGCCGCCTTTCTCGACATAGAGGGCGCCTTCAACAACGTCAGCAACTCTGCAATTACAAAGGCACTGACGAAGCTCAAAGTAGATGATTCCATAGTGGAGTTGATAAATCTAATGCTAAAAAGCAGGAGAATCAACTCTACTCTAGGAAACTTCTCTGCAAAGAGATCTGTCAGTAGAGGAACACCGCAAGGCGGAGTCCTATCCCCTCTTCTATGGAATATAGTCGTCAATGAACTTCTAGTTGACTTAGAAGCTGAGGGATTCAAAGTGATTGCATATGCAGATGACGTCTCCATTGCGGTGTCCGGCAAACATGCTCACGTCCTTATGGACCTGATGCAGACCGCTCTAAATAAACTTGTAAAATGGGCGGGTAAATGTGATCTAGGGGTCAACCCTCAGAAAACTGAACTCGTTCTCTTCACCAGGAAATATAAAATTCCTCAACTAATAACTCCATCAATAAATGGAATCTCACTTGTACTTTCAAACGAAGCCAAATATCTAGGTATAATCCTAGACAAAAAGCTAAATTGGAAAGCCAATATACAGGAAAGAATCAGGAAATCCACCGTGGCCTTATTTTCCTGCAAAAAAGCCATTGGTAACAAATGGGGTTTCTCCCCCCAAATCACCCACTGGCTCTACACCGCGGTCATCAGACCAATACTCACATACGGAGTAGTGGTATGGTGGACCGCTCTTGATAAAAGGACCTACTGCGACAATTTAAGCAAGGTCCAACGAACAGCCTGTCTGTGTATAAGCGGAGCACTGAGATCAACACCCTCAGCTGCACTAAATACACTCCTTAACCTCACACCACTAGATATCTTCAGCAAACAAATGGCCGCCAGTGCAGCCACTCGTATGAGAGCTATCTCCCAATGGACCGATAACAACATCGGTCACGTTGCAATCCTGAATTTATTCGGATCAGTCCCCTGTCACTCCGACTACACCATCCCCCAATTGGTTTTTGATAATAAGTTCCAAGTCACAATCCCACCGAGAACGACCTGGGACGACGAAGAATTTTTGAGAGATGATTCAATTCATTTCTATACAGATGGTTCAAAAACCGAAGAAGGGGTAGGCTGTGGGGTGTACTCAAACCGACTTAACGTAAGTCTCTCGTTCCGCCTTCCAAACCATTGTAGCGTGTTCCAAGCGGAAATTCTGGCGATCAAAGAGGTCCTATCATGGCTAAGAGAAAACGTGATATCCTCAACGAATATCCGGATTTTCTCAGATAGTCAAGCAGCCCTCAAATCACTCGGCGCTGTTTCTACGAACTCAGTAACCGCCCTTAACTGTCGCCTATCTCTTAGGGAGATGGCTGAACAGTTCAATATTCACCTTATTTGGGTGCCGGGGCACAGAGACATCGTGGGTAACTGCAAAGCCGATGAACTCGCCAGAGAAGGAACCGTTCTACCGATCTCAACCAGCAGGTTGAATATTGGTATACCAATCGCTACATGTAAACTTATGCTAAAGCAAGAGGCAATGGATAGAACAAATCACAGGTGGAACAATATCACCACGTGCGTGGCAACAAAACGTATATGGCCAGGACTTGATCCAAAACGCACAAGACATTTGTTATCCATTACCAGATTGCAAGTTAGCTCCGTAATCAATGTCATTACCGGACATTGTCTGATAGGAAGACACGCCATAAGACTTGGCGTTCCCTCTAATGACTTCTGCAGAAGTTGCTTAGATGAGGAGGAGGAGGAGACAATCCCACACCTCCTCTGCTCATGTCCTGCACTCTCTTCTAAAAGAAAGAGGCATCTGGGGAAATATTTTCTCGATGATCCAAGCGATCTGGCGAACACAGATCCCCTGCATCTCCTTCGCTTTATTGTAAGCTCCAAATGGTTTTGTTAAGCGAGGTACTCCCTCGCATAATTTTTATGGTATCACAATGGACCTAGTATTTGGTCTGAGTGTGTCGGGTGTATTCCTGACAGCCATTGTAACCTAACCTAACCTAACCTGGTGGCTGTGTCGCATAGTCGTGCTATAAAAGTATAGCAAATTGTTTAAAATCTTTGGCTTTAAATATTCACGTTCGGTGCTGTACTTAATAACGTTTTCTTGTTTCCATCGGTCCATTTAACGGTACTTTACTTACACAGTGTTAATAAAGAAACGTAGTAAATGTGGTAGTAAATAAACTAATGTAAGAGAGTGCAAAGAAACAGACAGTTCGCCGCGACTTGTTACATTTGTGTTTGCCGTGTCAAAAGAAAAACGAAGTAAAAAAAAAAAAAAAAAAAGAGAGGTGCAAAGAAACGGAAAATTCAACGCGATCTGACTGTATTTGTGTTCGGAGTTAAAAAAAAAAAAAAAAAAAAAAAAAAAAAAAAAAACCACAACTGAATAGAATAAAGATAAGAGAAAAGAAAGTGAAGTTTGGTTTTTGCATTTTTTTTTTGCCTTTGCTGCTCATCGTTTAGAGTACAAAATTTGCTTTGGAAGATATTTTCGTTGTTGTTGACGCTGGTGAGTTTGTTCTTGTATATTATTATTCGTTTTTGCTGCTTTTGGAACAAGATGCCGGGTGGAAGGGAAAAGAAAATGGAACAGGGTAGGGAGCCAGAACAGCTCGTGATAACGGTTGACGCAATCAACCAAATTTTAAAAACTGCGCAACGCCAAGAACGGGATGAAACAGTTGGATTTCCTTGTTTTGATCCTGATCATTCCCGTGTAGAAGTAAATAGGTGGTGTAAGGATGTTCAAGAGAGAGCAAACCGTGACAAGTTGTCAGATTATGACATCATCCCAAGAGTTAGGGCTGCTTTAATGGGCAGGGGCAAGGCCTGGTACGAGAAGCATGGGTACCAAATCTATACTTGGAGAGAATTATCGGCATCTCTAATAAACACGTTCTCTAGTGTTTCAAATATAATTGAGTTGTTGAGAAATGTTGCCAATACAGAAAGTGAAACGTTTAGTACTTATGCCGACTACGTCATGGAGAAGGTGGCTCAAATAAATAGGCTGTCTTTCGACCTAACTGAAGAAACTGTCGTCAGAATTGTTATAGGTTGTATTTCCGATATAAGTTTGCGTAATTCTCTGACGTTCGTTATGCCCAAAACCATTCAAGATCTTACAGATCATCTGTCGTCCATTCGAGAACGTCCGCGAAGAAAATTCAAAGAGCTCCAGACAAGAAGGTCAGAACCGATTTCAGCCCCTTACAAACGCCCACGCATAGACGGCGACAAACGCTGTTTTAATTGCGGCCTAAACGGTCATATAAAGGCTAACTGCCCAAAAATAACTGTTAGTTCTGGTTCGGTGTTGCCAAGGGAACCTGTGGCAAAGAAATTTGCAGAGAATTGCTCGTTTTGCAAAAAGAAAGGGCATAGTGAAGATTTTTGTTGGACCAAACAGCGATCATCAGAGCGTAAGAACGTTAGCATTTTTGTAAACAAAGGAATACCGAAAAATACCACAAAAGTAATTATTGCAGGTAATCGATATAATTGCCTTTTAGACACAGGATCCGATTGTTCTCTTATAAGGGCAGATGTAGTAAACGATTTGGCCTTCGAGAAAATAAAGAAACCCATTGCTGTTAGGGGAATTTCGAAAGACTCGATTTTGCTGGACTACAAAATCAATGCCAATGTCCTTTTTGATAATGTTTACGTCAACTTGTCCTTCTATATAATAGATCCAATATACCTTCAGTATGAGATACTGGTTGGGCGTGATGTGCTGGAAGATACTTCCTTAGAGATACGGGTGGACAAAGACGGAACGAAGTTGCAAAGGAAAATGGCAAACTGCCTTGTAGCTGTCACTGATGTTGATGTTGTTGAGCAGGGAGCGTCTTCTGATGAACAGTTAAAGATGCTGCTTAGCAATTATTCAGAATTTGTTATAAACGGAATGCCAACAAAAGAGGTGAAAACAGGTACCCTAGAAATTCGTTTGACAAAGGACGTTTTTGTCAATCACCGACCATATCGCATGGCTCTATCGGAAAGAAACGTGGTGAGGGATATAATTTGTGAATTAAAAGAAAAGAATATCATTCGCGAAAGTAGCTCACCTTTTGCTAGCCCAATCATATTGGTAAAAAAGAAAGATGGGCAGCACAGAATGTGCGTAGATTATAGGGCTTTAAATCGAATTACTACTAAGGATCGTTATCCCCTACCACGTATTGATGATCAACTTGACCAGTTATCAGGAAATAGGTATTTTTCGTCATTGGACATGGCTTCCGGTTTTCATCAAATCCCAATAGCAGAAAATTCCGTTGAGAAAACAGCATTCGTTACCCCTGATGGTCAATACGAATATTTGCGAATGCCATTTGGGCTGGCTAATGCGCCGGCAGTTTTTCAACGAGCCATTAACAAGGCTCTAGTGGGGCTAAGGAATGAAGTATGTCTGGTTTACTTGGACGACGTATTGGTGCCGTCAAAAACTGTTGAAGAAGGTATCGAACGTTTGGGTTTAGTACTTAAAGCACTTACGGAGAATGGGTTTTCTTTAAACATAAAGAAATGCAAGTTTTTGCAAACAAAGTTAGAGTACTTGGGGCGAGAAGTTTCTTTCGATGGTATTAGACCCGGAAAAGTTAAAATCGATTCCCTTTTAAATTCTTCTAGTCCAACTAGTGTAAAAGAAGTCAGACAGTTCATGGGTTTGGTGAATTACTTCAGGAAGTTCATACCAGAGTTAGCAACAAAGTCAAGGTGTATAACTGCATTGACTAAACTGAATGTAAAATTTGAATGGACATCTGAATGCGAAGAAGCAAGGAACTACATTGTAAACCAGCTGACTAAAAGACCATTACTTGTGATTTTTAACCCAGATCTTTTGACTGAATTACATACAGATGCAAGCGCGATTGGGTATGGTGCTATCCTTTTTCAACGAATAAATGGTACTTTACATGTAGTTGCGTATTACAGCCAAGCCACTAAACCGTATGAGGCAAAGTATCATAGCTACGAGCTGGAAACACTTGCAGTATTAAACGCAATCAAACAGTTTCGTACATATCTGCTGGGTATACGCTTCACACTCGTCACCGATTGTAATGCTTTGAAAGCGACAAAGAATAAAAAGGACTTGGTACCTCGAGTTGCCAGGTGGTGGATATATTTACAGGATTTTGATTTCGAGGTCATATATAGAAAAGGGACCTGTATGCAGCATGTGGATTATTTAAGCCGAAATCCACCCACGAAGAATTGTTTCCTGCTTAGTAGTCTGGCTGGCAACTGGTTGGAAATTGGGCAATCACTAGATCCTGAAGTTACTGATATCACCAACAAGCTGAATGATAAGGATGAACAAACAATAGCAGATTATGCGATTAAAAATAATTTATTGTACCGAAAAACAAAAGAAGGAGAGAAAATGTTTGTTCCCCGGGCTTGTCGATTGGCCCTAATGAGACGATACCATGAAGACAACTGTCATATTGGGTGGGACAAAATGCTATCAAAAATGCGCACTCTCTTTTGGATGCCTAAGATGTCAAAGAATGTTAAAAAGTTTGTTCAAGCATGTCTCATCTGTTTAGTCGCAAAAAGACCATCTGGAAGAAAACAATGTGAACTCCATCCAATTGAAAAGAAACCAGTTCCCTTCCATACCATTCACGTTGATTGCATGGGACCATTTAATGAAGAAAAAAGAGACGAAAGCCGTTATCTCTTGATCATAGTAGATGCGTTTACCAAATTCGTATTGCTGTTGCCCTGCAAAACACTTAAAGCAACTGAAACCGTGACTCACTTAAACAACTATATTACGCTTTTCGGAACACCATACAGGATTATTAGTGATAAAGGGACGAATTTTACCAGCCAGGAATTTAAGAACTTCTGCAACTTGTTCGGAATAGAACATCATACTATCGCACCTGGAGCTAGCCGAGCCAATGGTCAGGTGGAAAAATATGTAGATACCGTAGCCAACCTGATGAGAACGAATTTAGATCTTAACATGGACTGGACCAGTTTCGTTGGTCGTGTACAGTTAGCTTTGAACACCACTAAAAATAAGACAACTGGATTGTCACCATTAAAGATACTCACGGGTGTTGAAGGCAGAACCCCAGAAATTAGTGCCTTACTGAAACCACTTAACATCGAGCCACTTTATGAAGATGTCGAACAAGTCCGTGCTCTGGCAGATGAACGTATTAAACAAAACGCGTCTATAATGAAAAAAAGGTTTGACAAAGGAAAATGCACTCCAACTCGGTTGGAGATCGGGTCAAAGGTAGTCTACAAAAGTCCTCAGATTCGAAAATCCAAACTCGAAGTACATTTTCGGGGACCCTATGAAGTTGTGGGGATACTTCAGAACGATCGTTATAAACTCAAGAGGAAAGGAGGTAGAGCTGTCATAGTAGCAGCCAGGGAAGCTATTCGTTTGATTAACGAAGAGGGCGATGTCGCTGTAAACACAGCCGAAGGTTAGTAAAAGTATTGATTTTCATAAACAAGCTCAATATTGCCTCTGAGTTATGATGTTGATTTGTTTTGCTAAGTTTGTCTAGTGATACTCATAAACAAGCTGAAGATTGCCTCTGAGTTATGATGTTGATTTGTTTTGCTAAGTTTGTCCAGTGATTCTCATAAACAAGCTCAATATTGCCTCTGAGTTATGATGTTGATTTGTTTTGCTAAGTTTGTCTAGTGATACTCATAAACAAGCTGAAGATTGCCTCTGAGTTATGATGTTGATTTGTTTTGCTAAGTTTGTCTAGTGATACTCATAAACAAGCTGAAGATTGCCTCTGAGTTATGATGTTGATTTGTTTTGCTAAGTTTGTCCAGTGATTCTCATAAACAAGCTCAATATTGCCTCTGAGTTATGATATTGATTTGTTTTGCTAAGTTTGTCTAGTGATACTCATAAACAAGCTGAAGATTGCCTCTGAGTTATGATGTTGATTTGTTTTGCTAAGTTTGTCTAGTGATACTCATAAACAAGCTGAAGATTGCCTCTGAGTTATGAAGTCTAGATGTTATTGAATTCAAACTGAGCCTCTGAATCTGCATTTTTCTTTTCCAAGAGTATTTTCTGTGTCAAAATTGACCTGGTTTGTATTTACTGTGCTTACAGGTTCTGAGGATTAGCGGAAGGAATCCCTGATTGATGATACTAGCTGATAGTCACAAGATGAACGATTTAAGGCTTGGAGATGATTCGATGTGTTTTTTTTTTGGAAACAAACTGACAGTGTTAACTGTTTTATTATTAACAAATAAAATAATTGTCAATGGTTAAGATAAGAGTTGACGCTATCTTTTATTTCATCGAGAGCGATGAATAAACAGGATGGCCGTGTTAGAAATAAATTATGCAACGGAAGGGTGGGTTTGTAGGAAGACTAATTATCCATCATAAAGAGTGATTGAATATAAGAGAGAGGGTCGCACTCTTTTCTTTCTCCTCCTTAAAAGGTGGCGTACGTGCCAAAAGAAGGGCGAATATCGAGAATTCGTATCTGTGTGTACTGAGGGAAGGGCAGAAACCTTTCAGCAGTCGACGCGAAAAGCTGCGCCACAGAAACGATCGAAAATCGGGTTAAACTTTTTATTAGTTAGTTGATGTTAAATAGTTGATTTTCTATCAAAATAGTTGATGTTCTATCATATATGTCCCGCTGAGAAATAAAAAGACTAAAGTGGAAATCGGAAAATATATTTAAAAGAAAAGAAAGGAGAAATAATAATACGCGCGCAGAAAAAAAACAAAATAATAAAAGTGAACTGTGATGTACCTAGTCGGTCCTAAAATAGCGACCAAATTAGTGTCGGGACTCTGGACCCAAGATCTTTGTTCCCTTTTGGAGATATAGGAGGTAAGTCTTCACGTCGGAAATCCGAAGTATCGACCCACTCAGGTCATAGTATCTGATAGGTATTTTTCTTTAGGAGTAGGTTGCATTTTGCCCCACGCGGCACGGCGAGGCCCAGTCCTCAGCGAAGCGGATTACCCACCACAACCCCACGCGGTAGCGGACGAACCACAAGGCGGAGTCATCACCGAGAAGCAACACACCAACGCATCCATCGTAAGAAAAAAAACACCAGCTATAGAAAGGCAGACAGCTGCCGGCTCGCCTCGCCGGCGTAGTTGTGGATGAGTTAGTTTCCTCGATGCCCTCAGACGTCCATGCTACCCACGTGTCGGCGAAAGCAAAATCCTCACGGCAAAGTGACGACACTGTCGCAGCGGGGATTGGGGAAAGCCAACCCCGTGGAAGAAGTAAAAGCACGCTAACTATGTTATGTTCACACTCCAGCAATAAAAGAGGATGAGTTCCAGTGAAGAGATACGTTACACATTCACAATGAGAAATCTATTTTCAGTGTCCAAAAACTACATTTTTTGGTAACCAGTCTTCAGGGACCAGCTCTTGCAATAGCTCAGAGTCCCTAAAAAAAAGAGCTGGCGTGTTTAAGAGGTTACGACAACTCTTAGGATTTCTGAGTGTAGTGAAGGGTGCACCCAAGTCGTTTATCAGAAGTCAGCTGCGTATTAAAAGCTGGGACGCGTTGAAGCAAGCTCTCATTAAAGAGTTTGGAACAAAGCTACTGTTCACGCCATCTACGGTTCAGTAGTATGTATCACTCCTCCTTGCACATCTCTGGTGCTGGAGTGAGTGATACATACTCAACCGCGCCCAACTTCGCGATGGTGTGAACACTGCCGGCCTGCCCGGAAACGTCATCCATGACATGTGGTTCGCTCTCTTCTTTTTTGGCATTCGATGTAGATAGACGTGCTATTTTGTGCTTAGGCGGCTTCTCCGCAGCCATTTTCCTTACTAGTAAAAATTATATCCTAATTCTAAGAAAATTGTTAAAAAAAAATAAAAAACAACGAAAAAGAGAAAACCTTAAGAAATAAATGAAACGAAAGTAAAATAAAAAGTAAAAATCGTTCTTCAATAATCAGCTACCGTCCGCTGTAGTCCACCGCAGGCTGAGAGTCAGGCAAAAGAAGTCAACCGAAACGTTACTAGAATACCTTTACGCGCTTTTAGAAATAGGTGTTAATTTTGTGTGTCAGTCAGTCAGTAATAAAGTGAACACGAAAGAATAAAGAACTCCTAAAGTAAGAATTTTGATAATAAAAGACTTTTATTACAAAACAAATCGAGTTTTCGAATATTTCGTCGAGGGAATACCGGACGAAAAACAAAACAAACTCATGCTGTACCAAGCAACAACAATACATAGAAGAGCTGAAGGTGCAGATTAGAGTGTATGACAGAACGAGAGTTTCCCAGCCGCAGTCATCAAACTCAAGGGGACAATCGGGCTATACATACGCTCCTGGTGGAAGCGCTCCTAATCAGGTACCAGTCACGGACGAGAAGAAGAAATTGTGTTACCGGTGCGGAGATTCTACACATTTAGCAAGGTAATGCCGAGGAACAACACTGAAATGCTACAGGTGCAACAAGCCAGGACATATGGCTCGTAATTGCAAAGGGGCTGATTGGAATCGCACATCAACAAGGGCATTTTTCCATTAAGAAACCCTAGGATGTATTGGAGAAAACCTATTTCATTCCAGAAGTCAAGAAGAAGGTCACAGAGACGGTTAAAGGATACGTCAAGTGCATTATCACTGAATCCAAAGCCAATAAGAAATAAGGATTCTTGAGACCTATCAATAAAGAAGACAAGCCATTAGGAACCTACCACATAGACCACGTCGGACCAATGGAACCAACTCGGAACTTGTACAACCACATTTTGGTAGTGGTTGATGGTTTCTCCAAATTCGTCTGGCTTTATCCAACGAAGAGTACGGGAACGGCTGAGGTTGTAGATAGACTAAGTAAACAGGCCGCCATCTTTGGTAATCCTGCAGAGAAGAGGACATCCAACATCTACAAATCGCGACAGGAGTACCTCGAGGAAACGGCCAGGTGGAAAGAATCCACAAGATCATTGTACCAATGTTAGCGAAGGCGTGTGTCGGGAACCCAACAAGCTGGTATAAAGCATGTGGATAAGCTACAGCAGGTGATCAACAATTCACCGTCTAGGAGTACGAAGTTCACTCCGTTCCGAATTCTCACTGGCTTAGAAATGCGTACTGCTGATTGTCCGGATATGAGTTCATTCTTTAACCTACCTTTGTAATACTAAAACCTAAAATCACATTAAAAGTATATTTCAGTAAATAACTATTACTTATTATTTCAATGGTTGGATGAGGAAGCAATCGAAGACCTGCATACCGAGAGAGACTCAATCAGAGAAAAAGTGAGCCATAACATCGAATCCATTCAACGTGAGAACAAGCGGTCATTTGACAAGAATCGGATCGCTGAAACAGAGTACGAGTTGAACGCACTAGTCGCCATTAAGCGCACGCAATTCGGTACTGGTATGAAACTCCGACCGTAATTCTTGGGACCCTACAAAATCGTGGAGAAACTCAATCACGGAAGATAAAATGTGACGAAGGTTGGCGAGCATGAGAAAAGCCAAGATGCTTTAGCTCGTGTTCGGAATCCGAAAACCACTTATAGGCCAAAAGCAAAAGAACAAAAGGCCACCGTCGAGACACCACCACAGGATGGAATTCTGTACGAAGGATTGTTTTCTGGAGGTAAACCAGTTGTTGAGCAAAGTACTCACAATATGGAGTTTTCGACTTTCCCGTTATTAGTCGAACAAACGTATGACGCCATGGAGAAGACTGATGGTAGATTGCGGAGACGCATGCCATATTGTATGTATCAGCACTACATGACAGAAATTCTTAGTGCGTATTTAATACGTCATTCAAAGGATGAGAACGAGGATGAGCGTTTTGCGGGCGAATCAGATCCGTATAGAATAATAAATGCTGAAAGGTTACGAATGCCATTAATATTCGAAGAGTATATGTCTGGTATTCACACCAGCATTACTCCAAATGGAGCTAGGGTGCTAGTCAACTATCCTGAAGCTGGAATCCCGCGACCTAGGATGGCTGCAACTAATGCAAGACCAGCAGTTGGTGATGTACCTGCTGCACCTGCCAGACCAGCAATTGATGGAGGCAGTTTCGGTCCCCTAACCGCCGAAAATCATAATGGTTACGAGTGTTATGTCAGCCCATATGTGACGCGAAAGCTTGTGGAGCACACAAGCCGAATTAACGCCGCACGTGGTGATGAGCGTGACTTTGGGAATTGGAATCCATTCCCTGCAGGTACTTTTCCCACAGGCTGTATGCCAACGCGAAATCTACTTGATTATCAATAGCCAGAGATTTTGGCCCCAGAAGCCTTAAATAAGATTTTTGATCTTACTTTTGAACAGGAAGGCATGGCTGGAAGACTTGCTCATTCGAGTGAGTTAATGAACAGAGTCTCAAATATCCTTGAGGATTTTGAGAAGACGATGAAATTCACCGCTGGATTACCAGAGGGAAAGTTAAATCCAGCAGCGTTTATTACGCTTAAAACATTGGATGAGGTAAACAGCTCAGTACGTTTGAGTGACTGCTCAGCTAGTTTAAATTCAGCATTCTTGTTTGGATCATCAGCAGCTAATCATGCTGACTTCTTTGGCTATAGAAGAGAAAGAAATGTCAATGCACGTGGTTTGTGCTTTTTGTTGCTAAATGGAGCTGCACCTGGAGGTTGGACAACTACCATCAATAGTAACTATACAATACTAAAGGCAGAGATAAGCCTTCTTTACGTGGAGATGATTTTGTAGAGTCATCAGTGGAAGGATCAAGATCAAATCAAAGAAGAGAAATTATATATATGTCCCGCTGAGAAATAAAAAGACTAAAGTGGAAATCGGAAAATATATTTAAAAGAAAAGAAAGGAGAAATAATAATACGCGCGCAGAAAAAAAACAAAATAATAAAAGTGAACTGTGATGTACCTAGTCGGTCCTAAAATAGCGACCAAATTAGTGTCGGGACTCTGGACCCAAGATCTTTGTTCCCTTTTGGAGATATAGGAGGTAAGTCTTCACGTCGGAAATCCGAAGTATCGACCCACTCAGGTCATAGTATCTGATAGGTATTTTTCTTTAGGAGTAGGTTGCATTTTGCCCCACGCGGCACGGCGAGGCCCAGTCCTCAGCGAAGCGGATTACCCACCACAACCCCACGCGGTAGCGGACGAACCACAAGGCGGAGTCATCACCGAGAAGCAACACACCAACGCATCCATCGTAAGAAAAAAAACACCAGCTATAGAAAGGCAGACAGCTGCCGGCTCGCCTCGCCGGCGTAGTTGTGGATGAGTTAGTTTCCTCGATGCCCTCAGACGTCCATGCTACCCACGTGTCGGCGAAAGCAAAATCCTCACGGCAAAGTGACGACACTGTCGCAGCGGGGATTGGGGAAAGCCAACCCCGTGGAAGAAGTAAAAGCACGCTAACTATGTTATGTTCACACTCCAGCAATAAAAGAGGATGAGTTCCAGTGAAGAGATACGTTACACATTCACAATGAGAAATCTATTTTCAGTGTCCAAAAACTACATTTTTTGGTAACCAGTCTTCAGGGACCAGCTCTACAATTGGTAAAAGGTTTTCGTATCACCGGCAACAACTACGACGAAGTCTGGGAGCTGCTAAAGAAACGGTATGACTCTAGACGTATCAACGTAGATTCCCATTTTCAAGCGCTTTTTGCGATCAAAAAAGTAAGCGCTGAATCGTCTGCAGTCATCAGATCTCTTTTGGACGAAATACAAGAGCATTACCGATCTCTTAAGGCACTCTTAAGGTCGTCCTGTTACCAATTGGGATGATTGGTTGGTCCACCTTATAATAATCAAACTCGACACTGAGACGCATAGACAATGGGAACTGACTCAGAAGGATGACAAGATTTTTTTTCAGCGGTATAAAGTATAGAGTGTCGTTCGTGGATGATTTCAGCAAAAAAGCATTCATTTATTTTATAAAAAATAAAAGTGATATGTTTGAGACATTTAAGTTTTTTAAAGCCAAAATTGAACTTGAAACCGGACAAAAGCACTGCATTCGGACAACGCGGGTGAATACGTGAGTTCGATTGTTTTTTATAACGCGAGGGCATTGTAAGGCGGCTTACAGTCGCATATACACCGCAGCAAAACGGTATAGCAGAGCGCCTTAACCGAACACTAACAGAAATGAGTCGCTGCATGTTGTTGGATTCGATTGTAGGAAACACCCTTAAATTTAACAAAATCTAAATCTGAATTCAAGAGAACAAAATCAGAGAAAATAACAGAAACAAATCTTCTTCAATAAAAGCGAACCAATTCCAATCAGCAGTAAACAATCCAGTAGAATTGCTAAACATACTATTTTATGCATTCAAATAAGAAAGAAAATATAATCCGAACAAACAGTCTGATCAAATCAGAACCTTAGTGGTCAACTATTATTTAAATTGTCGAACAGACCTAATAGGATGCGCTCTTATTACTCTATAAATTTGCACTATGTGAATTCACCATTGTGAATAGGTCAATCACTTTTTGCATTTCATTCTCGTATAATTCCATGTAGCCGGCAACAGAACACGTTTTCTTATGTGCTAGCTAGATTAGCCATCTTTCTTTTCTGTTCTGACCGTCAAGGTGGTGACACCACCAAAAAGAATTTTCGTGATCAATTTTTTTTATGCGAGGGAATAATCTTAAAAAAAAAAAATAGGGTAAGTCTATTTCGTTTACAAGTTGTAAAAACATAGGTAGCTAATTTGCTTAAATCACAACAGGTAATATTTAGACTAACGCGTCCGATATAATGAAGAATAAATCGCCATTCCGTATAAACGAACAAAGAATATATAGGCAGTATAATGTCAGCTATTAAGGGGAATAATTTTTTTGATGGTCTCTGTTAGGAAAACTCGACCAACCGATGCATGTCAATCACACGTAGACCAAGAAATACGACGAGCACTATCAAAGAATTAAGTCATCATTTAATAGCGAGGTTTTTCGACACGACGGTCAGAAGAGACCCTCGTAAAATCCTTCAAACGATTGTAGTTTTTTTTTTGGAAATACATATATATGTAGGAATTGAGTTTTAGCCTCTCGACAACACCGACAAGACGTATGTAACAAAACGACATGACGATAACGAACGAGACGAGACAAGAGATACAGACGAACAAGACAAGAATGAGTTAGTTGAAAAATGTCCGCGAAACAAACCAGTTCTTCTTTCCAAGTAGAGATGAAAAGTAGTCAAAGTGAAAGACATAAATTGTTAACCTATCACTGAAAATATAATAATAAAGAACCATCAAGTTCAATAAAAGTGTGTTAATTAATTACTGGACAATTAGTGGATTAAAATCCCACATTTGGGGGCTCAACCAGAATATTAAAATACATATATAGTGACGCCATCAAGCGAAAAATTATATTAAAAAACAATATCATAAAAGGCAACAACTGAAAGCGGTGCAAGTGAGTATCTGTACTTGTGTGTGCTTGCAGTGTAGCGAAAACAAAAAACCAATTTTGAATCGCACCAAGCAACAACTGCCAATTCGCAAGCAACGCGAAAGAAGCACAAAGCAAAATCAAGAACACAAGCAGATCACGTATACGTAGGCCATCGTAGTTGTTCGCTCCAACGAGAGTGTATGTAGCAGTGCAGTGCATGCAGAATAGAAGACAGCAATACTTAGGTTTAATCAATGTTTTACCTTGAGAAACAGAGTCGATCGTCTTATTGCAACGAATCACTCATTCGTCAACCAACAGCCAACCAACTAACATCGTGGAAAATTTAATCTTGGGCCTTCTGACATTTTTTTGTGTGCTTGGTTGAAATACATATATAATTTCACTTTTGCAAATCAATCATTTGACCCTTCTGGCATAATCTCTAAATTCTATTTGTAACTAACTAAAACTAAAAGAACAAACATTTTTGAATAAAATAAAATACCATCGTGCTAAATAAATATGAAAAGACGTGTTTTTTCTGGAGAATTTAGCATCAATTGTGGTCGTCGTGATACAAAGTGCTTTTCATTTGGAGTTGCCTAAACTGTGGTCGACATTTTCATTTTGTATGTGAGCTACCGCAACAAACTTTTTCGATTAACGTTTAAAATAAGGTATTATTAGAAATCAAGAATCGATCAAACAAAAAACTAACCCCCATTTTTGAAGGACCATACGAAATAACTAAGATTTTATCTAAAGAAAACTCCAAAGCCCAAAGTAAAAAAGGCAGAAAAGAGAAGGTCGTCCACAATAATCTAATAAAACACTTCAACCAAAGAAAATAAAAACCTGTATCAGGTAAAATATAAGTAATAAAAAAGACAACATTACAGTGCTCCGGTTTTTCTCCGCAATCGGTAAAATATTACCTCTAATAGTCGTTTTTCCTTATTTGCGTCGTCCAGTTGTAAGTTCAATGGCTCCGGATTGGATAGTCGGCCGCTCAGAAAAGGAAAGTTGGATGCGGGCAGAAACGTTTTATGAATATGTCACAAACAATTTTAACAGTTGGCTCATGCAAAACGAAATCAAAAAGCCGATCCTGTTTTTAGTGGATGGACATAGGTCTCATTTGTCGCTGCATATTAGTGAGTTTTCTAGAGAAAATAGTATACAGTAGACTGACGGTAACAAAAACATCGCCTTACGTGAACACCGGCTAACGTGAACCTTTGTATTGACTACTCTGTAACGTAAGCACATTGAGAAAACCCTAACAGCATCAAACGTTACTTCTTTAGCAAAACAATATAATGTGACAAAATCAACAATTTGAGCTATCAATAAGAAAAGAGAAAAAATTGTCAAAAGTGTGAATAACACATTTTGCTGGACCCGGTAACCGGAAGACGTTAAAGAGCTCGGAACTTTCCAAAATGGAAAAGGCGCTTTATCGTTGGTTCCTCAATCAACGGGAAAAAATTATCCAGTTAATGGATTGATGATTAAAGAAAATGTTAAATTTCTTAAAAAATATTTGTTGAACTTAAAAGTAAAATAAAAGAAAAGTTTAAAGTAAAAGAAACAAACAAAAGCATATTAGAACTAAATAAAAAGCATATTGAAAGCAAATTAGAAGTAAATTAAAGGAGAAACTAAACGAATTGAATTTGAAGTTCGTTCGTTACTGTTGCATTGTATGTTTACCCTATGATTTGCATTTCTATTCTTACTGTACCCATTATGTATCAAGTACTTTTCCACGTAAATGATATCGTATGAGCTATTCTTATATTATGTATTCATTTGAGTAGAGTTTTATTTCACAGATAGCAGAAGGACTTGAAGAATTTTAATCCGATGGAAGTGGTGAGAACAATAGTTTGATCGCATTGTCCAAAGAAAAACCAACGACAACGACAGAATTCCCACAACAACCATCTACGAGCCAAAGGAACATCGTCAAGACAGAGGCATTCGTCAGCTTCAGGCCAGAAGCAGACTGATGAGATTATTCAGTTAAAAACTGAGTATTTGAAACTTTGTTGTTATGACAAAAGGTTGGAATGTCGAGAAAGGGAGATTAGACTAAATCTTCCGCCATAGAAACTGACTGAATCCCTTTTATATAGCGAAGATATATAAATTTAACGTTTTCGATGCATTTCGTTATGTTTTTGTTGTGGAGTTTGTTTGACAATTAAATATAAAAAAAGAATTTAACATGGGATTTTAATTTTTTCAAATATATTGTATGGATAAGTTATGTTTCGATATTTAACAATACATATCTAGTATCTATGTATGTAGATATAAATTACAATAATGGTTTCAAAACACAATCGAAAATAAAATATGAAAATAAGATTGAAACGATTAAGATAATTGTTCAATGTTTGAACTGCTCTATTTTCGTTTTCGTCTTCGCTAAATCTTTCAACTTCATCCTCCTCATAATCGTTGTCCGTTACCAAATTCATCTCATTTTCACTTCCCATTCTTTTGCGTATGTTATACAACGTAACACAAGCGTTAACGACTCTTGCACAGCTTACTGGCTTCTTCAGTCGGAGTCTATTTAAACAAGGAAATATTTCTTTCAATTGGCCAAGACTACATTCCACAACTTGTCTTGTTTTTTTCAACTTAACTGAAATTGCATTTGGAACATTTGGGGTAAATAACCACTATCTTAATGGATACCCGGAATCACCAATTATTATGACATTTGGAAACGGACGCCACTCTTCATTGTTCCATTTGTTATAAAATTTGCTGCACTGCAAAACTCGGCTATCATGTACAGAACCTGGATAGACATTAGTTTGAGTGTGTTGAGGGGTTTGAAAGAGAGCCGGCAATGGAATAATTAAACGTCTAAGGAGACGGTTTGTAGATTGTAGTCTGCAAGTTAACACCTAACACACCAGAAGAATGCATGACATCCGTTCCCACGATTGTGCTACACGCGCTGTCTAATTCCCGCTGATGCAAACATTATCAAAAGCGCATTCCAGCACGTAGACATGGCGTAGGAGGAGAACAGGTAGCAAGCCGTGGGGTTAGCTCTTAGCTTAGGTATTGTAAGTTAGTTCTAGTTTTGTATCGGAAGAAAGAGGTTCGCCTCTAATAAAGCTTTTTTAAAAACCCAATTAAACTTGGAATGAATTAATTGGCGCCCGAGCAGATTTGATATTGCGTTCAAGAGTAGATAGTTGAAAAGTAAAAAGTTCGAAAGTAAATAATTAAAAAAATAAAAAGTTCAAGAATTCTTTTCGCGACCGTGAAAAAGTGTGCGAGTCAATTATAGTGCGCGACGATAGTAAGTGCAAAAGAAGACAAAAAGAAATAATAAAAAGAACAGAAATACCTGTATGTGAAGACATAATAAGAAAAGAAAACACACAAACAAAGAAAACCAAGGAAGAGCACCCGAGTCACCGTAGGAACTAGAACTCCCTACTGGAAAAAAGGGAAACCACTCGTACGACGCAGTATAACAATGAGGATATTTTTATTGTAAGAAAAAATTTTAAGTTACCATATTTTCAATTATATAGAGAAACCTCAAAACAAATTTAAATTTGTAAAAATCAAATATTTAAGTGAATCAAAAAAAAAGCATACTAAGAATTAAAAATAATTGAATTCAAAGCGATTAAACTAAATCGAAGAAAACAGGGATTATTCTTTGGAAAAAAGTAAGAGAATCCTGAAAAGATATTAATTTTAAGATTTTAAAAATAATGCAACCGTAAGAAATTAATTAACTATAAAGTGAATTGTAAATCGATTCAAAGAAAAGCATACTTGAAAATAGTTGAATTCAAAGCGATTATCAAACCGTATATAAAAAAATAAGTAAGAAATTTTTTTTTTTGAAAAGAAATTAAGTAAAAAATGCCTACGAGAAGATCAGGCACGGGAGGTGACGGTTCGGACGTCCCCCCGATTTCAGTCGCTCACACTAGTGCTCCCCATAGTACTCTCGCAAGTGCTACTCCTAATATTTTCACAGGAGCTCCCTCTGGTGCTTTCGCACCCCTCTCAGTTAACACACCCACTCAGAGCGTGTATAGTTCTATGCATTCAAATGTTCCTCGTACCAGTGCAACAGAGGTTTGGTCCACCCCTGAACTGGACTCATTGATTACATCTATCGTAGCCAAAGTTTTCGAGCAACAGGGTGAAAGACTCATGCAAAGTTTACTCAACCCTAATGCGAATCGTTTTCACGAAACTGATCAGACCATACACCCTCAATTTGCAAATAGCATGGATAGCCTAGATAAAATACCCGACATTGTAAAATGTCTGAGGACTTTTTCTGGAGAACCTGGTGAGTTCTCCTCGTGGAAAAAGTCAGTGGAACGGGTATCGTGCCCTCAACCTCCCCCGGAATCTCTCCCTAATTGTGAAATAGTGCCTAATGTAACTAAGGCACTATCAAATGAACTCAAGCAGTGTATCTCCCCTCTAATATCCTCAGTTGACTTGCTCCGTACCTCCGTCGAATTTAGCCTCCAATCCTCAGCTTCAAAAAGTGCACCTCCGCCGGCCAACTACGAACCTCTACTGGTAAACATAATGTGTCAGTTAGAGGAACTAAAGGACTATATAAAGGAAACCCAGACGGTCATCAAGCGAACTTTCGAAGACCTGAACATTGCCACCTCCAAAGACCCCGAACCACTCCCAAGGCCTCAATACAACACATCTATTTTAGAGTAAATTTTGGACGCCTGCGATGACGCTGCAGATACCCCAGATGTTCCTCCGCCTCCTCAAGACCTTCTTTCCTCTTCCTCCCTTGAACCTACTATTAATCGTTTTGGCGCCATATGGAAGCAATCGGAGTGGAACAGCAGATTAAATAAAATCAAGGATAATAACCCAACGGATCTAACTAACCCCTTCATTATCAAGAACGTTCCGTCTCATGCCGACTCGAAGTGGATCCGCAATTATTTTAACAATCATTATGGTATTAATTTATTGAATGTTGTTTGTAAATCTAAGAAACGTAGTAAATCCCAATCCTTTGTAATAAATATCCCTACCAAATACGAATGGCTATTCCTTTACCCTTCTGGTATAGATTTAAGAATATCTAATATGTCAATTAAACCCCTTAATCCGAAAATATCACCAATTCCTAATCATGCTCCTAAACCTAAAAGAAGTTCTAATCCCAATTGGGCTTTCAAAACAAAAATCTTCCCAAATTTCTCCGGTCCAATGACAAACTTGCTCGTAAAACCTCCAGCAGCTTTTAATCCGAAAAATAACCATGGCTAAATAGAATAAAGTAAAATAGAATGAAACTGAATAAAATAAATTGAATCGAAGAAAATAAAAAGAAGCGTACTTTGGAAGAAAAATTGGGAGTGGAGCAGACAGTCAACACAACAGGTAACCTACAGGTATCAACACATAGGTTATATTGGTGTCCCGACAGCCACGCACCGCCACAAACACGGCAAAAATCACGGCGACACACCGCCAACAATCTCGAAGCCCGACAGCCATCATTGTGCCACCACCATCAATGTGCCACCACCATCATTGTGCCACCACCATCATTGTGCCGCCACCATCATTTTGCAGAACGCTTTCAGGAAGTACATTCAATGAAGATATTTTAAAGAAGTTTTGGATGTGTAAGTTACCGCAACTAATCAACATCGCATTACTTTCAGTAGGTCAGAAAACTCTTGAGGAACTAGCTACGCTCGCGGACAGAATATACGAAGCTTCTTAAACCGCGACAATTTGCAGCGTTTCCACCGCACAACGAAGCGATAATTCTCGCAACGCTAGCAACGAAGAAAAAAAAAGAGAGGCAAAGAAGTGCGAGCAACCGTGTAGTTTCAACAACAGTAATTCAAAGAACAACAAAAACCACCCAAACTAGCTCAACCTGCTGTTGCAGCGGCAAACATACAGTGTCCTTTAAGTCGCCGCTTATTTATCAAAGACAAAAACTCTAACTTAACTTTTCTTATCGATACGGGAGCGGATTTGTCAGTTCTCCCTTGTAACATTAAGTGCGCTAAATCTAGAGGTTCGTCAGTCTTGTTATCAGCTGCTAACGGCACTTCGATTCCAACATTCGGATCAAAGTTACTAAATCTTGATATTGGCGAAATTTCGTCCACACGTTTATTATCGCCGCGGTTAGTAGACCAATATAAGGAGCCGATTTCTTAGCAAAATTCAACCTCTTGGTTGGAAACAAGCGACTGATAGGCCCTCTAACTAAATTGCATACACATGCATCTACAATGAGAACTGACGATCCGACCTCAAAGCATTTCCAAGTGGGCATGCTTACCTTTCGGCCTAAAATCAGTTCCTGCTATATTTCAAAGAATTGTATCAAGTATAATAAGAAATAACAACCTCGATTCTTTTGCTATAAATTATATAGATGATATATTGATTAAGTGGTAGAAATAAATTAAAAAGTGAAGTTTTATTTTGCGAACTAAGCACACGTTACATTGGTTTTTCGAATAACTATTCTGATAATTTGCAACACATTAAAAGAACATTACAGGTTTTACAAGAACAAGGTTTACAGTTAAATACACACAAATGTTGTTTTGCACAAAGAGAAGTTACTTATTTAGGACATCGAATATCAAATAATAGCATTAGCCGATTAATGATAATTTAATAGCTTTAAAGGATTTCCCTGAACCAAAAACTAGAAAAAATAAAAGACAGTTAACCATATAAGTTTCAAGCTCAAAAAACTGAAACTTACATATATATAGTCGTACGTTAAGTCTCTTTTTTTGAATAAGAGGTCTACGTCAAACTATGGTCCTTTTTTGGCAGTTGAATGCAGACGGAAACCATTGATTACTGTTATCCACCAGACGTTGGTTGCGATTTATTTCTTCAAGTAACAACTCTGGTTTTGTGTTTGTTAATCAATTCAAGTTATAGAACTTGGCAGCACTGGCTGCAATCGAATAATCGAGCCGATAGTCGACGATAGTTCGTCAAAAAAAAGGCAGCCATTTTCCTTTTCAATAAAAATTCTTTCTTCTAAAGACTTGTAAAGCGCGAACATCAAATTTTATGTCGAGAAAAAGAAAAAATATTTTTTGAACTTAAAAGTAAAATAAAAGAAGAGTTAAAAGTTAAAGAAACAAACAAAAGTATATTAAAATTAAATAAAAAGTATATTAAAATTAAATAAAAAGTATATTAAAAGCAAATTAGATGTAAATTAAAGAAGACACTAAACGTAAGAAAAAAAAACTATGTACTTGAACATGTAATGCATCTATTAATAAATTCTCCAACAGGAATTTTGAAGTTCGTTCGTTAGGATCGAACTCGAAAACTTCAATCAACTCCTTTATTCAGTGATCTTCTCAACAAGGACGTAATTTCGTTCTTCGAATATATAGATTATGTCTATGCTTTGTGAGTGCAGAAAACCAACCAATTGCAACATTTATTATAAGAAACAGAATACAAGGAGTGGCGATCAACCCATTACGCAGAATTCTAATGCCAAACTGGCCAACTATAAAGGAAGCACTAATCCAGGACTTCGGAGTTCGTGAAACATACGAACAAATTCTTCAAGATCTCCACAGTATCAACACCAGCGATCTTCAACAACTTTTTGATCAGACGGAAGGAATCCTTTCAAAATTAAACAAAAAAAGTAAGTTAGAACCTAATGTTATTTATAACCCAGTAAACAACTAAAATATTGTTATGAACAAATTTTTAAATAACTTAAATGCCAATCAAGCATCTGTTATTATTGCACAAAATATTCAAAACATAAGAGAAGCGTATACCTTGCTCATACGCCATAGAAATTTAAATAAAGATTATAAACATGGAAATTGTAATAACGTTAAAGTGAATCAGGTACACCAAAATAATAATAATTAAGGAATAGGTTTATATTTCAACCAGAGACCAAATAATTATTTTTTTGTAAGACCTCCACCTCAACACAACTTTGGGAATAATTTCTCACCTGCTCAACCGATCTCGAAGAATCACGAAGTAACTTAGACCTTACTCTCTAGCTAATCGTGGGAACAAAAATGAAAAAAGGTAACAATAACAAAAACTTTGAAAACTTTGGCCAGTAGAAAGTAGCGGGGGTAAGATAGAAAGCAAACATATATCCCTCCCCCCCCCCCCCCCCAGCAGGCAGCCCAGAAGAGAAGAAAAACCGAGACCAAGTCATATGCCTCAGTCAGCAAGGCCCCGGTAGTAAAAAGTAGGGCAGTCTCATATGCGACGGCTGCCAGAACCATACGGGTTGCGATTCTCCCGAAGAGGTGTACCCCCGAATCACTCTCTCGCAGAGTAAACTCTCAAAACTCGAAGTGGAAATTTGAAGGCATCTCCTTTAAACCAGGTATGATTCAAGTAGACTGTACCAATTAGGAAACAGCTGACTGGATCAAAAAGACAGTCCCAAAGCTGAGTGGTTGGAAAGGTTGTGAGCTCACCACAAGACAAGGAGATCACATACCCAAGCCGTACAACATAACGATCTATGTACCAAGAAGCAGTGGACAAGACCACGGCATGGTTCTAGCTCTGATAAAGCAGCAGAATGCAGAACTGAATACCTAAGTCTGGAAGGTTCTTTCTTGCAAGGAGAAGGGTAACGGCCAACTGCTTAACATAGGCGTTGATGAAAAGTCTGTGGAGGTGATTGTCAAGAACAATCAGAGCATCTACTATAGATTTGGTAAGGTTTTTTAAAATAGTCAACAAATTCCATTCAATCTTACATGTGTTGCGTGTGCATTTGGGTCGCCAAACATTAAGCGTGTTCCCCAATTCAACAAGTCATTGCCATTGATGATGTCGCAAGAAAGGTTCACCTTTGCAATTGACACAAGAATTGGGCAACACCAAAATGCTTGGCGAGCAAGTTTCAACATGTTAATTGGCACAAGAGACGAACAACCTCTAAGTGCTTCTTGGACATTTCGGTCATCGGCAAGATTCAATTGGAAACGCGAATGATCGGGGAGTTCTATTCTGTTCACCAAACGAATCGGTCGTTTTGTTTAATATTCGTAATTCAGTGCTATCATAAAGTAAAAGCACAACATTTTGGCGCAGCCGGTGTTCGACCAGTAAAAGTAAATAATAATAATCGGTGCGGTGATTATAAAAAGAGAAAAAAAAAATAATAAGAAAAACAGCGACTGTGAGCTCCACATCGTAACCGAACTGAAAACTTTTACCAAAAAAAAAAAAAAAACAAATAGTAAGCAGTGAGTGAAGTGAGTCAAACTAAAAGAAAAAAAAAAAACACAAAATCAAATTACTTCAGTGAATCACAGGTGAGTATATTTTCGTTTTTGTTTATACCCTTTTATTTTTGGCAAACAGTGTTAGCTCGAAATCCGAGATTTTTTTTTTATATATATACATATATTTATTTCTTTTAAATATCTGGGTTCAAGGTCGTACCTGACCAACGTTTGAGATCTTGTTGGAGTAGGTCTAATAATTCTGTGACTCGAAATTCTGTGTTTTCCTTCAGTTCTATATTGATATGTTCTCCTCGAAAATTCAAGGTTGAAACAAATTTATGGCCACACATAGTGAGGGTAATATTGGAGAACTTATAGATCAGGTAGAACAGCTAAGAAAACTAATAAGGGATCAAGACCAGGAAATAGCTAGATTTAACGAGTCTCTATTAAACGAGATTAAGAAAAGAGTATCGTCAGATAGTTTTAAATTGATAAAATCTCAAATAACATCACGGTGGGGAAGGCTAACTAGATTAGAATCAGCCGATGCAATTCTAGAAAAATATTCCGAAATTCTAGATATCAATACCGAATCTTATGAAGAAAAGTTGCAAGATTTAACGAAAAATCTTACACAAAAGGAAAAGCACATTTTAAGTCTTAAAAGGCAGTTGGAAGACAGGGATAATTACGTCCTAGAAGCTCAAGAGTTGGTAGAAAATCTCACTAGGGAGAACATAAAGCACAAAAAAAAGATAGAACAATTGTCTGGAGTTATAGAGACCAATAGAGACAGTTTGACTGAGCTTGAAGAGTTGAAATCTTTTAGCGACAATCCTAGAGCGAAAGAGGTATTTACTACCAAAGCACTAGAAACATTAGATAAATTATTAATACCTAAATTAAGCAAAAAACCTTCAAATTATGAACACACAACTTATGTAGAAGTAAGTTTTAATACCATAATTATCACTATATATGATGAAAAATACATAACTAGTTTGGATTATAATATTTTACATGCTTCAACAATTAGTGACTACGCTGTCCCTGTGGTGAAAGAAGCTAATAAGATTAAGTTTATTGGAAATTACAAATTTTTAGTGCAAAAGCTCATGAAAATTCAAGATTCTGACGGGTCTTTAGTCTTCTCCAATACAAAAGATTCAATGGCAATGTACATGATGTTCTTCACAGTATATGAGGGTTTTGGGCCAGTGTACGACAGATATATGAGCGGTCCAGATCCTATTGTGGAAGATGGAGGTGATGACCACAATACAGAAAGTGAAAAAACAACCTATCCTTTAGTATCAAGCGATATAAGAGCAACTGCCCATATTTTATTGCTACTAATGGCCAAAAATTTTACATCTCGGACACAAACACCATCAGAACATGTCACTAGATACTTAGAGAATAGACTAAAGGCTGTTAATCATATATTGTCTGTGCCAGAGTCAAAAATTATGCTTGAAAACAAAAATATAGAAAGCATCTGCCAATACTGGAACATGTTCCAAAAACTTAAAAAAGAAGTTTTTAATTTTGCTTTCTCAAAGAAAGGAAAATATCCGGAATTGAGTGCAGCTTTTGTTTTGCTTGCTGAATCATCTATGGTAACACTTCGTTGTATCGACAATTTCCTTTCTCCTCAAGTTACCACATATGCTCATGCTGAACCCAAGATTTGGGAAGAAGCAGGGAAATTCCTTCAAAAGTATGAGGAATTAAAAGCTAAGATGGGAGCCTCCTTTGTTTATTTAAGAGTATTGAACCCAAATGATATGACTCTAGCAGCATCAGCATTTCCAAATCTTTCTAAGGCAGCAGTAGTATATATGAAAACATTCATCAATACATCTGAGCAGTTTAAGAATGTGCAAGAAACAACAAAAGCGACCATTCCAAATCTTGACACTTTAGCAGCTCAACGTGTCCCTACAAATTTACTAGCTGAGAAAAAATCTTTATCCTTAGAAACAATAGCTGCCCCATTACAAGAGATGGGAAAACGCTTTGGATTAGATCTTGCTCGTTGGGAAACTTCTAAGACTGTGAAAAAAGCCCTAGGAATGGATGAGCCAGAGGCTATGATGCAAAATTTCATGGAGTCATTTGTAGCTAAATTACGTGAAGTTAAACCATAAGACAAGATAGATTTTTTGTACCAATTCTATTATTATCTTTGATTATATTGTTCAATCTTCCTTTTTAAAAACCCGTAGGAAAAATCATGCAAATTGCAATTTTATTGTATCCAATAACATTTGGCTTAATTTACTCCTATTATAGAGACATTTCTTTCGATAGTTTAAAAATTATTAAAAGAAGTTTTCAAAATTTAAGAGCAAAATATGAAGTATGTTCTCGCCATTATCGTAACAGTCGTCGCCGTCCTAAAGCTCAAAGGAGCTTACGACAAGTTAGACGACGCAAAACTTACTAAGTATTTATTGCCCTCTCCAGTATCCGAAGTCTTGTATCCAACCCAGAGTGATTACACTTTGGATTTATTAATTTGGACACTACTAATCTTTATAGTAGTGATTATTAGGAACTGGTTAGGGCATAGATATCCTAGGGCCAGGCATGTAATGAGAGACCAGCATATTATTTTCTAATTAGCTCTCATATTATTATTTCATTTTAGATATTCTTTTGATTTTTTCCAATTTTTATTTTTATCATTTATAGCTTAAGTGATTTTACTTTATTTTTTAATTAAATTTAATAAAACCCGTAGGAAAAATCACATAAAATTGCTTTTCTTCCTTGAATCCCAGAAGGTTAAATTCTATTTATTATAACAAAGCTACTCTCTATAATTCTGATATAAACCATTTCGAATTGAAACAGACTCCTTAATTTTCAAAAATGTCTGGTACTTATACAATTAAAGCATTGAAAGAGGGAACAGATTATATCTTGAAATGGTATGATGATCTAAAAAACCTTTTAATTAGAACTGACATTGCAGAGACATCATTAGAAGCTCTTCAAATGATATCTGATAGTCCTTATGGAAATGAATTAGTAGTGACACAAGATATGGCAATGCAATGGAAGAACTTTTATGAAAAAAATTGCACAGTTTACAAACCAAATCATGAAACTGTTTTATACAAAATATATGCTTTCTGTATTATTAAGAATTTTAGTAATGAAATTTGGTGTCTTGGAGATTTAGAGCTTCAGAATGCTAGAACATTTTTAGAAGTTATTTTAGTTTTAGACTGCCAAAATTATGGGGAATACAAACCAGAAGATGTAGATGAGGTGATTTCACTATTAGTTAAACAAGATGCTTCTCTTCCAAATCGAGATAATATCATCAATGACATCAACCAGATCTATAATTCTCTGAAGTTAATTTCTGAGTTATCTAATACTCCTTCAATTGAATCAGCTAAAAAACAAAAAGCTTATTCTCCAGTTTTTGATGCAACAAATCTTGATGGCACAGTTAGATCCGGAGTATCTTCGGCAAAACCTTTTGTTGTTACACCAAGGAAAAAATATGGTTGCCAATCCCCTGCAATCTCTGGTACTAAGTTTTACAATTTCCCTTTTTTATCGACTCCTATTCCAGATAGTTGTTTTTCAAAATTATTTGATCGAAATCTAGTAGATAGTGTTATAAATTCAAAATTAATAGGAGTAGATGCACAGGAAATTAAAGATAAAGATCCTGAATCTGCTTGGAGATTTTGTGATGTACGTTACATTATACCTTATTTTGATGAAATAAGGGCATCTTTTTCAACAAAAGAAGATGAAAAACCTTCATTTCTGGTTCAGGAAATTGTGAGGACATTAGATAAACGTGAAGAAATTAAGGCAAGTAAATCACACAACTCAAGAGTTGGTAGAAAATCTCACTAGGGAGAACATAAAGCACAAAAAAAAGATAGAACAATTGTCTGGAGTTATAGAGACCAATAGAGACAGTTTGACTGAGCTTGAAGAGTTGAAATCTTTTAGCGACAATCCTAGAGCGAAAGAGGTATTTACTACCAAAGCACTAGAAACAAAAATCTCGGAACTACAAGCTGAAATCAAACATCTGAAAGAGGAAATTCATGTCCGGAAACTAGAATCAAATAAATTAAGCCAAGAATTGATACTAATCAAAACAAATACAACCACGCTTAAAGGTTCTAGTTTCAACATGTCGTTTGAAAACATCAGCAAAGTAGTTTCCAGGTTAGTTCCAATTTTCTCGGGAGAACGAAATCAAGAACTGTCACAAAGAGTTCATGAATTTGTTAATGCTTGCGATCTGGCATTAAGAAGCGTGAAATCGGAAGAAGAAGAGATTCTAGTTGCTTTGATCTCCACACGCTTGGTGGGAGATGCCTTTGAACTGATTCGTTCAAACACGGTGAAAAAAATATCAGATTTGACCAAGCTGTTTAAGGATAGTTATTTAGTGCCAAAAACACTAGACTACGTCCTAAATGAGTTGAAACTGTCTCGCCAACTGCCAGGCGAAGAAGTTAAAACGTTCGCCAGACGTTTAGGCAAATTGCAGGCTACGGCGAACGAAATCATTGACGCGAGGTACCAGGCAAATGAATCGGTTGGTCTTAAAAACGAAGTTGCTAACACAGTGATAACAACTTTCAAAATAGGACTAGCCGATCCAGCTCTCCGCCAGTTCATGCTGGGGAGCAAAACAACCGACCTCAATGAAATAGCCGAAGAAGCCCGGAAAACAACGCTTCTTATTCAGCCAAACCCTTTCAGTCTTATGGGACTCCAAACTCCTGTGCATCACCCTCAATATCACTTAAATTACAGCCTACACGGCGCATATCCATCAACATCTTCTTTTTCCCTACCACAACAAGCCCCATCATTTTCTCTACCTCAGTCTTCAGGTTACCCAACCGAATACCTTCAGGCTATACATCAACAAGTGCCGCCTACCTTCGCTGGTGGAGTTCAAGAAAACAACCATCAACTCTTACACACTAAAAATCCGAGTTTTCACCCTGACAAAGAACCAATACGGTCAAGACACGATTCCAAGACAAAATGTGGTTTCTGTGGTAAGTTCAACCATACTTATGCGGACTGCCGAATAAGAAGAAACACACCATATTGTGAATCGTGTTCCTCCTACGGGCACACTTTAGATGTGTGTCCGAAATCAAGAGTTTTTGCGGTTCAAAGTCAGGTAAAATGTGTTTGGTGTGCTCGGATAGGGCATACCGAAGAAAAATGTTTTGCTAAGACTAACTACTTGGCCAGACAGGAAAAGGGAAACGGGAGAGGGGCCAGCAAAACCAACTAAGCTGTGCCCCTAACAAAACCAAAAGACTGCCTCATAAAATTAAAGAAGTAAAAGGAAATCAGGAACAACCTGATTCAGAAATCGGATTTTTCTTTTGCGAGCAAAATACGCTCGGCAACCGTACGACAGCAAACAAAAAACAAGCTAAAAAATATAGTAACCTACGAATGAGGATAAATTCTCTAGTCGTTGAAGGGCTTACAGTGATTCAATTTTTACTTTTGACCATTAGTTCGAAAGTAAGACAAACCATAAACGAAGCCAAAGAAATCATATCAAAAGGCTTGAATTTTGTAATTGCTGGGAGTGGGTTAATAAATAGAGGAATAATTTCCAAAGCAAAAATAAATACAATCAAGGAGAACGATGTATATGTTGAACTCCCTATGTCATTAGCTAAGACAGGAAAAATTTTAGTTTTAGTGGATACAGGAGCCGACACCAGTTTACTAAAATTGAGTGTTTTAAAAAACACAAAAAACATTTGTAGTAAAGAGATTAAGGAATTAGGAGGGGTCTTTGGTGGTAACGGAGTGACCTTAGGAACGGTCAGAGCAAATATATTTTCATCCCAAAAATTCATAGCAAAATGGCACATTATAGACGATAAAAATGATATTCCAGTTGATGGTATCCTAGGTCGGGATATACTTTGGAATAATTCCGTTATAGATACAGTGTCCAAAACCTTAAAATTTTTAAATAAAAATAAATCGGTTGTCTCTGAATATCCCCTAAGGCATGCGTTTGAGAGAAGTATTAGCTTGCAGTGCATGGCTAACAACGCACGTTTAGAACAACGAGAGATAAAAGCACGTACTCAAATGGTTGTGACTTTAAAAGTGCCATCAAAAACCCCTGAAATTCTAGTACACTCACAAGAAATCTACCCAGGCATATATTTGGCCAATACTGTGGTAAAAGTGAAGGACGGAAAAGTACAAGTACCCGTCCTGAATTCAACAACAAAAAATTTTTACATTGATGATAAGTTTACTCCAAAATTTAGCAATTTCAATCAATTTAAGATCTTAGACAATAAGTCTCCAAATATCTATAGCATACAAAGCTCAAAGCTACCATGTAAGAGAATAGATTCATTGCTAAAGGCATTAAAATTAAATCCTTCTATGAGTATTGAGGAAAGAGCTAGTATAGAAGAAATATGTAGTCAATACAATGATATATTTCATTTGGATGATGACCTTTTAAGCTATACCGATGTTCTTTCCCATAAAATAACTGTGAAAGTGGACCAAGGGCCAATAAATCAAAAACAGTATAGATTACCTCAAATTGCTAGAGATGAGATAAACTCACAAGTCAAAAAAATGCTTGACGATAGAGTTATTTCTACCAGTAAATCACCATGGAATTCTCCACTTTTGGTCGTTCCTAAGAAATCAGGACCTGACGGACAAAAGAAGTGGAGAGTGGTAGTTGATTTCCGCAAACTCAACGAGGTGTCAGTGAAAGATGTTTTTCCTCTGCCTAGAATAGAAGATATTCTCGACCAGTTAGGAAATAGTCGGTATTTCACTACTCTTGATTTGGCCAACGGTTACCACCAGGTCCTCATAGACAAAAAGGATCGAGAAAAAACGGCTTTTAGCACTAGTCTCGGTCATTATGAGTTCAACCGAATGCCGTTTGGACTTTCAGGAGCACCCGCCACTTTTCAAAGAATAATGAATAATATCTTGACGGGGCTCCACGGCATTGACTGTTTCGTCTATCTTGATGATATAGTGATTTATGCTAAGAATTTAGAAGATCATAACAAGAAGCTAGTTAATGTTTTTGGTAGACTAAGGGAGAGTCGTTTAAAACTCAACGTAGAGAAATGCAAGTTTCTTTGCAGAGAAGTGGTATACTTGGGCCACATCTGCTCTGAAGACGGCGCGAGACCTGACCCATCGAAGACTAGTTGCGTAACTAGCTACCCACCTCCCAAAAATATCAAGGAAGTTCAGTCTTTTCTGGGATTTGTAAGTTATTACCGTAAGTTTGTACCAAATTTCGCAACTATAGCTTTTCCCATAAACAATCTCCTCCGAAAGAACACACAATTTAGGTGGAGTGACGAATGTCAACGGGCTTTTGAAGATCTAAAAAGGGCAGTAACATCCCCACCGGTTTTGATATACCCTGATTTTACTAAAACATTCATCCTTACGACTGATGCTAGTGGGGAAGCGTTGGGTGCAGTATTGTCACAGGGAAAAGTAGGGGAGGATAGGCCGATCGCTTTTGCTAGTAGATCGTTAAGTCCGAGCGAGAGGAGGTATTCGACCATAGAAAGGGAGCTTTTAGCTGTTGTGTGGGCGACTAAAAATTTCAGAACATATTTGCTAGGGCGACCGTTTATAGTCTACAGTGACCACCAACCACTGAAAGGAGTATTTAACGTGAAAGACCCAACAACTCGTCTTGTTAACTTTCACCACAAACTCTCAGAATACGATTACAAAATTGAGTACAAACCCGGGAAAATAAATACAAATGCGGACGCATTGAGTCGTATTTCTAGGCCTGAAGGTCAGTGTCTGGCAGTAACGAGGTTACAAGCAGCACGGGACCAAGTCAAAAATGCAAATAGTCAAAACTTACAGGGGGATGATAATATCACGGTGGTGAAAGAAGGTCAAGTCGATTCGGTTAAAAAGGGTACTGGGAATTGGACGTTTCTATCCAACCCAGACGAAATCCAAACAATATTAAAAGATTTCCATAACTCGCCACTGGGGGGCCACCAAGGTGGAAAAAAAACCTTCCAGCGCAGACGACAATACAGGTGGAAAGGTATGAACAAACAGATACTGGACTATGTAAAAGAGTGCCCAGAGTGTCAGAAAAATAAGAGTTCACTACTTACTAAAATGCCAATGGTTCTGACAGACACCCCATGCCTCCCGTTCGAAAAAGTATACATGGACATGGTCGGTGTACTTCCGTTGACGTATTCTGGTAACAGGTATATTTTGACTTTCCAGGACGACCTGACCAAGTATATGACATGTGTAGCAATTCCTGACGCGGAAGCATCGACTGTTGCAAGAGCTTTTTACGAGGAGATCGTTACAAGGTTCTGTATACCAAAAGTACTAGTCACAGATAATGGAACCAATTTTACTTCGAAACTTTTTTCGGAAACTTGTAAGCTTCTAGGAGTTAAAAAGGTTCACATTACCGCCTATCATCCACAAGCAAATGGCTCGCTGGAACGCAGTCACAGACCCTTAGCGGAATATCTAAGGAGTTTCGTTGACAATGATGACCGGTGCTGGGACCAATGGTTGAGACAGGCGATGCATGTTCACAATAACACCGAGCATTCAGCTACTAAGTTAACACCAACGAAAAGCTTGTATGGTTTTGAATTTGAAATGCCAACTAATTTAAAGGGCAAACCTGCACCCCTTTATAATAGCGAGCATTATCCAAAGCTTCTGAAACATCAGATACAAAAAACATACGAACTAGCGAGGAAAAACTTGGTGGTTGCTAAACAAAAAGCAAAGCAGCAATACGACCGACAGACAAACCCTGTTATGTTTGCTGTTGGAGAAAAAGTTATGCTCAAGAACCCTACTAGGAAAAATAAGTTCTCTCCAATTTGGTTAGGGCCCTATGAGGTGGTGTCCGTTAACTCAGTAAACACCACTATTTTATCCGGTAGGAAAGCCAAAAGGGTGCATAACAATCAACTCAAACGTTTTCACTGTCAGAAATAAATCAATTATCATATTTTTCAATAAATGTCTAATAATCAAATCCTTTTCAAAAGTTTACTTATTCCATAGTAATAATCCAAAGTTTTTCTTTTCAGGTATCAAAATAAATTTTATATTTCTAAGCAAAATTAAATTGTATATTATATTTACATTAAGTATTGTATTTCTTTTAAATTAAAAAAAACAAAGGGTAAAAGGAAGGAAACATTCAAAATGTATAGATTTATAATAATTTCATTGGTAGTTATAGGGGTAGATTTGTCTAGACCACCATACGAAATCGAACGTCTTCGGGAGTCACCGGTGTTTTTCGAGACAGTGGGGCGTGCAGTTTTTTACAAGGACACGTGGACGGTATTGACAAAGTTTACACCGTTGGAGTATCCGACCGTATTGGCAGCGACGGAGGACTGCATTGAAAAGGTGGGAAAAATCTGTCAAAATGTTCCTGACAGCCAATACCAGGAGCGTTGCGTGCGGAGGTTGCAACAGCTGGAGCTCAATCTTGACATGCTGAGGCAAGATGGCCAACGTTTAAACGCCATCTTTCAACTCCCCTCTAACCGTCAAAAACGAGCTCTGGACTTCATTGGAAAGTTTTCAAAATGGGCCTTTGGCACTATGGACAGCGAAGACTCACAGAAAGTGTATAGCCGGCTCCTGGTTTTAAAGAAGGATGAAGATGAGACCATCCAAGTTATGAAAAATCAAGTATCGGTTGTGTCCTCGAACTATGAAAAACTTTCTAAGCCTATTACGCAGCTGACAGCCGAAATCGAAAACATAACGGCAGAAACAGAAGGATTGTCCAATGCAATTGGGAAAAGTCTGAGCAACATAGATAACGAAATCAACACGATGCAAATGAAGTTGGATATCAACGAACTTGTTGCACTTATTACGGCAAAGATGATAGAATTGCAACATCGTCAGTTCATTGAGCTATCTATTGTAGATGATCTCTACAAAAATAGACTGCATCCTTTTATCCTAAATGCAAGCAATTTAACTAAGACTTTGCAGGCAGCAGGTGTAAGAAGTGAAGACGTATTTGGGGATTTTACAATACTCCATCAAGCCGCCGACACGTCAGTTTTTCCTAACCAAGGCAGTTACTTTATAAAAATCATCATACCACTGCCGGAAAACTGTCGTTATGAGTTACATAAGGTATATCCAATGCCAGCAGTATACAATAAGGATTGGGATTTAGTAATCGACAACAGATTCGAGTACATCGCTGAATCCGAAAACCACGCACTATTTGGAATACTAAGTCATGATGATTTCGAGAGGTGCGTGCTGGTATCTGAGACAAAGGCAAACTCGACAGTGGCCATTTGCAGCTTCTATGCACCGCTGTTAACATCTGGTTCTAAGCATTGCTTAGTTGAACTTTTACAACATGCTGTTACATCCGAAACTAGTTGTAAATATGTTGCAGTCCCAGCAAACGATGGCGTCCTGCTTAAGATGTCAGCAGCTAACCACTGGTTTTTCAGTTGTAGAAAACCATTGATACTGAACCTAATGTGCGGTGGGATTCGTGAGCAGGCAACTCTCGAGGGGTTGGGAATATTCAAACTTCATCAACCTTGCGACGCCAACACTAAAGAACTGAAATTCTCATACCAACGAAATTTCGCAACACTTGCGGAATACAAGCAGCCTTTGGTTAACCACTCACAGCTCTTGGAGGACCTGAGAGACCCAATTCGAGCCAAAAGCCAACCAACTACGTTGAAACCATGGAATTTCAGAGTGGGAGACCACAAGAAAATAGTCAGCGATATTTTAGATGGTAAGCGTTCCCTTCAAGAATTGCATCAAAACCTCGCAAATTTGGAAACCACAAGAAATACGAGAAACATGGCATGGGAAATATCATTCCACAGATATTCGCTACTTTCGTTATCGACCCTGGGAGTGATAACCGTTGCAGTCATCGTGTTTGTGGCAGTCTTCAGGAGTAGGAAGAATTCGATACCAACAGCTGCCAATACAGTCATATGCATGGATCAACGTTTTCCATCGTCACAAATCAGCGATGAAGAGCCAAAACGAATCAGCAAAACTAAAAGAGCACCTGAAGCACCAACTCGCCAGTCGAATAAGGGAGCTACGTATGCGTGTGTCTAAGTTTCGTTTGGGTTTTTTTTTTTTTTTTGTTTGCTATAATATAATGATGGTTTCCTTCCCATGTAAATGTAGATTTAAAGAAAAATTATTTTTATCAGTAAATTTTTATAAATTGTAAAATCAAAAGAAAAAAAAAATGTTTAAAATTAAATTTTAGATTTTATGCCACAATAAAAAAAAAAAAAAAGGAAAAATGTTTATTTATGTCAATTAATTTATATAAATTGCAGAACATACATCTGCGTAAACTGAAAATCTCTTCAGATTAAAATAAATATTAAATTTATTTGATTAAAGACAAATTTGTGTAAAAAAAAAAAAACATATAAAAACAATAATATTGAGTCAATACACCTCAATAATTTTTCACTTTGTAATTTCAGTAAAATTATTAAAATTTGTGTAATGTATAGGTTAGTTTGTGTATGTTAAAGGTTATAATATAAGATAGTCTATAAGTTGAAATAATCTGTTAGTTTTAAGTTACATACATAAATACTTGGAAAATAAATATGGAACACTGATGTTCGCGTTTCCGATTGAAACTTTCCCTGAGGGTGGAGGAATGTTGCGTGTGCATTTGGGTCGCCAAACATTAAGCGTGTTCCCCAATTCAACAAGTCATTGCCATTGATGATGTCGCAAGAAAGGTTCACCTTTGCAATTGACACAAGAATTGGGCAACACCAAAATGCTTGGCGAGCAAGTTTCAACATGTTAATTGGCACAAGAGACGAACAACCTCTAAGTGCTTCTTGGACATTTCGGTCATCGGCAAGATTCAATTGGAAACGCGAATGATCGGGGAGTTCTATTCTGTTCACCAAACGAATCGGTCGTTTTGTTTAATATTCGTAATTCAGTGCTATCATAAAGTAAAAGCACAACACATGTGATTAACTTAACGGAAATTAATTCACTTCTTTTAAAAAACAAAAACACAGTGGTCATAAAATAAAAATTGTATAGTGAAATCCCCCGTTGATGATTTAAGATTAACAGTGGATATAGATAGTGAACTACTCCATGTTCAAGAAGAACTTAAAAGTATAAAAAGTCATAAGAACTATTCTAGGAAAACAAGAAGTTTAGTTGACATTGGTGGTAGATTTTTAATTAATAATCTTAATTTAAATTAAGTAAACACTATATACTGATTTTAAAATGCTTAAAGTTTTTCTTATACATCATTATAAAAAAGGGCTCTTCAAACAAAAACAAATCAACTGGGCTCAGTACTGATTTGTTTTTGTGTTTAGTGCAAATTTGTTTTTCTTAACTGACTACAGGATTGCTGAGATGTGTCAAAAACACAGCAAATATGATATATTAAATGTGTATGTTATAAGCTACATGTTATCTTCAATATTATAAATTATGTGTAACTAATGTTATCTTCCCAGATAAAAATGGAACCCTACGACTTAAAACGTAGTATGATGAAACTTATTTTTGAGCTGAAGCAGTCAAGCATGAACGAGTTTCAAAAAAACATCGCCCGAATAGAATTTTACAAAAATTCTTTCATTGGTCTTAAAAAAGCGATGGCGGCAGCAGGTTAGTTTTTTTAATTTTATGTAGTTAAAAGATGTCTTTAATCCTAGACTTAGCTGAAAACATTTAAACACAATTTTTTTTTTAAGAACGGGAATCAGGCTCAACAGATTCTTTTCCAAAAAAACAACAGCAGCAGCCAGAACGACCACCGCGGCAACAACAGCAGCCAGAACGACCACCGCGGCAACAACAGCAGCCAGAACGACCTCCACGGCAACAACAGCAAGTAAAGGAACAAATATCTAAATATTCAAAAGAAGATCTTATGGAAATGTCCACATGTTCTTCTCTAAATTTCGACGAAAATGAATTTGAAGATTCCCAGGAAGTACCTTAGTACTTGAAGAAAAGCCAATGCAAGAAACAAGCAACAAATTAGAGCACGAATCGGATTCGGATTCGCTCAAAGAATTTTTAACCCTATAATCCGATTCGTGCTCTATGTTACGAATGGCAACTTAAACCATTTGTGTTTTGAAGAGTCCTAGAACTATGCAGTAAGCATTAGTTATTTATGTCTCTCTTTGAATTCTATACTTTAGAATAAGAGACAAGGGTAGTCCTTTGGTCTTGTTCTGTCTATCAGATATGCAAGTTGTGTATTTCTTTCCTTTAAAATGGAGAAAATAAATTGTGTGTTTCTTTATATATATTTTTCACACAACAAAAATCGTACCGTGATTTCTTATTTAATGAAAGTAATATACATTATAGTTGTTACGAATGGCAACTTAAACCATTCGTGTTTTGAAGAGCCCTAGAACTATGCAGTAGATATTTATGTCTCTCTTTGAATTGTATACTTTAGAATAAGAGACAAGGGTAGTTTTTTAGTCTTGTTCTGTCCAGCAAACAGGCAAGTTCTATATTCCTTTCCGTAAAACCGGAGATAATAAATTGTGTGTTTTTTTATATATTTTTTCACACAGCCAAAATTCGTACCGTGTTTTGTTTTTTAATGAGAGGATAATATACATTTTGGTCCTTTGAGTCGGTAGTGTTTAAAAAAAAAACCCGAGTGTAAAGTGCAAAGTGTAACTAATAATGGAACCATCATCAGCGCCAGGAGGTATAGATAGGAATCTACGCAGGAGCCAAGAAATGGAATCACGCAGACAGATGGTTTGTAAGTGGTGATCACAAACAAAAACTATTTTTAACAATAATATTCATTTAATTCTTAATTGGAATCGAAAATCAAAAATTACCCATTAATAACATCAAGCTTTGAATATCGAATATTCATTTGATAAAATAAATAAACTTTTCGGTGCTTAACAACCACCATTTCCAGCATTTTTCGGTAGTTATTTATGTTTGTATACATATATTGGTATTCATTTCTATATTCATATCATAACCAACGCGTCTCAATAGGCAGTTTTTTATGTACTCAGCGGAGCTACATTGTGAACAAAATGTAGTTCAACAGGAAAAAATGGGAAAATTAAACCATAAGTATGTACATGGTAAAAAGAAGAGAAAAAGTGAACAAAACATTACGAGCATTAATTGAGTGGTGTGTGATTGTAGGGTTAGGATAGAAAGTGCGTGAAAAATACTGTTTGAATATCAAGAAAGAGAATCACACTAGGAAGTGCTTGAATTGAATTTTATTTTCAAACAATTTACTAGGAAAAATGTGATGATCAAGGCGAGTACAGTGACGCGTATATCACATAACATATACATACACATACCTACTCCAGGAAGAATTGAGGAGTATTCTAAAGGATTAGAAAAAAAATATTCTAGGAAGAATTAAGAAATATTCTAAAGGATTAGAAAATAAATATTCTAGGAAGAATTAAGAAATATTCTAAAGGATTGGAAAGGAAAGTTCTAGGAAGAATTAAGAAATATTCTAAAGGATTAGAAATGGAAGTTCTAGCGCTAGAAAAGGAAAAAAGTGTTACGTGCGAGCATTTCATATAGTGCCATGCCCGCTAGCACAAAACAAATATATAATTTCTTGGGGACAAGTCATAACATTTCCAGGAGGAAATAAGTAAATATTTTAATGAGAATTACCGACGACGGAGAAAGAAAAACTTCAGGAGAAGGATGAAAATTATTTAGTATGTGTATGTTGGTAGGAAGGGAAAGGAAAAGTGTTCGGGTCGAACCCTAGTTGCCATAACAACTCATTCAGTTTGTATGTTCTGGGAAGAATAGAAAATTTATTTAAATAAAAATAGTGGAACTCAAGTTTCCGGAGATCAAGTAAAAATCGCAAAGATAAGAGATTTCCTTTATCTTGAGGACAAGATATCATAAAGTTTTTCTCCTTTCTATTGAGGACAAGAGAAAATGGGGTAAAGGTGTAGTGTAGGAAATTCTTAGACCAACATTATTGGAAATCATACTCGTTTTTACGATTACGAATATTTACGAAATTCACTCATTGGTGTTGATGTCCACACACATAGGATGAATATATTTTAATTAAACGCGTGAAATAATATGATTCGTGGCTAAAGATTGTTTTCAATTTAATCAAAAAGTATAACCCGATTACTAGGACATAACAATTCTAGTCTAATTGGAGCCTTAACAATTCAACACAAAAATTCCAATTTGTGGAACGGACCTAAGTTGTAGCACTCGTATAAGTAACTCTGTGGAGATACGATTTATTGTGAATAGGTCAATCTCCTTCTAAATTCCGATTCCATGCTATACCAAGTAGCCGGCATGCAACAGGTTTGTGAAACGATCGTCCATATTCTTTTTATTATTCCGTCTACAACTGGCAAAGCAAGACGTTCAGAGTAAAGTAAATTTTATCGAGGTATTAGGGAATAATCCCTCACATAAGGGTGAGTTAAAATAATTAAATTTATGTCAGTAACATTAGAGTCTAATGTCAAACAAAAAATTATTATAGGTTCCAAGGAAATATGTATTCAGGTATATACGATTACATGAAAAAAAGTAAATGGTGCAATGGTTGCATTTTTTCTTTGCAAAAAGAAGGTAGCATGGATTTACCTGTACGTCGACGTCGATGAGGATTTAGTTTTGGATGTAATGCAGGGAAAAGACTATCCAGCAAAAGTAGGCGTTTTGCAATTACATACAATCAGGTAAATGAATACATCATTTTTGAAGATTTATTTTGATTACAGCTTATGAAACAAACGCGGATAAGAATCAAGAATGTGATAACACATATTAAGAAAACATCTTTTGAATAACCATTTTTGACAGCTATATTGAATGAAAGAAGAAAACATGCGTCTACCGAAGTTAAAAGTGCACTTTCAACGAGGAGATGAATGGGTGAGTGATAATTTTTATATTATTTATATTATTTATTTATATTATTTACCTTATGAATTTATATGATTCCTGAAAATATAACGTAGAATCTTCCATCATCCACATTTAAGGAGGTTGCATACGTAAAACTTTTTTGAGATAAACTTTTTGATTTTAAAAACCGACTCACTTGTGTTTCGCCATAACATTTTTTAATTTTAAAGTACGTGCGAGTCGTACCTGAACAAAAGGCATACGTTAAGATAATTTTTGAAGGCTTGCAACACAATATAGACGAAAAGAAAGAGAAACCGATGGGTAAACTATCGCAAATGTAATAATTCAGAGTATTGTAAAATTTAACGTAAATTCAGAAAACTTTATTGGGACTTTGATTGTGTGGAGTGGAGACCCTCAATACGTCCTTAAACAAACAGTTCTTAGAGTAACTATCTATCCGATGTGTGATAGATAATAATTGAGGAAATTGAGTTGATTAGTAGTACAGAAAATTAAAGTAAGAATTTGAGTGGAAGAATGAATATTGAAGTATATTTGTTTTATGATATTTGGTAAGGTTAATAATCTAAAAGAAAAGAAATAAATTATAGAAAGATGAATTTTGCTTTATGGAAAGAAATCCTGTGAATTTGTTTTTATTGGGTTAGAGTAAGGTCATCGGAGAAGAATATGCAAATTTCAGAATTCGTTTAAGTCGAGAACCTGGCGAAATAGTCATGTCTACTTGACGAGGTTAAGGATGGGTCGGAGATTTTAAAGGGAAATTGGTAGTAGGTTTCCCGGAGTAGGATGGGGGATTCTCTATATATAAAAAAAAGTTTTAAGCCTTTAGAGGATTCTACTAGCCTGTAAAGAGAGTAGTCTCACCACAGGATAGGGGCGAGTAGAAAAAGGCAGAGAGAGTGATAACACCAACGTCTCTCAAATAATGGGGTTTTCGAGTATATAGAACCGAATGAAAACCAAAGGCTTTGCATCGGCCAGTACAAACCGATGCGAATGGGAGGGGTAAAGTATAGGTTCAGGGGTCACCACCAACTATGACATCCCATTGATATACTACAAAATTAAAACGAGATTGATAGTCCGCAAATTTCGGAATAGAATAAAAGAATGGATGTGAGGGATAAGTACGATCTTTCAATTCGTGTCTATACTCCAAGGTCTCGGGTCCTAGGATTTTTAAAATTTAATATCGACCTATAAAACCAAGGTCGGCTGGTCAGAATCAATGTGACACCGTCTCGCTCCAACTGCAAGAACCCCACTCTAATCGGTGAGTTAGCATTCGTGCACCCAAATGACCAGGTGGTTGTAGCAGCGAAGACAACCCTCGTGTGAAAACTACGCAAACCGACATATACCGTTGATATGTGTTGAGTGTAGCGTGTAAGACGAGGTAGAAACTTCTTTGATTAAGATAGGTAGTCGGGGAGGAGAAGAATGGTATCTTTTCTGATGCCAAAGGTGATTGATCTCACTCTAGTTTTTTTTGTGTCTCTCGCGACCTACCTAGGAGTTAAATGAAGGATGCAATCGATGTATTCAGTGAGTTATAATAATAAGAAAAATTTAGCTACGGACTAGAGGAGCCGCGAAAAATTTCCTAAGTTATTATGACTTGTGTTTGTTTTTTATTAGAGAAATACCGTGGAGAGGTTACCGTGCAGAAGATAGCTCGACTTGTTAAGTCGGTAGGTAATGGTGTTGATGGAATAGTATGCAGGACATCGAAGCGTATACTTTAAAGATGGAGGTCAGTTTCCGTGGTAGCGAGGGGAGGAACCCTCCACGACATTCTGCTTCCATTTCTGTGAAGGATGGAATTCATGGTTAAATTTTATTTCTATGAACTATAGAAGGAAGAAGTTTCAATTCGAATTCGAGTGAGGATAGCAAGAATTAAGCTATTTGAATGAGAATGAGAAAAGGATTGAAGAATCATACCGTTACAGTAGATAAAGACCCGATGATAAAGTCGGGGGTGGTAGGGGGTGCCCCACACAACAACCTAAAAGTGCAAACAGGTTGCGGTCACGCCCCCAAAAAAAGTTAGACCCCCCCCCATTTCATGAAATTTGGTGAATTTTATAAATTTTACAGGAGTTCTTTCGGCGTGGAGAAAAGTAGGTGAGGGTAGGGGATGTCCCCCACAATAGCCTCATAGTGCAAACACGTTGTATTTATTTATTTTGTCTGGAGCAAACAGTATACATACCCTCTATCAGCTAATGAATTTGTGAATAAAGAAGTCATAATTAGAACACCAAGCTGATCAGTCAGTGCTCTTGTGAATTTTTGTATTAGTATTTTAAGTTTAAATAAAATTATTTTAATTAAATTGGAAAAACTCGTTAAATTAATTTATATATATGGTTGACTATATAAAGAGGCTGCTGATGTGACCAGTCAGTCAGTTTTTATTAAAAAGTGATAGTGTGAAGATTGAGTTATTGTGAATATTCATCGAATTGTATATCGAATAAAAGTGGATATTGACCAAACGTAGTATAATTAAAGTAAAAGGAAAAGTTTTATTTTATCGAACTCAGCGAACATTACAGTATATTTGAATATCTACCTAATAAGCCTCATAAATATGGGGGTATAAATTGTTGGTGTTGTGTGATGATCGAGGATTTGCGTACGACTTTGAAACATACTGTAAAATGGAGAATAACTAAGATCTGTTTCTGACTAATGAGACTGATTTAGACGCAAGTGGCAACATTGTTTTCCGGCTTATAAGGTCTATTCCTAGTGATAAATAAAAATTATTCTTTAATAACTACTATACATGCCCTGCAGCTATTATGACAACGTCTTTTGACGGACTGTTTTTCCAATGAAAGAAACATCGGAAATATACAAACCTAAAAAAGTAACGCCGTATAATAAAAAAACGGACTTTGCTCAACAAATTTTGGTACTAAGTGGACAAACTCCCGTCACGTGCACACCAAACGATACTGCTTTATCTATTCCTCCACCGATAGAGATTCTCACAACACCTATTAAGTTCTCCAATAAAATCAACCCAGCTACAAATCATCCGAGTATACCATTCCATGAGGTACTCGAAGACGATTAAACCGATCCGACAAACGGCTGGATAAAACCGCCAAAAAGATTAATCACAACCCCGACCACCATGGCAGCGCCTCCATCTCAATTATTAAATGTCAATATGGACACAAATAAATTTGAATCGCTATCCATGATAAATGAAGATATGTATATACCACCAAAAGCAAAAACCGTAATATCACCATGGCCAAACAACTTGAACAAAATTCCATCAACGGCGAAGACGAACCTGCCGACGAGGGAGCCTAACAACATCATCCCTAATTTATAAATACAATATTGTACTATGTTCTTATATACAGTTTTATCTCTAATAAAGCAATGTTTTTTGTTTTGTTTCTAACACTTTGAAGTGACATTAATACTATTTTAAAAATTTAAATAAAAATGTCACTAACTATTCTTATTACCCACTAATTGTTAGTTCTTAAAAGTAATATTATATTTGTTAAGTAAGAATAGGAAATAAATAAATAAAATAAATAAAATTATCCAATGATGGATAATGACAAAATGTTCTGAGGTAAGTACTGTCCTCCTATAATACTCAAAAATGTAGACGTTAGAAAATTAATTAATGATTTCAAAGAAAATTCTGTGGAATTCTCATATAGGATAGTGAACAGGGGTAGTGTTAGCAGACTATATACTAACAATAGTGACGCTCATAGGGAGCTGATGAAAATACTTAGAAATACAAATGATACTCAGGCATACTCTTTTACACTCCCCCTAGATTTAGGGGACGGGAATAGCTTGCTCAGCTCCGGGCACTGCGGTGTATGAATGAAACCTATTGTTCCAACACTCCCCCTAACGTTCTAGATGAAGGTGACATTGATGGTAATGGCGATGGTGATGATACCAAGGTGGAAGACAACTTAGAGGAACAGCAAGAAGAACTTGAAAAATTGCGTGCTGCAGTTAAACGCAAAGTAGAAATAATTTTTCTCAAGAAAAGTTAGCTGAACTTAACAAACCCATAGAGGATTCTAGATCATCTTATTCATTTCGGAGACGACAACTACTCAGTAGCTAGATGGATCCAAAGTTTTGACGATTCCAAAATCCTTTTTATTTTAAGTGAGTCGGAGGCATTAATATACGCAAAACGACTTCTCAGAGGAACGGCGAAGTTGTTTCTAAGATCCACTTCCACAGCCTGCCGCTCATGGTGCGAACTTAAAGCAGCATTATTGATCGAAATTGACAATCATAAAACTGCTACAGATGTGCATAATGCTTCCCGAAATCGAAATAAAGCTGTTGTCAAGTGAAGTGTATTTCTTTTCTTCTCACATATTAAAGAGTTTTTTTTTTTTATTTTTTTGGTCAGTTACCGAGTGGTAAGCTCGAATACCAGTTTATATATTAGTATTCATTTGTAAGACAGCTGTTAGCCAAAGTAATGGTTATAGTAACCGACTAGAGAACTAGTTAAAAGTCTTATAAAGTAGAAGTTTTAAGTGATAGTGTAGGTTTTGTTATTTGCGTAGTATGTTATCGTATCGCTAATAATTCTGTCTTACTTTGAGAACTCAATTTTAGTCTAAGATTTGTACTTTAAGTATAGAATACTCTTGATTGTTTCTACAGGGGAGGCGGACACCTCTCTGTAATAGCTACAATGGAACGTGAGTAAAAATGTTTAGTCCGTTCATGAGGTACCATATCGCACCTCCGGTGGAATATCGACCACCAAAAAAGGGGAAAAAAGAGTCCGAAAACCCCAACAATGGAAAAAACACCAGATGAAAATTCAAAAAAATGCTGGACAAAAATATATATCCGCATCTGGCAAGACATTGTTAGAACGAGTCATGGGTCCAGTTTGTAACTGTAATCTTTTGTGCTCAACAAAATTTACAGAGGATGAGAGGACCCAACTTTTTAGTGACTATTGGTCACTAGGAACACTGCAAAGGCAACGTGATTTTTTGGCTTCATGTATTGCTCCTGTAGAAGTCATGTTTCGACGGATTCAAGCAAGGCCTTTGGAAAAAGAGCCAAGGAACCAAACTGCTCGTTTTCATTGCTGAATAACGGATTAAACATAAGAGTATGCAAACCTTTTCTCTTAAATACCTTAGGTATAAAAGAGCGTACACTCAGAACCGTCGCACAGTGTGAGAATTCGGTCATCTAGCGGCACTTAATTGAAAAAATGAGTAGCACAAATTGATGCGAAAACAGGTTTTTTTTACAGCCTAAACCTTCTTATAAGCGATTAAGAAAAAATTGTTGTGTGGGAGGCATGTAAAATAAAAAAAATTGGTCTTGAAGTAGGAGTTGGTGATAATTTCAGTGTCAATTGGCTTGTGAATGTAGTTTTGGTTTTTTTTTCTTACGAGTGCTGTGTATGTTTCATATAAAAAGTTTTGATTATAATTAATAAATAAGATATTAGAGAATTGAAAAGTGATTAGCATTTTTAGATTATGGGGTGTTTACTATTTTTTGGTGGTTAGAATGGAAAAAATGGAGTATTTTTATTAAATTTTTACATTTATGAGAGGAAAACTATATGTGTTCAGTTTTGTTCGGTTAAGTGACTACATGCATTTGAAAGCCTGATATATCGTCTATCATTATGTGCTTTAAGGTGCTGCGAAAAATGTGCACTTCATATTTTTTTAGAATTTCAAAGAAAAGGCTAACTTTGGTGTACCCTGACCTGTAATAAATTCGATATCTCTGTCAATATAAATGATAAAGACCTAATCTTAGACTTAATTTTTTGTAGAAATAACAACCTTTAAGATTGTATTTAAGTTGAGCTTCCATAGGTTTAGGGTTGCTAGATTTTCAATTTTAAATGGCGTTCAAATTTTTTTCCCGAAACAAAGTTTTGACTTAGAGGTAATTTTTTTTCAGAAAATGCCTGATAAACATAGTTTCTTTATTTTTTACATCCCAAAGTATAATACACGAAGTACGGAACACCCTGTATATTTTTAAGAGGGGTCTACCAAAGTGCAAAAAACGTACACTTTCAAAACTCCGCAAGTCACTAAGTTTTCTTAGTATGTAAGAAATTGTAGTTTTATTCTTTTTTTTATACATTTACCATGGTTCACAAACAAAAACACAACAAAAAGGTTTTTATTGTAGCCGTTATTTAATTTATAAAACGGGTCTACAAAAGGCCAAGAAACTTGCACTTTTAGAGCCGTGTACCTCAAAAATTTCGTGAAGTATATTAATGATTGTACTTAAATTTTGTTTTTCACATATTAAATATAAATTTTGCAAAAAAAAATTATCAAAAAACATAAACTTGTAAGCGCTATTAATTTAATTCCGCTAGATGAGCGAATTCCCACACTGTGCGTCGTAAGTGCTAAGTCTTCTGGTTCTGGTATAGTTCCTGAAGACAAAAGAGGGAAGCATACTTATCATGTTAAATTACAGCCAGAAGTTCTCAACTCCATCCGAGAACACATAAATTCTATTCCTAGAATAGAAAGCCACTACTTGCGAGCTAAATCTAGTCGCGAATATATAGATGGTGGGCTGACTATTGCCGAGATGCATAGGTATTATGAAGAACAACGAAATTTGGCAATGAAACCAGCAGCTACGTATAACACGTACTCTCGTATTTTTAACGAGGAGTTCAACCTGGGGTTTTTCGCTCCAAAAAAAGATCAATGCGATCAGTGCGAAGAGTACAAAAACGCCATAGGAGAAACAAAGTCAGGCTTAGAAGAAAAATACAAAAGGCATATTGAAGAAAAGGAGCTGAGCCGAAAAGAAAAAGCGACAGACATTGAAAATGCAAAAAATCCAGAAAATATGACCAATGTAGCAATGTATGATCTGCAAGCAGTGCTGCCAGTACCTTTAGGTGAATCGTCAGCATTTTTCTACAAATCTAAGCTTAACTGCTACAATTTCACTGTGAGTAAATTTTTCTGAGTTAGTAATTAACAAGTTTGCAATTTTTTACTTTTTCATTGGCACCTCTATTGCAATCGAGATCGGAACATGCGTTCTCAAGTTCTTGGAGGAAGATGGTAAAATGCACCCAAACTACGATTACGTGTTTTATTCTGATAATTGCTGTGAACAGCAAAAAAATAGGTAAGAAAGAGTAGGTTGTACAGAGTTAAGAACATGCTGGTTAAGCAGACTTTTATTTATTACTCATTTTCATTATTACAATTATAAATTCATTATTAAAGTTAATAGTTTATACATTTATGTTTTCAGATTTTTTCTTACAATGTATTTATATGCTGTGTCCACACCACCAATAAAAAGCATAACACATAAATACCTGATCAGAGGTCACACCCAAAACGAAGGTGACTCGGTCCATTCAGTCATTGAAAAAAACATCAAGAGGGCCAAAAAATCTGGTCCTATTTACGTCCCAGACACGTACATTTCCCTTATCCGAAGTGCTAGGAAAAAGGGGAATCCGTACCAAGTAACTGAAATGGGCTACAAGGACTTTTTGGACCTAAAATTGTTGACGGATCAAATGTCCTTTAATTTAGCAAAAAACTGTAACAATAAACAAATAAAGATTGCAGAGCTAAAAATTGTTAAATTTGAAAAAGGAATGGACAGTTTCAAATACAAAACTTCCTTCGAAGGAGAGTGGATCCTTGCTCCAATTCGAAGCCGTGGGCGAGCTACAAAAATAACACAATTGGAAAAAATCAAACTAATGCCAGCCTACACATCGAAAATACCAATTTCAGACAGAAAGAAGGAAGACCTCCTTCATTTATTAAAAACTAATATTGTTCCTCAATATTATGAGACCTTTTACAACAGCCTTTTTTGAATAAAAATACATTTTTGATAAAGTTAAAAAAGCGTGTTTCAATTCCAAAATGCCCATTAATTTAAAGTATAAAAGTCTCAACTGTCACAAAAAATTAATTCCTTCTAACCCTCCAAAAGCTCTAAAAAGAAACAGGTGAAAGATAAAAAAGTAATATGTAATATGTACTCTAACTCACTGCATAGTAAGCTATCATAAGGACTCTTGAAGTCGAGTCTGTAGGCCTATTTAAGGGCGTTATTGAATTTTGAATAAGCAAGCAAACTTTAAACGTGATTCCTCAACATTTAAGAAAACTGCATTTACGTCGTTATTCCACCGGAGGTGCGATATGGTCATTGCCAGTGTTGGTTTTGGTTAAGGTCCGTGTAGGATCATACGGTTTGAACATAGGTATTTCTCGTTAGTTAAGGACGTTATGGAAAGGGGGTTCCGTAAATATTTTTTTTTGTCACATGGGTGGGTTTCGAGGCCGTAAGGGGGTTACGTTTCCACCTTTAGTAATACTTCATTCCTCATAGGATAGGATTTGTTTTGGACAAGTATAGTCAGATGGCAATGGCGCAGATGGCAATGCCAAACCAATTCAACGTTACAAAAAAAAAAATGAGAACAAATATTGCGATTCTTCTGAAGTCGAGCACTTTCCGCTATGATGAAACAAGCGCCAGCGATGCAAGAATCCACGCTGCAAAGGAAATTCGTTTCAAACTTTATTTAAACAAGGACAAAAACTGCTTGAGTCTGTTTCACCTATAGTTACATAAGCAAAATTGGGTAGGTCATTGCATATTGTGCCCCGTATGGAACTAAATAAAAAAAATAATTTTTCTCTATTAATTTTTCAATTTACCTACATTTCGGATGTTCTAGACTCTAGACCCCACACCTTATGTTGTAATTTCTTATTACAAAAAAAAAAGAACTAGCTTACTGCAACATGAACCCTAGCAAGTTACCAAAACTGAACTCCTCTGTTGTCATGGACAATTAACAGTATAAGAATACGAGTTGTCGCATTCAATAGCTTAGTAGCTCTTCCAAAACAATGTTTCTTTTATAGTTGCTAAAAAGGAATTTTGCTGAACCCATATTTTTCACAAAAAAAAAAAATTATGACCGATCGTTCACAATATTAACGTTAATACCTAAAGGCAAATATAGTTTCTATTCGGCAAGCATTCAAATAACTCAATTCCACTTACCAAATTAAAAATTGAGCTGCTGTTTACTTATACTACATGTTAGGCGAAGAAATTTTACTGTAGATTTTATAAATTTGTTGTAGATGTATGATGAGTTGATGATGATGATGATAATGTTCCTCGGTGTTGTTGACGTTGTTATGACTTCTTAAAGATGTACTAAGATTCCATCGCTGTTTATATTGTCAGTTGGAGACTAGATTTAAGTTGAAGTTGATCGTGTCCATTGAAGAGAGCATGGGCCACAACTGATTCCAATATTTTGCATGGACAAGAGTAAAGCAAAATAACCTCCATCAAAGACAAAAGCTGCAATCTCAACTATGATATCAAACTCAAGTGTTTTTGTGAGATCTTCCAAACAAGTTCGTTCAAACTCTCATTGTTGGTCTACGTGAAGGCTGCATCACATAGCTCCAAAAGGGCATCTTTCCTCAGATCTTCATATATGGCCCTGATGGCATCCAAAACATCCTTAAGTAGAGCACCGTAAGTGTGTTCGATTAAACCAAAAGTCCGCGGATCCAAAACATCCTTAAGTAGAGCACTGTATGTGTGTTTGAATGTATCCAATGCAATAACAGCTGTAGCCTGTTGCTATTTAACCAGAAAATCGCGCAGCTCAAAATTTTTCATGGTGTGAATTCTCATCCGGCGAAATGTAATGAAAGGACGTTGCCCAGATAATATTTTCACGGAATCAGAGTTATGTTTCTCGGTGTTGTTGACGTTGTTATGACTTGTTAAAGAAGTGAACTATGAATTATTTTAGCTGTAAACTTCTCTTTCTTCTGATCTCCTTTCCAGTTTTAGTTTCAGAACTGTTGTAGAACTGTGTTTTTGACTACTTCACGCAGACGAGTGCCCATTCTTTTTGAACATGTCCTACGCATTCTTTTTACAATATTAGAAAATTATCACCATAAGGATTAGAATTCACTAGCCCGGAGTAAGCTTTAGTCACCATCACCGATATAGTTGCGATATCGCTGACCATTAATTATCGAGCGTTGAAACATGGCTTTTATCCCTTCCACCTTCATATTTTTAGCTGCACCAGTGTCATTTGCCTTACATATTCCAGCAAGCATCTACTTGAGCTTCACTCCGATCTTTGTATTCGGCAGAGTTTAAATTACTTTCATAAGTTTTACAGTCGTGGCAGTATCTACTTATGACGAAAGTGCCAAGAACTTTGCCTGTAAAGTAAACGATGGTGACATCGAATAAAGATTAAGAAACTTCTTTTTTCCATGTTTCTGATTCTGAAACGATACTGTCTTCAGGTCGATGCTGCCTTTTTTCTTCTGTAGCTGATAAAAACTATAGACTGGCTATTTCTCTTTCAGTTGAGCACCTGTTACCAATCTGTTATCTTATCATTGAACGCCGATGTCTCATCATCACAAAAATAAACTGTTCCTGGTGAGAAAATACATCTATTTAGGATCTAAGATCTTTTAAGTCTAGATCCTCTTTGTCTATTGCAAATGCTATCGTTTTTAGGTGGCGTGTTGTTTTTTAATTGATTTAGAGTTGATTTTAACATTGAATCTTTTTTGGTGAAAACCGATCTTTTTCAGCATTCTTTCGGACTTTTCCGCCAAATCGAAAGTCGTATACGAATTTTCTGCAAAAAAAAAAAGTTCAAGAATTAAACAAAGCTCGAATTTCGATTTCCTACTAACGAGAACACGGATATGCATTTACTAGCTAAGTAATAGAAAACAGTACATTGCGTGTAGATATCGGGAAAGGTTTTGGGAAACGTGATCGAGTAATACGTGACTGAATATTCGTTCGTTCAGTAATACTTATCACGTTATTCAGAATTTTGGTAATACAATTTGACATTTTTTCATCAACATTTAAATAAATTGAAATCAATAAATAAACAGCAGACTGATAATGTTTAATTTAAAGCGATTTTTGAAAGAAAAATGGCGTTCAAGCGTTAACTTGGCGGCGCCAGATGTTGCAACTTATAGCACAAGTTTTCTTAAAGATCTCAATATTTCCGCGTAGATGGAAAACTGCATTTGTCCAGCCAGTCCCTAAAAAAGGCGAATCTTCTTCCCCTCCCAATTACCGTCCAATTGCACTAACGTCCCTTCTTTCCAAGGACATGGAAACGTTGATTAACCGTCAACTTATGAAATATCTTGAAGAACGAAAGCTTCTTAATGACCGTCAGTACGGCTTTCGTAGCAAACGGTCCACTGGTGATTTGATGGCTTATCTCACCGAAAAGTGGAACCAATCTTTACATTGTTTTGGAGAAAGTAAGATTATTGCGCTTGATATTTCCATGGCATTTAATAGAGTTTGGCATCAGGCTCTTTTATCGAAAATGCGTGCTTTTGGTATCGATGAGTCTCTTCTTCGTTGGATTAGAAATTACCTTTCCGACCGTTCAATACGATTTGTGTTGGATCGCTTCAAGTCTGATACCCACTTCATAAATGCTGGTGTGCCCCAAGGTTCCGTTTTGTCTCCGACTCTCTTCCTCATTTTCATAAATGATCTCTTGTCTGTAACTTCTAATCCGCTTACCTGTTTTGCTGACGACTCGACCCTCAGCTTTTCATATTCGTTTACAAATTCACGTCCCTGCTTTTCGGATGTGGAACTAAACCGGTTGCGTATGATAAGCTCATTTAATTCTGACCTTGACAGCATTGTTTCATGGGGTAATAAGAACCGAGTAGAATTCAATGCTTCGAAAACTCAATGTTGTCTCTTGTCGCTGAAGCTTAACATTGCCCCATTGCCATTATCCATGAATGGTACCTACATCCAAGAAAGATAGGTTTCTTAAGACGATGCAGGAAGTTCTTTACCCCTTCTGATCTGGCTTCAATTTATAAGGCTTTCATCCGCCCAAAACTGGAGTATAACTCCCATATCTGGTCAGGTGCATCTCAAACATTTTTGCGCCTACTTGATAGGGTACAAAATATTGCTTTAAAATTGATAGGCTATAGTTCAATGGTAGAATCGATTGATTCTCTTGAACATCGTCGAAACGTTGCCTGTCTCACTGTTTTATCGCTTTTTTCACAAGCAGTGCTCTAGTGAAATAGCCAGTTGCATTCTTCCCCTGAAACAATTTAGCCACAACACCCACCTCGCTGGGAATGCTCATCAGTTTTACCTTGAGCCCAACTTCGGGCGTACAGTCAAGTATAGACTCTTATTTTAATCGCACCACCCGTATGTGGAATGCTTTATCTGGCTCTGTTTCCCCTGCATTACGATTCACAAAGATTCAAAAGCAACGTGCATCGGTGTCTCCTATTAAACCCTCTCCTACTTTCCTAAATGCTCGCACTGTGTTCTATTACATTATAAGGGTAGTCATAACCTCTTGATGTGTGCGTTAATTATATATATAAAAAAAAAAAAAAAAAATCGAAATTGTTAACGAAAAATGTTGGTTGACATAAATAACCTAGTGAGGTATCCGTTTGGTTGGGAAAAATGATGAAATCGGAAAAACAATTAAATAATGAAAATCATGAAAATAATTGTGATGAACTGAATGAAAAGTTCATCATTCAATCCAATATACAAAACGATCACTCTTTTTTCTTAAACCCTAACTGAAGAGGATGTCCTTAAGTTCTGTCTATCAATTAGATCTAATTCAGTTGGTTTCGATGAGGTCCATCCGGTTTTCTTAAAGGCAACTCTTCCGTACACCCTGAAACCCATTACCCACCTCTTCAATACTGTCTTAATGACTGGAATATTTCCTGCAAACTGGAAACGAGCTAAAATCATTCCAATACCAAAAAATCGTAGCGAGTACCGACCAATAGCTATTTTACCTTTCTTATCGAAAGTTCTTGAAAAAATCCTCAACACACAGATTAGACACTACTTGGATCAAAATGATTTTCTATGTCCAAATCAATCCGGATTTCGCCCTGGCCATAGCTGCACGACAGCTCTTTTAAATGTTGTCGAAGAAATAAGAGAGAGTGTTGACAAGAACTATGTTACTTTCCTCACACTCTTAGACTTTTCAAAGGCATTTGATACCGTGGACCACCATAATTTATGCACTAAATTGAAGGATTAATTTCAGTTTGTTTCATCTTCAGTGAAACTTTTTTTTCCGTATTTATCTTCAAGGTATCAAGCAGTGGTTGCCAACAATCAAACGTCAACCTTCCTTCCGCTAAGTTGTGGTGTTCACCAAGGATCGATTTTGGGACCTCTTCTATTTACAATGTATATGAATGAGCTGCCGTCTCTAGGTTTCAATTCGCCCTTTCATATGTATGCGGACGACGTACAGCTTCGATATAGCTGTCCTCTCGGTTTAATCGAAAGTGGGGCATAAACGAAGATTTAAAAAAGGTCCAATTCTGTGGCAATAAGACAGAGTAGCTTAAGTCGACATAAGCGATTTCTCAGTTTTTCAATGGATATTCATAAGCACTTTGAAATCCATATTTCTGTTTTACCCCCATTTAAAAAGATTTTTCCGTTACAAAAACATCGCACAATTCGTAACCACTTATGTTTGAACGGTTATACAATGCATTTGACAGAAAAGCTTATGTTATTAAATTACCCTTATGTCCTCCAAACTCAAATCTTATGATTTAACAAAAACTCTTATGTCATATTAATTGCTGTAAATTTTTTTTTATCCGGTTCCATTTTTGTTTTTTGTAAAAACTTATGTGGACTTAAGTTTCTTTGCTAAATTTTATTTATATTCTACTAACACTTAACTCCACGTAAGTTCTTTTGTAAAAATTAAAAAAAACACAAATTTGAAAAAATGAATTTTAACAGAAGCACTTACTTCAACATAAGATTTTCTATTGAATTTAACTTTTCAAATAACCGTTACTTATGTCAAAATATGATAGTTTTGTTTTCTGCATTTCAGTTGGTTTAGTTGACTTAAGCAGAAACGAAGCGTTTAGTGTTCAAAAGTGTTGAAGTGATCAGACGTGTTTGATGTCTAAAAAATAAGTTCTGTGTATACATTTTAGTATTAAAAACACTGTTAAAAATTGTGAGCTTTATAGTTTATACAAATACATAAAGTTTTTTCATATTTTCATATAATAAAATGGAACGCGCGAGAAAAATGTTATATTTGGCCTTAAAAAAACAGAACCAGTTAAGTTATAGAAATACCACAGAATACGAAGAGAATACAAGTTTCTTAACTGGTAAGTTCTTTTCAGCAAGTTTATCTTAGATTAGGAACAGCCAATAACCTTCATTATATCAACTTTTGAGATGCAAATGAAGCGCCAGAAATTTCAGAGGACCAAGACTCTCGGAACATACCAGAACAAGAAAATTAAGATTTTGAAAGGGAAGAAGACAAATCAGCGGATTTCGATGACGATTATTCTACTTGTGATCCTAGTTTTGTTCCTGTTGCTTCTGACAACGTAAGTAGTGAATCCGATATTTCTTTTGAAACAGAAAACGCTGGTCGTCAGCTATAGCAAAACTTCTTATTGTTTGGAGATTGCGAAACTATATCGGAGAATGATCAAAATAACGAAATGGCTAACGCAAAACAATCAAAAAAGATGCGGAAAGAAAAAAGAAACTCTGGCAAAAGCTACATGTCGACAGCTGGAAAAACCATACAGGAACGAACTCTACGCAAATTAGATAACGTCGCAACAAATGCAAAGAAAGAATTTCTTATGAAAACCAACAGCTTATTTTAAAAAAATATTGGGAACTTGGTTCTTATGAGCTCAGACAAGCGTTTGCATCTGGCTTCATTGCGGTTGAAGAAACTAAATCTGAAAGAAAAGACAAGAGTCTTACTAATCCGAAAAAAAGGAAGCACTGCAATAAATACTTTTTGGAAGTTAGTGGTGAAAGGATTTCAGTGTGTCAAAAATGTTTCAGATACACCCTTTGTGAATCAGAGCAATTTATAAAACAGTTGTCAAAAAAAAGTTGGAAGGCCATGGAGCATATAGAAATGGTGATATGCGTGGAAGACATCCTGGTCCTAAAAAACTTTCTCCTGAAAAACAGAATGAAATAATTACATTTATAAACAGTTTCCCATCTTATGAGTCCCACTACACTAGACGAGACACTTCTAAAAGATATTTGTCAACGGATTTATCAATCGCTGAATTATTTCGGCTCTATTCGGAAAAACATGATCCAGTTTCACTTTCAAAGTTCTCAGCAATTTTCAACACCCTTAACTTAAAATTTAAAAGCCTAAGTTAGACACTTGCCACAAGTGTGAAGTTCTTAAAATGAAAAATGACGTCGCTTCTGATGAAGACCGTGCGAATCTCATTAAAGAACAAAAAAATCACCAACTAGAAGCAGAGACTGCTTATAAGTCGAAAGAATTTGATAATACAAACGCTGAGAAGAACAAATCTTTAAAAGTTCTAACATTCGACCTGCAACAATGCCTCCCAACACCTTTTTTAAGGTCCTCTGTTTCATTCTATAAACGTCCATTATGGACCTATAATTTAACTGTTCATGGCTGTATAACCGGGCAGCCAGTATGTTACATGTGGCATGAAGCAGAAGGAAATCGTGGTGGAAATGAAATTTCTTCATGTGTTTTCAAACACCTTCAAGGCCTTCCATCAGACACTAAACACGTTATCCTCTATAGTGACTGTTGCCAGGACAGAATAAAAATTCTTTCATTGCTTCAATGTTTGAAGCTTTTCTGCAACTTGACACTAGTTTGGAGATCATTGATCATAAATTTCTCCTTCCTGGACACACTCACATGGAATGCGAAGTTGACCATGCCTTAATTGAAAAAAAGAAAAAGCGCACAACAGTTAAAATACACCATCCTCGTGATTGGTACCAATTCGTGAGAACTGTGGGTGTTAAACACAAATTTCACGTTCAAGAAATGAATCAAGACCAGATTTTCAACTTCTCAGCAGTTTCTAAAGAAAAATTCATGTGGCGTAAAGTGGACAATGATGGTCAGAAGTTCTGTTGGCAAAACATTAAGTGGATGAGGTTCACGAAGGAGTTTGGAACTGTATATTTTAAAACTTCGCTCAACGATACAGAGGAATTCAGGACACTGAACATTAGACGCCGTGGGTTTAATTCCATAAAATTGAATGACTTAAATAAATGTTATCTTACGCCTCTCGAAATCAACGAAAAGAAAAAGCAGGATTTACTGGACATGCTTCCACTAATTGACAGTATTTACCATCCTTTTTAAAACAACCTAAATGCTAATAATAAAATTGGAGAATTTCATCCAGACTTAACCGAAGCTGACGAAAAAGAAGGTTCAGCTCATATCTAAGTTTATAAAGTATCATTTTAAACTCTCATTCAATTGGTTTTAGTTCCTTTATTTCTTAAATTTCGTAAATCTAATGAATTTTGTACCTTTTTTTTCTTTAATTGTATTTTTGTTATTATAAGAAATGAGTTTTTTAACTTAAAATAATATTTAAAATAAATCGAAAATAAACAAAGTTTTGCCTTATGTCTACTTATTTTGAGATTTCGAATTAGACATAAAATCTAAAGTCTACTTAAGGAGCTTTTTTTATTTGTTAAAAATTTGAAAGAACAACTTATGTTACTTAAGATATTCTTTTTTTTTCAGTTTGGTTTTTACATAAGTATAAAAATGCATTTTTTTCTACTTTCCTACCATCAGATTTCCACGAAATAGGTAAAAATATTAAATAACCTCCTCATAATACAATTTCGCACAAAAAAGAGTTATAAATTATAATTAATTTAAATTTTATATAAAAATCAATTTTTCTGGAAATCACTTTTTTCGACTTAAGCTACTCTGTCTTATTGCCACAGAATTGTGGTCACAATCTAATGGACTATGTTTAAATCCAAGCAAAACCAAATGTCTGATTGTTTCTAGAAATGCAGTAGAAACGGATTATTTTCCCTCATTACTGCTCAATAATACTTCTATCCAGTTTGTTGAACCAGCAAAAAACCTAGGAGTAATATTTAACAGAACGCTTACCTGGACAAACCACATAAATATAATCATCGGAAGAGTAGTTTTATTATCTAATGCAACTTTTTTTTTTTTTTTTTTAGTTTCTTATCAAATGTAATTTCCAACTTTCTTTTTTATTCTTTTTAATTTTTCTTTTTTTTGATTTCTAATCAAATGTAATTTTTCATTTAGTAATCAAATCAATTCTTTTACTTATTATCATTCAATTGTTGTTTTTTATAAATAGTATACTAATACTGAATCTTGCACTAGCTTAAAAGATGTTGTATCTTATTGTGTAAGAAATAGCTATCAATAAATAAATAAATAAATAAATAAAAATAAATAAATAAATAAAAATAAATAAATAAATAAATAAATAAGTTGTTAGAAATTTTACAATACAAATCATTTGATCGCACTTCAACGCAGTTCGCCGAATGTCTTAAAATAAATGTCGAAGAAAAATTCCGAACAGCCGTTCTGAAGAATGAATATCTCTAAACAAAAGCCCCCGAATCATACAAAATTGGAAAATCTTCCTCTCCGAACGGCTACCTCTATAGGGTCGAATATAAAACGAATTTGTGGATCTATTTAATCCACGACCAAATCAATAGTTTGAAGCACATAATATGTTAGCACATAAAATAGTTTGAAGCACATATTTTATGTACACAAGAGGAAAAATGGTGATCCCTTCTCAACCACGATACAAGTAGCGACGTTAATTAAGAAAAAGAAAAAGTGGACTACAATAAATCTCGATTGACCACTTTTACAACAAAAACCTACAGACAATTTTTTTTCTTCGTACAGATCGAGGCACATTTCGTTTTTCATCTAACATTTTACATGCAAAGCATTTGTTTAAAATTCATGTTTTACTTACCAAAATACCTTGAATTGCTTATAAATTTTATTTTGTTTATAACAAACAGTAGACTGGGTCTGAACTAAAATCTGAGGTGAACCGCCTCCGGCACACATTTTAACGTAAGTAAACGCAAGCAAACGGCAAACGTTTATTTGCACAAATGAATTCTATTATTTATTAATATAATTTAAAATATAATCCGTTCGCTTGGGCAATAACATCATTAGCGCGAAAGCGAATTCAAAGTCAGCACGTTTTGAAGTTGAAAGTAAAATGACGGCTCCCGGCTGCCGGCTGTAGTCAGCTCACTCCAACGTTCAATATGGTTTTCCATTAGTTAAAAGGATCAATCTATTTCTGTTCTGCTATTATACGGTGCAATTTGTTGAACGAAACTGTTCGAACACCATAAGTGCAAAAGAGAACGAAAGTTCGAAAAACAGAGATGGACAATGTGCTACCGTGTGTCGCATGGGTTATGGTTTCGTGAAACAGCTTTGACGTTTCTCTTTGGGTGGGTTCGAGAACCTATCGGATAGCCGTATCTTGGATACCTTTTTGAACGATCCAGATATCTTTTTCCAGATTACTGCAGACAACAGCTGTGAAATATTAAAATTCGACTTTTGAAAATAGAAAAACATTCAAAATATCATTGCAAGACGATTATAACTTATTTTTTTTCGATTTCCCATGAGTTTTAAAAGACTCTTATGCTGAAATAAATGCACACCAAAACAAAAAATCAACATGAAAAGAAATAAAAATAAATTTTCTATCAGCTGATCACTTGATTAGAAAGGTATACCAAAAATACTCGGATACCTTTAGATAGCTTTTTAGTTGAAATGGGTGTGTGACTCTGCTAAAAGTTTAACAAGTAAACAACAACAACAAGCTATCCGGATACGATTCTCGAACGCCCCCTTTGTCTTTGTTCGTGTTTTTGTTTATTCTGTTTCATTTGGTTCAAAAATAAGAAATAATACTAATAATAATGACTTTTTTGTTTTTCAATTGCCAATAAAAGAGGTTTTGAAGCAACCAGGCACTGCTAGATAACTATTTTTCCCCAAAAATAAAAACACCGAATGAAAAATAAAGAGAAATGTGAAACTAGTTTCATGAAACTGGATTTCATCGTGTAATTACACTTGCGACACGGAATGACAGAACAAAGAAGAATTCGAAGTTGTTTCGTGAAACAAATTTCACCGTATAATAGCAGTCATGCGACACACGGTAGCACATTGTCCATCTCTGTTTTTCGAACTTTCGTTCTCTTTTGCACTTATGGTGTTCGAACAGTTTCGTGCAACAAATTGCACCGTATAATAGCAGTCAAAGCGACACGTGGCTATTCGAAGAAGCTGATTAGGTATACCCATTGACGTAATAGATATGGACTGCTAGTGAAACGTCATATCCATACAAAACCCTAAAAGCAAAGCGGTCCCCGCGACTTTGCGCCCCTGAAAGGATAGTGGCAAAATAATCGTGATTTTCCGCTATGGCCATCTATCGTTTTCCGAGAAGTAACGAGAGAAGTTACCACTTAACAACAGATGTCTCTCTGTTTTTGTCATCTTGTGTCAATCAAAAAAAAAAAAATCAAGGTTTACATCATCGAGAAAAACGAAAAAGCTGTGAGGACTTTAACCGCCATTGCTAGGAAACTCTGTAGTGGAAAAGGTAAATATTTGGATATCCAACAAATTATATATATTTGTTAATTTTTTCTTGTAGATGTCCAAATCTTCAAGGATATGCTTGAGTTTATTCCACCCGAAAAGGGCAACATTCTTATTTCAGAACTTGGTTCATTTTGAGACAATGATCTTTCCCCTGACCTGAATGCCTAGACTGTGCACAATCTACTCAAAGACGACGGTGTAAGCATTCCATGCAAATCAACTTTCTTCATAAATCCTCTGAAGTTCTCGAAGCTCTACAACTCTGTGCGTTCCATAGTAAGACACAAATCGGTGGGGCGTGAAATGCTACCCACTTGCAACAACCACGCCGAGAATGGGCTTGTCGTACAGATCTAATGAATTGATTCTTATCAAAAATCCAGATCTACCGTCAGCACCAGGTTACAATCCATCTGCATTGATTAACCAAACTGAAGTCGTGAAAGATAATCATCTGATTATAAAGAAAACATGGGATCTAGCTTTAGGGCCCCTGAAACAGGTAAAGCGATCACAAGTAAAAATGCAGTGAAATTTTCTTAATTTTTCTCTTTACTTTAGATTCCCATGAAACTGTTCATTATGTGCATGTCAGGCAATTCGATTTCCGTATTCCCCATCATGATGGTTGGCATGATGTTAATTCGTCCAATCAAAGCCATGTTTTCCACACAAACTACTTCTAAATTAGCAGATGGGGCTCGAGGTAGTGGACAGAAATTAGTCTAATTATTGGGAAATCTAGCGAATGTAGCCTTAGCTCTATATAAGGTCAGAGTTTGGGATTATTGCCGACTCATGCTTCTGATTGGTTAGCGTTTGTTGAACCATAAACGAGACTTTATTATTGTGGAGGAGGGGTGTCATTTATTTAATTTAAAAATAGAAAATATAACTGAAAATTGTATATTTGGATATATGTAGTTGATAATATAAATACATATTTTGAATTCAATGGGTTTATGACTATTACTTTCAAATTGTAATGGGAAGCTTGTGACACCCGTCTTAGCAATCTCGGACTACGAATGCTAAAGAGAATGGACTAAAAACATCTTCAAAGTGAATATTTTGCAACAAATTTTTAGAACTTGTTAAAAATTTCATCAATAGTAAAAAGCATTTACTACGAGTGTTTCAATGACGGTTCCTTTTCGACATTCGTAGTTAGAAATTGTTATGGCGGGTCTTGTGATATGGGCCATTATACATGAGTTAGGTCACAAGTTTCAACGCTAAGACGGTTGCGCCCAATCAAACCCTCCAAGAATGAGTGGTTCTGTTTATTTTTACAATAATTATTGGGTTATCAATTTGGAAGGAAAGAAGGAGTTTTCGAAATATTTTTATCGGAGCTGGAACATCAGAAGCGATTGTTCTTGGTTAATGAGTATTGCTCGGTTCAGTATTTGTCGAATATCAAGAATATCAAATTCTAGGCAATTAAAAACAAAGAATTTAAAAACTTCTTAAGTAGACGAATTCAAAAAACTACGCATGAAAAGATAGGTAAACCAAACAAACCACATAAGCCTGCACTCCTGATAATAACAATCTCAGTTTTGAAACTTTTTGCACATAGCTGCAACATTTATTGCATGGTTTTACACATCCGTAGTTATCTTTAAATTTCGGCGTTCATTGTTGTTTCTACTCATGTTTACGGATATGTTTTTAACTTAGGAACAAAGAACTTAGCAGTAAACTTTTTTTCTATTGTTTGAGTCGAAATTGATTTTGAGATTTTTTTTCAATAAGCTATGGCTTTCTTAATTTGAGACTTCACTTTGTTTATTGGATACATTTCAAGGTCATTTCTGTGTCCATCTGTTTGAAAAAATTGTTCTCTAAAAAAACAAAAATTAATAAGTGTGCTTTTATTGTCTGTCTGTGGATACTCACCCCAGACGAAAACTTCGATATTGTGGTTGAAAATTTTCAATTTGCTAAATAGTAAGGTCAACAAAATCGAGTTTGGTATTCAGTTCATTGGCATCTATAGTCTCCTTTTTGGTCTATGAAAAGCAATAAAAATAAAAAGGTTTTTTTTACGTTTTCCAATTTATCATAGGTACAAGGGTGCGATGTTTCCATATTGGATAGAGCGAATCTTACACATAACTCCATTGTGCATTCTCGGGTGCCAAACCAAGAGATTGGGCTTTTTTAAGTACCTCGAGCCATGCTTCGTTGTCAGTCTCTTCGTGTTGATTGCAAAATACATTCGGGCTTCCACATATTTTTTACTTGGTTAGCACCTCTCGATCTTCGGGTGTTGAATGGTGGTGTAAAAATTGTGCCTGATACACCACGAAGTTAGTTAGTGTTAAACGAAGTGACTGAGTTGTTCTGGTTTCAATAGCATTTAGCATAACTCGATAACGTTCTATCGGTTCTTGAAGTTTTCCCGTCTTTATAAGTACAATAGGTGCACGTTGCAATGCCATTTCAAGTATTGCTCCATACGACGATTATTTTCTCCTGATCCTCCTCCGGAGTTGTATGGAGTAGTTGCATTAACTGCAGACGACAATGAAGCAACGTCTTGTTCTTAGAAATAAAGAAGTCCCAGATCAGTGGCTCGTTCAAAGCACGTTATCTTAAGAATGAATCTTTCGTATTACTTTAAAATAAAGCCAACTACTAAAGTCGCTATTGAACGTAGGTCGTAGGACAAGGTTTTGTGCTCTCAATATAAAAACCAACATTTCCATTTCGGATTCTCGTTCGGATTTGTAGGTGTTGCAAAATAAAATAATTTTTTTTAATGAAAAAAGGTAACAAAAAGATGACAGAGTAATGTCAAATTTTAGTACTCACAAATGCCACTATCCTTTCACAGACGCTAGGCATCAAGTGGGACCGACGTGAAGTTGGGTACTGGCAGTCCATATCTATTATGTCAATGGGTATACCATGAATCCAATTTGTGTGCGTGTGGTTTGTCCTCTTATATTATCTTCTCTGTGATGCGACATGCGAGTAATGAATCAAACAGACCTTTTATTTCAAGATGGAGAATACAAAATTTTTTTTTTGGGCTTCTATTTATTTATTTTTTTGTTGCATGCAGCTTGCAGCTCGGAGCTCGCATCTGCCGGTTGCCGCCTTGCCGGCCAGTTGCTTGCGTCGTCATTTCCATTTGCTTTTATATTTTGGTGCTAAAATGAAGTGAATTTTATTTCTAGTTATTTGTGTTTTTATATTGAACATCTACACTATTTTGTATAAAAATTAAAAATTATATGAGAGAAGTACTTGATTTTGAAAGAGTTTTGTACCAAATAATAAACATTTTGGTTTCCTAAAATGACCGATGCGCAATTTATGTACTTGTTGCATTGTATATTTACATACATATCTATACAATAGTTTTTGTTCGGCTTCTGTGTACTACAATTTCGTCGACAAATTTGTGTTAAATAGGCTCCGATCTAAACAAAGCAACCCAATTTTCACTACTTCATAATAGAAAAAAGAAAAAAAAAACTATTTTATATTAACTATTATTTTGCTATATCCTTTTGAACAATTCGGTATTAAATTTGATGCGACATAAATATTACCTACATAATATGTACATAAGTACATGGAAATGGAATGAGAACGAGGAAGCAAAAAAATGGTTGGTACAGAAAATTTAATGGCGTTTGAGTTGTTCATTCTTTTTTTTCATCTTATTTGTAGAAGAAGAATCGGTTTTCAAAACAAGCTGAAAGTGGACAAGATAAGACGTTTTTACATATGAAAAAAATCCTCTGTCCAATTGGAAAATTGCGTCATTCCGATCAAATTGTCCGTGCAAAACATGGAAGACGATTTATTTGGTGCACGCGTGTAAAGTGAAGCAATCAGGAATGTATTAATTGGAAACTGGATCTCCTAATCAAAATGTTGCCGATATTGAAACTAATCGAGGTTTTAAATTAGTTGTGGCAAAGAATCAAATGGAAACTGGATCGGTTATATCTTTCGATTTATTTAGTCTGTGATGCGTGTTCTGATAGCCACGTTTCATTTGTCATCTATTCGTTCCATCAGAAAAAAATGTATATTTATATATACACAGATATCCGCTTTTCGCAGCGCGGAGGTCACATCCCACTATCGCCAACTTATAAAATCTTGCAATTGAACGCATGCAAGTACGTGTTCCAGTTTATGTTTTCAAAAGAGGCACAAAGTATTTCAAAAAATCCTCAATAAAACAAAAGCATTCTCTGAAAAACTCACTACGCAGAACTGGATTGAGGAAAACTGCAAAGATGGTGGACATAAGCCAACAAAAATGATGGAATGAGTATGACTCATATACAAACAACTTTGGACAAGGACAATGATGTTCATCTTTAGTTTTATCAAATCTAAGCCGTAAACTTTATTCGTTGAATGCCATCAACTTCAAGAATGTCAAAAAAAATTGGTAAGTAGAGTAAAGTTTTAAATTAACAGATAAAAAACTTGCAAACTTAACTATCTGATATAAAATAGAATCTGACTAAAATGAAATGGGTTGGGGTCGATATCCTGAATCCCAAAATCCCGACTCCCAAAATCCCGAATCCCAAAATGTCGAAAAGTACTATAATTTGCACTACTTTATATTTTCCATATGATTTTATTATATCAAACGATGAGAATCAACAAGAACTAAGTTTTAGTATATTTTTTATAAAATAAGACCGCACTGGTGGCAATTTTCTAGTACTATTTAGCATGGTCCCTCAAAATGATGAGAAGCAACACATAGCGTACAAAATTTTTTCATGCATTGGACGGGGTGTGGCTTATAATAATGCATTTTTATACGGTAACGGTACCTGTTGATTCTCATGACTTCGAGTGGCATTTAATACATGAGAGCATTTTGTACGTGGAAAAATAAAGTGCATTTTTTAAGAAAATGTATTAAGTGACTTGCGTCACTTTGAAATTCTATTGTAATAGGGCCCCTACACTACACAGACCGTTTGCGCAAACATATGTATTGTGTTTTTGTAAAAATGTTTGTGTAAACTGTTTGAGTAATGTGTAGCGATGTTGAGTGTTTGCGCAAACGGTTTGAAGAAATTCAAAAAATTTTGAATTTTCCGTGTTTGCACAAACATGTTTGAGTCGTGTTTGTTGAATTTTGCTCAAACAGATATCAATTTTCAAGAAGTACGGATGAATATTTTTCGTTGCCAAGGCAATAATTAAAGCAGCACTTGCGAAATCGCTCATTGCTCAGTAGGTCTGTGATATGAAAAACGTCAAGCAACTAATATCTCTCAAACATGTTTGTGTAGTGTGTGGCGAAACTATGTTTGCACAAACACACGTTTGTACAAACGTGTTTGCGTAGTGTAGGGGCCATATAAGCGTTCTACTCGCTCAAATCGTATGGGAATGGTTGGAAATGATAGATAATCAGCCCTATCACAGATTCCATCGTAATCGAAAAAGTCTAAGTTTCCCGATGTTGCTATCACATAATCCATTCGGAGTGGAACGAATTTCGAAATTCGTAATTTGGTATCACGAATTCCGAATGAAACGGAAATATGACGTCCTTTTCTACGACAAGTTTCTTCTGTCGTAGAGCGTAGAGCCATAGGTAAAATCCATTTGTTAAAACATAAAAAACACATTTGTATAGAACAATTTTACAAAATATAATTCTACTTAAGAAAAAACAATGAAAACAAAAATTATCTCGTAAATTAAATTACATCCAACTCTGTTTTTATTCCCTCCCAGTGGTCATTAACTTCGTCTTTTAGGCGTTTAGCGTATCCTTTTGTTGTCTGGATTACAGGATAACATTTCATATAACCTGTTGTTTGTTTGTTGTTTTCACCCTTTTAGAACATCGGTTATTATAAACAGAAACACATATCAATGAATAGAAAAGAAATTACATTTTTTCAAAAGACTGTCTTCGTTATGCCCGTTTCCAAATTTGAGCGGCGAAATTGACAGATTTGGAGTGTTTAAATAGTACTCGTATTATTGTTAAATTACTTTATCTGATAGCCAAAATAACACTTGAATTTTGTCTGTAAACAAACTTGGATTTCACAAATTATTTTATGGTTTGTTAAAAAGCACAAGTGAATGATTTTGTGTTTGACAGATTGGAAAGTACTCAGGGACCACGTAACAAAAATCCTCTTTTGGGAATTTATAACTTGATGAAGAAAAAATTTGATTATATTCGACAGTAAAATTGTTTATTTCATATAACATTTAAGATTTGATCAATAATACAGATCTATTATAACTTATTCTAAGCACAAAAAGTGCAAATAAATCAATTTTTACTAGAAAACAAAAATCGGTAAAAAATGTGTTTGGGAAAAGTTAAGGGATTTTTTTTTTAAGTTTAGGGATTTTTGTTTCTATTGCTTCGAGTATTTATTTTGACATAGGACAGCTGACTTCGAAAATGGACACTCATTTTTTCAATCAGGCAATGCTTTTTTCGAGTTCGTTCGGAATTTGTGATTGCTTTTTGTCGGGATTCGTATCGTGATTTTTCACTCGGGGATTTCTCCGAATGGATTTCATGATAGGGGTGAATATCTTCAATAATTTAATTTTGGGAAAAAAAAAATAATATAAAAAAAAAAATTCAAAATTTGTATGGATTTTTCTTAGCTGAAAAAACTTTTTTGTTTTTTGACTTTTTTCGGCCGGAAAGCGTTTAAACGCTTTGAAATGGCAATCGAGCAGTCTACACCAAAATTCAAAAAAAAAAAATTTTTCCCGAGTTTTTGAAAATAATAGCTCCAAATTCACGCTAATTTGAAGCTATTATTTTCAACAACTCGAAAAACCTCCTTTTAGAGAGATTTGACAGAAGGCTTTTCGAGTTTTTGAAAATAATAGCCGTTCGCAACAGCCTTCCGCATGGCCCGCTTCGCGGGGCTCATTATTTTAACCCTTTTTTCCGCAGGGTGAAGCTGCTCATGCTAAATATAAAAAAAAAAAACAATTAATTTCCGTATGCAACAGCTTTCCGCATGGCCCGCTTCGCTCGAAAAACCTTCTTTTAGATAGATTGCCGGAATTCCTTTCGAGTTTTTGAAAACAATAGCTCCAAATTCGCGCGAATTTGAAGCTATTCACCCTTATTGCTATAGGCGTTTCACTAAAACGCCTAAAAACGACAGAGCTCCAGCCGCCATAATTTTTGTTTTCATAAAAATATAATTTCAGCCCTCTCTCTGTTCCTCATTGCTCTTACCATTCAATCAAAAGTTATTTTATTTAAACGCCAATTGTGGCACCTAGAGATAAGTCATCTTATTGGCGTTTTATTAAAACGCCAATCGTAATAAGGGTGATTATTATCTTCAAAAACTCGAAAAACCTTCTTTGAGAAAGATTTGACAAAAGGCTTTCCGAGTCTTTGAAAATAATAGCTCCAAATTCGCGCGAATTTGAAGCTTTTATTTTCAAAAACTCGAAAGACCTTCTCTTAAAGAGATTTGACAGAAAACCTTTCGATTTTTTGAAAATAATAGCTCCTGACTGGGGGAAAAAAAAACTGGCCCTTAAACCCAACCATACACTTGGAAATGTTTTTTTCGAAATTGAAGGTCAAAACAGAAAAAGATAGGTTGCTCAAACGTTATCTACAAAATTGACTGCAAAGGAAAAGCTGAGGAAAAATTCAATTTGTGCTACATTGGCACCACAAACCAACTTTTACGCCAACGCATCTCAAACCACAAATCGGACATAAACAACAACAATCAGGCAAAAACAGCTCTCGCATTACATGCCATTGAAAATAAACATCTCCCAGACTTTGACGGTGCCCAAGTTCTCCAAACAGAGAAACATACCTCCAAGAGATATGCACTGGAAACTTTGCATATCATCAGCAACAAGAACAACATGAATCGCAAACAAGATTCTCAAAACATCTCGTCCATATACTGCTCTCTTGTCTCTACGTAAACTCTGTTATCCTGTCCGTTAAATTTTGTCAAACCAAATCTAATCTTCACACCGAGAAGTGTAGTTAAAGCTTTAAAATATTCTTTTTTTCTCAAACTTTGTTTGTTTATTTGAAACTAGCTGAGCCGCCCGGCGTTGCTCGGGTCTGTAGTTTTAAGGTTCCTGTTCTCGTTCTTCGCTTCCGTGGGAATATGGGGATGAAATGTAATCTTTTTTACTTTGTGTAAAAACTATGAGGCATCCCAATTCCCAACGCCGAAAGAATTTTGGAAATGTGTTCAGTAGTTTCTAAGTTTCCATTGCGACACCGTTCCTATAGGAATCTTCCGTTCCCGTGGAAATATGTGAATGAAATATAAGTCTACGGCAGGGATAATGTAACATCCTTGAGTTGAAAGAATTTTTGAAATCGGTCAAGTAACTTTAATGTTCCCGTTCTCGTTCCCGTTTTGTTCCCATGAGATTATAAAAATGAAATATAGTCTAAGTTACTGATGGAGGAGGATAATGTACCCCTAATGCTGAAAGAATTTTGGAAATCTCTGTTCCGCCTTAAAAGCAACAAATAATCAGATTTTTGAATTTATAAAGTTGTTTTTTTTATAAGAAAAATACAAAAAAAAATTAAGTACCTATTTTAGTTTGAAATCTCTGTTCCGAATTAATGGCAATAATAAGCAGTTTTTGAATTTATTAAGTTTTTTTTAATTAGAAAAATATAAAAAAAATTAAGTACTTACATTAATCATTCATTATTGCTTCCGTATTTTAGTACATAGGTTTCCCTTCACTTAAGTACCTTGTGATACACGACATTTTTTGTTTTATTATAAGGCGAAAAAACAAACAATACAGATGTTCTTCCGACCCGTGATCATGCCACATATTTATAATTGACCATGGGAAAAACATGGATGTTCTAGATTCAAACCACAAACTTTTAAGGATTGGCCTTATGATTTGTTGTCTTGTTGATGGTCATGACAAATGCAAGACGGATTGGAAATCAAAGTCTTTTAAATTCAAAGGGCATATCGGTTGGGATCATTGGGATCCTCGGAATAAGAACTTCCTCACCTTTGAATTTTCCTTTCAGTATCGTCGCGTAAATTACATTGTTCATCAATTTTCTAAACACCAAACGCGTACCGTTGCACAGTTTTAATTGGTTTATGTTTCGAAGCATGATTACTAAGGAGCCAACCCTTAGGTACCACGCACATCCAAGGAGTTTAAAAATTCAGTTGGATAGTCGGTGGCTTCATCTTCACTTGTGACGCAGTCAATAGATTTGAATGAATGCTTTGTTCCAATGATCTTATTTTGAATTATGTAGTTCAGGTCATCTACATCTTTATTCTTAGCCGCTAAAATTGCTCGCTCACTCAACCATTCACTACTTTTGTAGTTTGAATTAATGTTTGGAAATACATTGCAGATAAGTTCATCTTTTGATGAGACAAAAAATTAATTATTACAGAAATTATTTGGAAATGATATCAATCCGTTCGATTCATCGACAGGTACTTGACTCTTGACCATTACCAATAGTCAGCAATTGTTCAGAGAAATCTTCAGCAGATGTATCATTAAGCAATGCAACTCTCATGTTTGTTGTCAGCTGCTGTTTCTTCACATAGCGCAATAGATTTGACGACTTTAGGCAAGCGTTTATTTCGTCGGCAGCAGTAGATCTTGGAATTACTGCCAGTGCTTGGCGGATATCGTCAGACAGTAAAATCATTGCTCCTCCAAAACATCTCGTCATTGCGTAAATTTTTCAATGTTTGGTTAAGTGCTTTTAATGCACGTTTATGCGCCGTTTTGCATTCGTCCCAGATGATGATTTGATGCCGATAAAACTTTTGCCATTGCTGAGTGTTTTGCAATATAACACGTTGGTTCTTCAATAGTTTGATGACTTACCGGTAATTTTAATGCTGAATGAGCCGTACGGCGTCCTTCTAACAATGTAGCTGCTGTTCCAGAAGAAGCAACTGCAACTGCTATGTTGGATCTCGTACGAACAGTGGCTAAAAGTACTGACATGAGGAATGTCTTACCAGTTCCACCAAGGACATCTAGAAATGCATCATTCATTTCACGATTTGGCGCTGGCATTTCTAACCTGATTAATAAACTACCGCACATGAGGTAACACTTATCTTCGATCGAGTGTAAAGCACGATTATGTATCTCCTCATTCATCTCAATATCGTAATTTCTGGAACTGACTCGAATTTGATGTAAAATATCTTCTGACATATTATCCTTGTATTTGTGCCACAGTTACATGGGTTTGATGGAAAGCATGTCGAAATTATGATGGCGAATAATGTGCGTATCTGACTTGGAGATGCAGAGATAATGGCTTCAGCGATTGTCGTATCCCAATGGTGAGTATCGTTTTCTAATAAGTTCAGTTCTTCACATGCAGCACGATATGTTGGGAATATTACACCATTAACAGTCCGGAGTGTCTCAAATGAGGTTTGCCCACGCACATTTACCAGCAACAACCGCAAATAGAAACATTCATCATTCTTTGGATAAACTGTATGCAAACGATTAGTATAAAGCACATCCGGATACCCAGGGACCGCATCGCCTTGCTTCCGTCTTTGAAAATTCTTCGATGAAGCATTCCAAGTATAATAACGTGGCATCTCCGAGTAAAGTAAAGTTCGTGCAAACGGATCGCTTTGACAGATCGCAAAGAAATTGGTCAATGTAGTTGCTGGAGGTGTTTCAGCACGTTACATAACATTCGAAGCCGTAAAATATAATCGTTGACCATTCTCCAGATGCACCGCCAAATGCACTTTACTTAATTAAATAAGGCAATGACTAAATAAAGCCATAGATTATATTATATTTATACATACATATTTAATATTGATTTCATACAAAAATCTAATTAATTTCTCACGATAAGTCAATTTAAAATTTTTTTTTTTAAAGAACAGTGTTTTGTATATAACGAAAGCTAACGCATTGCATTGTTCCCATAGGAATATAGGGATAAAAAGTATTCTATGTCCGTCTCCTGGTCCTAAGCTCCCTCCCCACCAATTTTCAGAAAAATCGGTTCAGCCGTTCTTGAGTTATGATTAGTGTAACTAACGACTTTCTTTTATATATATCTAGATGTTTTAAAAATCTCTTTAAGAATGTAAGTTTTCTTTGATTGTTCATTGTTGTATATACTTTATACTATATTTTACCTTTATGTTTTTATAATAAAGTTCCCCTGAAGAAGGCAACAACCCTTGCCGAAACGTCCGTCGGGAAAAAGCAAAAGATTTTTTTTGTTTCTTTGCTACAATTAAAGTGACCAAAAAAAGCCGAAGGAAAATACATTTTCCACCAGCAATTTAGAAATGCTTTTTCGCGATCTATTGTGAACGTCTTTGGTTGCTTGTTTGGTATTACGGTTATAAACATTTTTGATATCTATCAATTTTTCAGTCAATCGCAAATTCGTCGTTGATAAACATTTTTTTGGTTTATTTAACTAGAATTGTGTAACCAATACACAGGTACGTGCTAGTTTTAGAAATGAAACTCTGTTCAGTTCGATGTCTCAAATTAGAGTTGAATTTCTTTATTGAATATATCTTCTGCCTTTTTCTTAAAGATCATGATCGTTGGTCAACTCCAACGATCGTTTCTATTGTTTATTTATTTAGTATCATAGGATCCATAAGGGATTCTTTGTATCGCCAACTAAACTGTTGACTTCGCAGTTTTTATATTTATTGTTACAGCAGTGGAAGCTCCACAGCGGATGCTTCGTTGGTTTTGGATATTAAATGACATTACAGTTTTATATTTGTAAACAATGGAAGCTCCATAGCGGATGCTTCATTGTTTATAGATACTGATTGTGGTTGAGGAGTGTCTTTGTTTATGTTAGAAATAACTTGCTTGACTTAGCATAAGGGCTATATCGTGAAGTGTTTTTTCTGTGCCGTATAGCAAAATTTAATTTCAAATTGAATTTTGAAGTTAAATGTGCTTGGGGTTCATTGAATATAGGAAATTAAAATGATCGCTTTGTACTTATTTATGGGGTGTGTCAACCTAAGTACGAGCACACTGTTCACAATGGAAGAAAATTTATCAATTGACTTGCATAATACCGATTTATCAATTTATTGATAGAGCTTATCGTGTATCAATTGATTGATAGTGTTGACAACCATAATATGGCTGTAAGTCAATTTTGAAGCTATACCTTCATCTATTTCTCATACTGATGCCGCTTTCGTTTGATAATGCTAGATTTCTTTAAGAGGATTATTCATGAATAACAAAATTATTTCAATTGATCTGAGGGTCCATTTCTTCACTATCAAATGTTTTTCGAGTGGAAGAAATCCATCAAATAAAAACCAACCAAGCTTTACCAAATCCCCTTTCCTACCTCTTGTTTTTTTTTTTCATATTTTATTAACTGTTTTTGCTTTTACTTAACATTTTCAGATTTCTTAAACAACTATGACATCGAAAACGTTCTATAAACATCATAAAGTAGTCATTCTTTAGATCGCATCTGCAACTTTAAACAAGTTACCAAACACGAAAACTAAAAAATTCATGTTTTTTTAACCAAGAAGTTAGCAAACAAAACATGAAAGATGATTCATTTGGAGTTTGTACGTATAATGCAGCAATCTGCAATCAACAATTGGAAAATGTTTCCAGCTACTCCTAAACAAAAATTGTTAGTCGTCTGAATCGAGTGACATTTATTTGATCTGATCAACTTAATTTCCACAAAATATTGATGACGATGGATGTTATAGTTCATGATATCTCTAAAAATTTAAATACGAAGTTGAATACACCAATCCACCCCGTCTAAATATCTCTGTGAAAGGGAAAAAAAAAACAAATTAGTTTGACTGAAGGAACCTGCGGAGGCGATTGTCATGTGCTAAACAAGATGCAGTCCTTAATTGGGAGACATAGTCAAAACATTTAAAATAAGGAAAGACGTCTCACTTGCAACTATAAGCCTTCGTAAAACTACGGAAATGAATGCTGTTTATCTTTAAATTGGATAAGAAAATAAGAATGTTATTGTCAATTCCATGAATGCCATCAACTGAAACGATTTATGTCAAAAACAACATCCGGTAAGTGGACCTTTATTAAAAAAAAAAAACTTGCCAATTTTAACGTAAATAATGAAAATATTATCTAACAAAAGTGAAATTTTAAAACAGCTAACCAATTGGATAGCAGTTCCACAAGAATTCACATTACTTGAACAAACCAAATTGTTAAATGTAAATGTTTGTATGTTTCTGGTACATTACTTGATCATTTTATTGAGACAGGTTGGAGTAGGGTTTGAAAAGAATACAATAGTTTGATATTTATTTATTTATTGGAATTTTATTATAAATGAAAAGAAAACAGAATTAAATAAGTAATGATGTTGACGCAATAAGTCAACCGTCAGACTATCTAATAACTCCACTCAAAAACAGATATTCTTTTGCAGAGTTTTAAAACCTTTATTCAAAAAGATATTAATTAATATTAATTTTATAAATTTATAAAACCATCAGACTTACAAGTCTATTCATTCTAAGTTACAGATTTACAATGGCCGATAATATCTACTTTAAATGCAAAATGGCTACTACTTTAATTTCGATTACTCGATTACTACAATACATGAAGATATACCTGGTTTGGGCATAGTACCCATATTACACTGTGTGTCATTTCTGCTAACAAATGATATTGTTATAATTTGGTTAGAAATATAGCAAAACTCTTTTAACTTTTAAAATGAAATACAATTTATTTGCTTGAATCAATTAGGCATCTGCCGTTTCTAAAGGTTTACAATCGAGTGAGAGAAAAATTTAGATAAAACCAAAGACAGTTACTTTTTGTTTTTAAATAACGTGAACGTAAAAAGAGACAATAAAAGAAAAGGATAGATACATTTGAAATGAAAGATTCAGAGATATAGATTGCAGATGTGATGTATTGATTTGTGTTGCCAATTTATGTTTCATTCACAACACCCCCTCTCAACGCAGGTTGACCTTCTTCTATCCCAAGTCCTTGAATAAATTTTCTGTGTGAAGGTCCAAATAGGCTTTTGGTGAGGACGTCTGCAAGCATTTCAGTTGTTGGTATGTATTTCACTTCAATTTCGCCTCTTTCATATACTTCACGAATATAATGGTGTCGAATGTCTACGTGCTTAGTTCATGAGTGGAAAATTGGATTTTTCTTTTTTTGGGCTCCTTTGTTGTCACAATAGATTATTGTTGGTTTAGCATCTTGATTGAGGAATCTTCTCTCTTCTCTCGACTCTTTAGCTGCTTCGGTAAGAGCCATGTACTCTGCTTCATAGGGCCACAGACTTCTGTTTTCTTGATTCCCACGTTATGGCAGCGTTTGGTAATATAAAGGCAAAACCTGTGTAGGATTTACGATCATCAATGTTTCCTCCCCAGTCTGAGTAAACATATCCAAGAAGATGTGGTTCGTTTGTCTTTCTGTATGTAAGTCCGAGATTTTGAGTTCCTTGTAGGTATCTAAGCACCCGATTTGAGAAAACATAAAATCAAAATTAAAAGGTAAAATAAAGAGTTTATGTTAAAGTGTATATGTACCTATCTATAAAATTATAGATATACTATACATGATTCTCAGATTGAGCTCGTGTTACAAAACCATTTCGAACAATTAAACTGTTATACCTACATTTAGTTCCTTCACCTTTACCTACTATGCCAGTAAGCATAACTGTTATTTTGCTTATAGCAAATACGGTGTATGTCTTTAAGCCAAGCATAGTAACTATGGTGCCGTGTAAAACTGCACTCACTATGATTGCCAAAGGCGTTCCTAAGACTGTTCTTAGCCTGTTATAAATTAGCCCTAAAACACCTCCCCCGGCGAGGGATCCCAACACAGGTCCTAGGCTCATACCGTATATGCTAAGCCAGTTTGCTAAAATTTCTTTAACACTAGATATCCACATTTCAATATTAAGAAGCGTCTCATTCATTTTTTCTCCTTCTGTTAGAGTTGCCATCCCTAACTTTTTCCTAATCTGTCGCAAGCCCAATGCCAAAGTCATTTTGCCAAATTTAGTAATTTTTCCCAAGACACTTATGGCATTTTCAATGTCTTGGGTTTTTGCGTCTATTTTTTCTGCATAGTTTTTGGCCACACCAGCAACATCTTCCTTGTTGGCTGACACCAAATGAGTTACGTACCTTGCGGTCTTCTGATTCAAGTATTCCATCACTCCCATTGACGTAACCAATACACCAGCTATTCCTAGAGAGATACCCATAACGGACATCTCTTCTAACGCAGCTGCCTCTTCAGTATCCATATACTCTTTTACATCTAAATTGGTCAAGTCTGGATCTGCATTATCGCGTGTACTATCGTATTCATCAGCAAAACTTATGAATTTTCCTTCAAACTTATCTTCTAGTGACTGTGCTATCTTGAAATTGTTTCTCTGGTATTCTTTAATAAACGATGCCATTCCCCTGCTTGAGTAGAACTCAGCTTCCTCAGTCGTTATCCAAGTTCTTATATACCATTTACATATGTCTATGCCTTCTTTAGATTGCAGAGCAGTCAACTTATCAATAAAATTCGGTACGGATATGCTCCCATCTCTAAATTTTTCATCTATCTCTTTAGGACAGATCGTTCTATATTCTATGGACATTTTTTCAGGCGTCAGCCAACTCAGATTTATTATCTGTTCACGGATTTCAGCATTGGAACAGGAAATGTCATTGAGGGTTATATTTTGCAAGCTTAATTTTAGCACAACAGCCGGCATTACATGCAATTCGACTCTTCTTGTTGGGTTTGAAGCAGTTGGCGAGCATATGTAGATACCTGGCCGAGTTCTCCCTGCTCTCCCCTTTCGTTGTTGTTGTGTGCCAACATCGGTATTCCTCGTATCAAGTTTGAGTTGATATCTCAACGGTGATGTACCTATATTGAGAGTAGGTCTACATTCTACCCCAAAATCTACTACTGTGACCAAAGTCGGCAAGGTGACACTTTGTTGTATTACGTTGGTCGCGAACACCCAGCAATTACCGTCTTCGCATAAGATCTCATCCATCACGCTCTGAGTTGACCCTGCGTGATATGCATAGCCTCTTATATTATTGGATATTGCGAACGCTGCACCAGTCTCGCAATCCTTTCTGCTTGCGCAGAAGAAGACCACAGTTTTTGTCGTTAGGTCACTCATATTTATTTTGACCACTTTGTCGCGTTTGTGTTTTATAACATCACTGGCCACCGTCAACCAACCATTTTCAATCTTACTTCTGGTGACCACTTTTCCTTGCATTGTGTTACCTATAGACCAAGTTTTGTTAGTGATGGCGTGAGGAGAAGACGTTAATGTCTCACCCTGTGCTACATCATGCAGTTTATCAGCTTCAATATGAGTAGCACTCATATACAGGATTTTCTTATTGCTGTTTCGAAACTTGGTTTCGCAATATACCTGTGTGGTTACTACATCCTCATTGTCGATGCAGTGCACCTCATCAAGTATAATATAATCAAAATCTTGAATCCTCGCTAAATCTGCTACTTGTTTCCCGTATGTTTTGAAATGCAATGTCACCAAAGGATTGTCACAGGATTTTGTTTCTGACGTGTGATCTGAATTTCTTAACCCAACAGTGTATTGTATCTTTAGTCTGTCTAGTTTCATGGCTGCAGCACCATGCGCACATCGCATAGCGCCTCCTTTCACTGCATCAACATTAGGTTGACATATTAAAATTTTTACCGGCCCGTTCTGGTTTCCCCTCATCGACAACAACTTGCTGGCTAGAGACAGTGGAAATTTTGTTGTCTTTCCGACTCCAGTTGGCGCATTCAAGTAATAGGCTAGTTCGTCCCCTTCCAACCTCTGATTTATTAAGTTGGACGCACATGTATTAAAAAAAAAGTCATGTGGTCCAACTTCACTTCTCCTACAGGACTATAGTGTGCTATGGTAGAAACTCCTGTACCATCAGACTTGTAGATCCACACGTCAGTCCCTAAGCCGAATAATCCACATACTTCTCCTTTGTGGTTTATTAAGGGTGACCCTGACATACCATAATGGTACTTTGCTGTAACCACGGTGCCCCCACCGCCTAATTTTATTGGTATTAATTTCGCAAATAGTGCACCAGGCCTTCCCTCTAGAGTTGAGTCTACATTAACTACCATGAAATACATGCCAAACTCTGTTATTGGGTTAAATGACACTACCACCTCACCCACATTCATTTTTGCAAACTTTGGGCGCTCATTGTATATTACAATGTCTTGCGCGGGTGATGCGACGATTATATCCTTAAAACACACAGTACTTCCTTCTCTGGTTAGATAAACAGGGTTAGCTTTTGTGCAATGGTAAGAGGTTATTAAACTGTTGCCTATAAGGTAACAACTACCACGCATTACACTGTTTCTAATTAAACCAATGTGCACTTGTTGATCATTGAGTCCAAGTTGAATAACTGAATCTACCAGCTCGCCTGTGCAGAATGATACGCCTCGGCTGCTTGCCATGTCCACAGGTGAGACCTGCTCCCAGTATTTAATGTAATTTGATAATGAGGTCTCTGAGTCTGCAACACGGGTAACACTTCCACTCACATGCCAAGACTTTGGCAAAAAATTTTTTGCGTTTACTACATTTAAATGTTGTCGCTCTGTATCAGAAGTGTTGACTTTATAATATTTCTTGAATCCATCAATATCATCTGTACGTACCCAAAGAAGAGTTTTTAGACTCATTAGGAGTGGTAATTTAAATTCATTCCTGTACTCAAGTCCGTCTTCCCAATACGGCTTGTTAAACGTTATGGATAAGAATCTTGAAGCGGATGTTGATAAGGTTAGTATTGCTTTGGGTAATTTTTTTCTAATTGATGCGTTGTTCCCTTGTATTCTAATGTTATTTTCACTCCAATTGTAATCGACGTGGGCTCTGCCCAGGTCGCTATCTAAAATAACATTTATTTGAGCGGTAGCGTCTGGTGCCTCTGCCTTGCTATTTGTTACATGAACATAAGAGTCGTCTGCAGCTTCATATTCATCGGTGTTCTGGGAAGATGGCCTTACGCCACCTCTGGGTGTCACGAATTGTTGCCAGTCGGTGAACCATTGTTGGTCGGGATTCAAAGATGCTCTATTATTTGACATTTGGGCTAACTTGATACCGATAGCTCGACAATTTCCGGCAGTTATCAAATTCAATCTTGTGATTTCTGATAATAGGCGTAGCACTTCCGATATTTGGTTGTCATTGATAACTCTATTGCAAAATTCTTGCAATAGTAATCTAATATCATCCGTCAATAACAGATTTTTGTTCCATTCTATTGCTGACCTAGACAATTTTTGCTTGATAGTTGTTATGTCGTCATTCTTAAAAGCAGCTGAAAATCGCTCAGCGCTTGTACCGGCCATAAATGGCACATCGTCTGTTGGTGAATGGTTTCTCAAACCATCCAGTGCAATCCAAGCCAACGTTTGATCTGTTCTAAACACACTCCTGCCTTTTTTTTTTTTTTTTTTTTTTTTTTTTCTAAATCTAATAGACATTGGCGGTATTGGAAATGTGTCGAGATGGATGGACTGTGTCTTTTCTATGTATTTTTGTTGATGGTGCTCTTGTTGACTGTTATAAAGTTGGATCCAACTTCATTAGAGGCAGTCTGGCCTTTCAATGCTAACACAATCCGTTTGGACTCAACAGTGTTGCATGCCTCCTCCGTGACTTTGAGCAGATCCTTTAGAATTAGATGACCATATTCGTGGGCATATTCCTTCTTTTCTGATATGGCCGAGTACTTCCGGAATTGATCGATATCCCACATGGGATCGTTTAAGTTGGCTCCCGTCGCCACCACCATCATAACCATAGCGAAGACACAATCTGATTTAACGGAGAGCTCTTGGAATGCTCCATCCGTAAACAGTCTTGCCCAGGCCCATGTTTTTTCAGAAGGGCTTGTTCCTATTCTATCTGCAAAATTTATTATAGACAGTAGCATATTCTCATGTCTGGTGATTGACATATATTTGAGAAGAGCGCTCATCTGGATCCGATGTGTTTCATAGGCACGGTGTAGCCATCCAAAACAGCCTAACCCCACATGGGACAATGCCAGCATCCCTGCTGATCGAAATATTGCCTCTATCCCATCCTTATATGCATGTGGAGCATTCACATGGGAGTACACTACCATTGTTAGCGCTCTAATGCTGCCCGGCTGGAATCTTGCTTGTATACTCTTGAAGGTTTCGAGCATTAGGTCATGGGGTGGAATTGTAATTGTCCAAGGGTTCTTATAGTTGAAGAGCTTGTTTACTCGATCATTTGAGTACTTCATGATGTGAACAGCCACCGAGTTGGGCTCTTTCACACAGACACGAAGCATCTGTAAACAGATGTACCCCACATACACAATGGCAGCATAAAATGAATCCGGGTACACTGAATTTAATGGCTCAGCACTCAAGGCAGTCCAAATATCCTGGTACCACGTATTGGCGTTTTCGACTGAAATTGCATTAGATGCAACACTAGCCGATGTAGTTAGGCCGGAATTACTAGCGACTGCAATCCCTGAGGCAATAGGTGTACCTTGACAACTGGAGGTCCAAGTCATATTTTCTTTTCTGGTCACATCTCCAGGAGCTTCAAATTCATTAGTGCCTGTAGAGTGGAAGAACGTTTCAGAGATTAAGTATGTTTTTCCTAAGATAGGAATAGAACTTAACAATCCTAACACAGTGCTGTCTATAGCAGATGGAAGGCAATTATAAGTATACCAATTTAAAAAAGCTTTGGCATACTTCGCTCCAGCCGAAGGGATAGGACGCTCCTTGAACTTTGTTGCGTTGACGTAATTAGTCAGAAAGTAGGCATCACTCCAATCAACTGCAGCAGTGGACACTGCTGGGGCTCTAATGGAGTCTGCCAAATACAACTTGCTGTATAGATCCTGAACGGTAATCCTGTTCTCAGTATTAGACATCTTTACCAGAATGATTTCTAACGCTTTGAAATTTGCTTTGCTGATCTTTATATTGTTTAATATCTTGTCATCAAAGAAGTAAATCGAGTAAACTGAACCAGTTTTCTTGATGCTCCAACTAGTACAGGCGGAACCTACTCCAGCTTCGTATCTCTCGGGTGGCGCAACCTGATGGTTCATTATCGTTTCTCGCAACCTCTCATCACACGGTCTGGATATAACGTAGTAACGCTTATTGTCGACTAATATTGATTTTGTCACGCATGATATCAGTTTCCACTCACTAAAGCAGCTTGTTTTCATGTATATCAATGACCCGGATAGCAGTTCTTCATCACTTTGAAACCAAAAAGACCGTTGGATCTGTACAAACCTCTCACTATTAACTGGTATGTTTTCATCACTATACCATGCACTACCCGATATTATTATTGGAACGTCAACTACTTTATTGTTCTCTAATTTATACGTCTTGAAGCTATAACAATTAGTCCCAATGATGGTTTTCCTCATTAGGTTAGTGCAACCACTATAAATTTTGTAACTTGAATTAACCACCTGAAGATCATTTGAAATATCGTGCCCTGTATCGTGCACATGTTTCGGCCACAGACTCTCAGATACAGCACCCGATTTGGTAACCTTTATCCCATTTCCACAACTATCTGTAATGACCTTAATGTTTTCAGCCATTTCTTTAGGCAATTTAATTTTCTTGACTCCGAACACTATCGGCGATTCCCCATTTGGTTCGGATTTTGATATAACATTTTCCCTCAAATTGTCATCAATGACCAGCGATGTGGTGTAGCATGATTCACCCTCAAACACACCGGAGTAAAATTCCATTTCCCCCACATCGTTTTTCCTTATTTTTCCTGAATTTCCTTTAACGTCGGGTAGTGTATCTATCCTATAGTAGTAATTGTCTATGTTATCGATAAACTGTTTAGACGCCACCATGCAATCTTGTGATGAGTCTTCCAAAGTTACCGCACTATGTTTCATAAAACTCACAGTTGATATATCACCTCCAAAAACGTAAGTCATTCCTAACCTTGACCTAAATACAACAAATTCATATTCTGCCAGGTCACTAGGGTAATTAATACCTAAATTACTGGTGCTTGGGTCACTTTCACCTGCGTGAAAACAATTTAGTATAGCAGCCAATTTATGTACATTGTCATCAGTTGCTGTAAATTTTGTATGTTGATGCCCTTCAGGCCCGCCGCTAGGGGTTTGAACGCCCGTGTGCAATTCCTATTATGCCGCCCCCGTTTAACTATGTCTACCTTACACGATCTAGGTTAAAAAAAACTAGGTTAAGGATGTGAAAAAAATAAGAAATACTTTACAACGAAAAACTATTCATTTATTTAATTTACAGTAATTTTACCTTTCTTGCCTTTATGTTGGCGAAATCTGTTATCAATTTTTTTGTGTCTAAGCTTTCTAATCGGCCCTATCGTGGTAACCGTCGGAGCGGAGTTTTCTCCGCAACGCATCTTTTTTTGGAAATTCAATTTTGCTTCGAAGTAGTTGGCGTCGTAAGAAATTTTTTACAATTGCGGCAATGCATTGCATTCCCAAAACTAAAATCTCTGCAACAAAAACTTATCGGAGAACGTCGGATCGTCCGATCGGAGAACTACCACAAAGCAAAATGTCTCCGATCGGAGAGAATTCCGCTCCGACGGTTACCACGATAGGGCCGAATATCTCATGTTCAATTGAAACTATGGCTAAATTACTTAGTCTTTGCTGGTGCATTGTTGATCTCAAATAGTTTTTTATAATTTTTAACTTTGAAAAGGACCTTTCACCAGATGCAACTGAAACCGGCAACGTAAGTAATATTCTTAGTGCTATTGCTGTATTCGGAAATGTTGACATTAAATCATTTGCAAAAATATATTGCAATAGGTTTTGTGGATCATTGGACTGGTGTTCAGTAAAATGCAACTTTAAAGCATTGATTTCATTAAACAAATCTATACCGTCAATATCTGTGTCACTATTTGAACTGTCTTTTAGCTTCAAATTCAAATCCTTGCAATATTTCATTAAATCATCTTTAGAGTAACTAAATAAGTTATTATTGTTGAAAAAGCCAAATACGTCGGTAAAAGTTTCCAACTCCTCGAATCTATACTTTAAATAAGTTAACGTTTGATCTAGGATTCTAAAAAAAACCTCTACTTTGTATTTGGTTTTGGGGTCAAGTAAAACTTCGTCACTCTGTTCATATTGAAATTAAGTAGGTTTTCTTTGTGGACGAACTGTGTTTATAGGCGGAAAATCTGTTTCTACATTAAGGTCCCGAGCCACATTGGTAGCTTCTTCTAACACCCTTTCGAAGTGCTCATCCGTGCGATATTCGGTGAATTTGTCTATCAATTTATTTAACAAATTTATGCAGATTTGAGTATTTATTGTTGGGTTTTGCATCATTTTGCTGAGAGCATTAATTTCATTTAAAATATCGAACCAAATTACAACCGAACAAATAAATCTATAATTTTGAATGTTTAAAGCAAGCGAATGAGCTTTGTGAGATGTTGTACAATCCCATTCCGACGAATTGTTATCTGATATTTCTAGCAAAGCGTCAAATATTTTTTCGAGGTGATACCGTAAAGGTTTGATTGCATCGATTCTGCTAGACCATCGCGTGGCACTTAATGCTTTTAATTTTAAATCTGGTAAATATTTGCAAATTATTGACCACCTTTTTGTAGATGAGGAAAAGAAAACGTAAATTTCTTGAATTATATTGAAAAAATTGACGGTGTCGTGCGTAATATTTGCCGCATCGTTAACGACCAAATTGAGACTATGCGCAGAGCATGGAACGTAAAATGCGCGATTATTAATTTCCAATATTTTTTTTTGCAATCCGTTGTGTTTTCCACGCATATTAGAACCATTGTCATAACCTTGACCACGTAAGTTCCTAATATCCAGGTTTAATTGCGAAAATAAATCTAAAACAAAATTTAATAGTCCTACACCTGTGGAGCTGGTGATCGGACAGAAACCAATAAAACTTTCGCATGTCGTAACATTTTTAGTTTCACTGTTTAAAATGACATACCTGAGTATAACTGTAATTTCTTCTGTGTGACTTACATCTGGTGTGCAATCTAATATGATGGAGAAATATTTTGATTCTCTGACTTTGTTCAAGATATAATTTTTTATGGTCGTGCCGAGTAAATCAATGATTTCATTCTGAATTTGATCTCCTAAATAGTGAGTCATGCGAATTGAATCCAATTTCGAGGCTTGAACTCTGCGAATATGCTCTCGCATAACTGAATCAAAGGTTGCTATCATTTCTATTGCTTTGAGAAAATTACCGTTATCATGCTCATAGAATGTTTTTGACGAGCCCCTAAACTAAACTAAATCATCTCAGACCAATAGCTACTGTCAAAAATATTTAATATAATCAATATTTCACTTTTAAACGAGTGTGTTGTTCTGTTCTAAGATAAGTTTTTTTGAAATTCTTGATTTTGTTAGGAACTATGTGTGCATTTTAAACGAATAGTACCAAAACTATCTACTGTAAAAGTATGAAATAAAATACACTTACATTTGGTTCTCCTGATTTTGTTTGTTGACAACTTTGGGAACTTGAACTTGTTGAGGGCAGGTCGTCATCATGAGGCATTACGTCTGCAACTCCAACAACCCCAGCTTCAAAATTTTTAGCAGGTTGAGCTGGACCTGGGTACAAATCCTGCACCGGGACTTGGTTTGAAGAATCCAAATTTGGATTCATTGTAGCTGAAGCTTCAGCCGAATCTTTTTTTTTTGAAATTTTTTTTTTACTCTAAAACTGAAACACTTTTGAAATCTGAACAAATCAACTACTAGAACTCTCGTCTCTCGATTTCTTTTCAAAAGAAGCCAACTTTGAACTCTTTTAATCATGGCGGTTCGCGGTTTGTTTGGTTTGAAAAAAAAAAGAACAGTAAATTTCGATGTTTTTGTTTTACTTTTATTTTTCTCGTCTTGTCTGACTTTACCTTTTAAAAGTTTAAATATCTACCTAGTGCGAACGAGATGAACATCCAAAAAGATTTTCTTACTCTTTTCAACAGACCTAACAAAAAGTAAAATTCTAAGGAAACTTAAAAACGTTTAAGAACAAGACAACAATAATGAGAATGTATTGTCGTTCACTTTGGAGCATTAGTGTATGCTAGAAGTAGAACGTAGAACGTAGAAGAAAATGGAATTCAGAGTAAGTGAACATTTAGATAGGCAGATTTTGTGCTAACGATAAGGTAGTTTGATTTTCAGATAAATTTATTTAAACTTTATGCAACACATCATTGAATTTCTGAAAATCTGGATTCCAGATCTGGAATGGCTCTCCGTCGTTGATTGCTTGATTTGCCGCCCGCGTGTTTTGCACGCCTTGCACGCCCGCTTACGGCGGGCCTGTAGGTGAGATCCGATGGGTATGGCCCTGGGGGCAAATTGCTTAGTGATTGCATCACAGCTTTCGCTACGACGCCTAGGCATGGAATCTCTTCATACAAATTGTGTAATCCGACGGGTGGAACGAACTGTTGTTGTGGTTCCGGTTGTTGAGCAACGGGTGCTCCTTCAGCTGGGTTAGCAACTGGTTGTTGTTGCTGCTGAGGAAACTGATCTTCGGAAAATTTTCCAAAGTAATCTCCATTCTATTGAGGACTTCAGTAGGCATTGGATGGAAGTCAGGCACTAGGTGCTGACCAGTGGCGGTCTCTACGTTGCCGAGTGACCTAAGTTGTAGCGCGATGGGCTCTGGTACTGCGAATTGAGTCGTGTGCAGCATTGTCAGTACATCTTGTTCCTCTGGCGTTAGACGCTGGGAATTCTTGCTTTTAAGTGTTATGATGCGGAACCATAACATAGCTGTACTGAAGTAGTCGATGTACTCCGGAAGGATCAGTTTGCTAAAGTTTTGGGTTGTCGGTGATGAGCTCATTTGTCATGTCACGGGATACTTCGATGTGAGCAGGGGCGCTAGGAGTGAAAACGGTGCGGTTTCCCACTTCGTTTACACTAAATCCATTTGAAAAAACAGAGTCTTTAAACGGCCTTTTGGTTGTCAATTGAACATGACTATTGTCATGCAATTGAGTTGGCTTATTCAGCCTACGATGGACAAGCTTTGGCTTGGCTTGTGGTTTCGGTTTGGCGGGAGGGGCATGGATAGCAGTTTGATCTTTCTGATTTTCTGCCTTACCACGATACACTCTATTATTGTTGTCTGCCATTGTGAAACTAATCTCGTGTTGGTTGTTGGGGGGTTGCGTGTGTGTTGTTTTAAATTTTAAAAGAATTTCAAAATTTTTAAGGTTGTTGCGAACTTCGCTCCAGCAAATAAAATTTGGGTCAAGGAGTGGAAGGTCAGTCGTCAAACGCAGCTAGCACTTCCAGATCCAATCACCGTAGCATTTATCTAGCGACAGTGGCTAAATGGCTAAATCATAACCAAATGCACAATTAAAATCGCCAGTTGAATAAACTTAATTAAATCTGGTTTGAACATCAGTAAAGTTTGGGAAAATGGAGTTAAACTTTAGTTTCCAAGCAAGGGCAGTGGCGGTGTGAACAGCAGTTTTAATTCTTGCCAGAGCTCCAACCCTGAAGCTATTAGATACAGGAGTATTAGTGAAGGCAGCCTCTGCATAGGTAATAACCTCCATCAGGATCTCAGAATTAGATTTGCTGGCATACTTGGTATTCCTGCTATTTAAGATCCTTGACTCAATGACCTGATGGTGCAGGACTGCCTTCACTATTCCAGCAATCTCATCCTTACTCTTGGTAGGTAGCACCCCAAAAATAAATGCTCCTCTCAAGAAATGAGGGAAATCAGAGTAACCCTCTGCCATCATCTGGGACGTTTCCACAGGCCTATTAATGTTGGGATGAGAAACCATGGCAGTAAAGGCAACCTCAGGATGAGAATTTAATATTCTAGCTAAGGTTATGGTAGTCCTTCCTGAATCTTCAGTGATCTTGAACTGAATGTGGTAGAGGGCTCTGTAATTATCTAGCAGAATTTTAGATTCAGGTTTTACCTTGCCACTCTTCAAAAGGATTGAACTGCCTCTGGACATCATGGCAGTTACCAAAAACATGATGTCCTTGGATCGACGATCCTTATCAGGTTGATACTTGGCTAGAGCTGCCCTTATGGCGTGAGGGTCGAATCCCTGGTAAGCCAAGAGTCCAACTAACTCATCCATGTTGAACTGTGTCATCAAGCCTAAAATAGAATTGATGAACAATATGTCCTCCTCTCTTTCCAAGTAAGCGAGGTTGTCAGACACTTCATCCGTCACCTTCATCAAGGAGTTCTCCTTAAGATCTTTGTAAAGGTTTGAGGTTGCCATCACTACTGTCTTAGATGACGTCAGAGTTTTATTTGAATCTGTTGAAAGACTGGATTTCCGAAGAGAGAGAGAGATTTGATATTCTTTCAAGATGTCTTCGTCTTCGGAGTCAGTGGATTCTGTCTGGTAATCAGCAGGGGTGAGCTTTGATGTAGTTGGTTGTTCTTCTTTTGGTGCTGGTTCCTCTGGAGCACTATCTAGCTCAAATGCAGAACTTAATTCACTAACGACTGAGGAGTACTTTTCCCTAAGTACTTTGTATTGAGAAGATAAGTGCCTTACTAAATGAAGCTTCTTTGGCGTTTCTTTCTTAACAGATCCTGATGAAGAACTAGGAGTGAATAAAAGTTTGCGCTTCTCTTCATGTGCCTCTCTCAAGATGGGCAAGAGTTTAGTAATGTGCTTAACCTTGATCACGTAGCCTTTGGATGAAAAGAAGCTCTTTAAATCCTCAAAAATTCGCACTGTTGATAACAATTCTTTGATGAAACTGTCTTCAACGGGAAGATTCAACTTTGCAAGTTTATTCTTTAATTTGTCAATCTTGGATCACTTTTATCTTATTGGATTAAAATGAATTTTTCAGATTTTTAAAGCTGTCTCTGTGTGTGTGTAAAAAAACACCGAGATGTATAAATCAAAACAAATGTACAATTGAAATCTTTACAATCTTTATTAATCACTTAGGTATGTGATCGCTTTGAATGTCTACAGTAGAATGAATTAAAAAATGGTAATATTCGATGAGCTGCGATGGCACGCAAACAATCGTGGGAACTGGCCATTCAGCAAGCGAGTAGACAGTCCACGCAAGACTCGTATTTCGTCCAGTGAACGTCCGGACTTGAGCGTTCACATCACAGCTCTCGTTACAAACCCAAATGGTTGCGTACTACGCAGTCATTTGAGTTCCAACAACTGTGTTAGTTGTTTCGACAGTTTTGCTTTTTCCACATTTCAAAACTTTAGCTATTTTCGAGTCGGTAGCTATAGATTGAACCAAAAATATAAGCGGAGTTATTAAAATAAAAGGAAGATTATGTTCTATGAGAAACATAATTATTCTTAGCTCAGCCGTCTTTATTTTGTTTATTTTTTCATTGCGATTTCGGAGATGTTCTTCTTGTTGTTTTGAAAATAGAGCGGCCTGCTTTTTGAGTGATTTGATTGATTGTTCTTGATAATCGGAGTTGCTATGTCTTTCAATATGTTTAATATTATAACCTTATTGGACCATACTTACAAAACTGTTTTTCCATACCATCAGCACTAGTAATCATTTCCATCCAGTCCGAATTATCAAGCCATAATTTTCTGAATAGTTGTTGTCTTTTTTTTGTGGTGGTTTCGTTGGATTCGATTTTTCTTTTTTTCCTGGTTGCAAAAGCAGATGGACTTCGCGATACTGATGATGGTGATAACTTTTTAACATTTTGAGGGTAGTACAGGAGTACAGTGAATGCAAAGGTAGTACAAATACTCCCTTAGTTCGGGTTCCGGCAGCCCTGATTATTGGTGTGGCCCACTCGCTGTACCTAACTGGTCTTAAGATGCCTACTTCAACAAGCCTTCCCAGCTCTTTCTCAACCTTTTCACGTAATCCATATGGTACTGTGTATGGCTTGTGAAAAATGGGTGATGCGTTAACATCAAGAATAATCTCTGCAACATGATCTTTAATTATCCCAAACTGATTATTGTCGAAAACTTGTGGGAAAGCTTTCATAATCTCTTTCCTGGCCTCATCACAATTTGTGGTAATGTTATTTACCTTAAAATGATTCCTCCCCTCACCAAAAAAAATTCTTCCCAGAAGAGGTGTAAAATCCTTCTCGGTTCTAACAATTATCTTCAAACAAACCATTTACAGCAACTAACTAACACTAGCTATCTGAGCAATCACTTTACGCTGCTCATTATCATTTGAAATAACCTCTTTCAAGGCTTTTGGAACAAGTAGCTGATCATTATTAGAAACTGCACTTTTAGGTGGGGCAGTAGGTGTTATGAGAACATTAGTACGAAACGGAGTTTCGTCACAATTCACATTAACACGGCCTCCGCCGGGTAACAACTTAAAACACTCTCCAGTCTGATTACGCGTAAAAGCTCTGACGCGCGTCATATTCGGGAAGTCGTTTGGGCCTTTTGGAACAAGTAGCTGATCATTAGAAACTGCACTTTTAGGTGGGGCAGTAGGTGTTATGAGAACATTAGTACGAAACGGAGTTTCGTTACAATTCACATTAACACGGCCTCCGCCGGGTAACAACTTAAAACACTCTCCAGTCTGATTACGCGTAAAAGCTCTGACGCGCGTCATATTCGGGAAGTCGTTTGGGCCTTTTGGAACAAGTAGCTGATCATTAGAAACTGCACTTTTAGGTGGGGCAGTAGGTGTTATGAGAACATTAGTACGAAACGGAGTTTCGTCACAATTCACATTAACACGGCCTCCGCCGAGTAACATATTAATTTGATTTTTCCAGGCGCAAATTTGCTCATTTTATACATTTGTATATTATATTATTGTATTTGTTCAGGGAATCGATGGTTCTTGTTGTGGCTACAAGTGAGCTGAATGCTTGAGCAATCCCAGAGCGGCTGTTGCCTGTTCGAAGTGCTTAATAACAGCAAATCCGGTGAAAGATGTATGCATAAGACACGATCCCATCAAAAGGCATTTAATGGTTTCCTTAGGAGTAGGATTTGATTTTTCAATAGCAGTATATATAAGGCGACACCGACAGAAGTCAACGTGGTGGATATTAGTAGTGCTAGGATGAATTTTCGTGTCCATATTGAATCTTCGAAGTGCTTGTTTGGCCTCTGTTGTTGGGATTGGACTATCTGAGAATATAATGAAATCGTCTCCGCTGACAATGGCATCGCCTCGGATGCCAAGTATTTCGAGTAGCTCCATTAGGATGTAGTAATTGATGATGCTGTTCCCGAAGCCCGTGTCAACATCGCCGGACATTCGCGTGCCAGTGAAAGTGTAGCGTTCGCCGTTGCGTGATACGCCTCTATTGCGTATGGTATTGCGACTGAGACGTACGAGTTTTGGATCTTGTTTGTAACATCTCGCGTAGTACCGGTGACATAATCGTAACATGTCAACAGTGACGTGTGAATCGAAGGTAGTGTGGTCTCCTTCAGTGTAGTACCGGTATCTGCTAGCCAATCTGTGAACTTTGGAACCAATTTCAATTTAAATTTATCCCGTGAACACAATGCTTAGGCTGCGTGTGCGAATATGCAAAACGCATTCGGTTGCAGAGTTACTTTACATCTTATTTTTTTTTTTACAAATAAGATATAACGGGTCACGCAACAACTGTTTAAAAATGTTTTTAAGAGTTTTTACAAAAGATGACATTTCTATTAATCGAAATTGTGCTTTATTTTTATTATTTTCACTCAAATCTTTCTTTATGAAGTGGCATGGCGACACTTAGCTAGTTAATTCGTGGATAAGTTTGAAATACAAGCTTAAAACCAGTTTCTGGTAGGCAGAAACAGCATGCGTTCGAAGACCCTGGTAGGCAGAAACAGCAGGCGTCCGAAGACCCTGGTAGGTAGAAACGGCAAGCGTCCGAGGACCCTGGTATAAGTAGAAACAGCAGGCGTCCGAAGACCCTGGTAGGCAGAAACAGCATGCGTTCGAAGATCCTGGTAGGTAGAAACGGCAAGCGTCCGAAGACCCTGGTAGGTAGAAACGGCAAGCGTCCGAGGACCCTGGTAAGTGGAAACAGCAGGCGTCCTAAGACCCTGGTAGGCAGAAACAGCAGGCGTTCGATGACCCTGGTAGGTAGAAACGGCAAGCGTCCGAGGACCCTGGTAAGTAGAAACAGCAGGCGTCCGAAGACCCTGGTAGGCAGAAACAGCAGGCGTCCGAAGACCCTGGTAGGTAGAAACGGCAAGCGTCCGAGGACCCTGGTATAAGTAGAAACAGCAGGCGTCCGAAGACCCTGGTAGGCAGAAACAGCATGCGTTCGAAGATCCTGGTAGGTAGAAGCGGCAAGCGTCCGAAGACCCTGGTAGGTAGAAACGGCAAGCGTCCGAGGACCCTGGTAAGTGGAAACAGCAGGCGTCCGAAGACCCTGGTAGGCAGAAACAGCAGGCGTTCGATGACCCTGGTAGGTAGAAACGGCAAGCGTCCGAGGACCCTGGTAAGTAGAAACAGCAGGCGTCCGAAGACCCTGGTAGGCAGAAACAGCAGGCGTCCGAAGACCCTGGTAGGTAGAAACGGCAAGCTTCCGAGGACCCTGGTATAAGTAGAAACAGCAGGCGTCCGAAGACCCTGGTAGGCAGAAACAGCATGCGTTCGAAGATCCTGGTAGGTAGAAACGGCAAGCGTCCGAAGACCCTGGTAGGTAGAAACGGCAAGCGTCCGAGGACCCTGGTAAGTGGAAACAGCAGGCGTTCGAAGACCCTGGTAGGCAGAAACAGCAGGCGTTCGATGACCCTGGTAGGTAGAAACGGCAAGCGTCCGAGGACCCTGGTAGGTAGAAACGGCAAGCGTCCGAGGACCCTGGTAAGTGGAAACAGCAGGCGTCCGAAGACCCTGGTAGGCAGAAACAGCAGGCGTTCGATGACCCTGGTAGGTAGAAACGGCAAGCGTCCGAGGACCCTGGTAAGTAGAAACAGCAGGCGTCCGAAGACCCTGGTAGGCAGAAACAGCAGGCGTCCGAAGACCCTGGTAGGTAGAAACGGCAAGCGTCCGAGGACCCTGGTAAGTAGAAACAGCAGGCGTCCAAAGACCCTGGTAAAGGTATAACCAATATAAAAACCAATATAACCTTTGAGGGTTTTTGATGATGGTTTCCTGTTGGTTATTTCCTGGTCGTCCTCCAAGGTTCCATCTTCGCACGGAATACTCAGAAGGTTTTCTTAAAGTAAGACGCTGGCGGTGTTTTGAAGGATTGTATTGTTCGTGCCGATGGATGTCGACTCCCAGGAACAGGTCCTCTTTCTTTTTGGGTCGTGGCTCCTGGCTTGTCATCTTTCACGGATAAATTAATCTTAATCTTCCTGTTCTCAAATAATACTATAAATTCAGTTTTACCAAGTATAGATAATGGACTTTTATTAATTCCGAAAAAATTATATTTACTTCTACATTTTTTCATTAATATAGATGGTATTAACTGCTGACGTACAAAGCTCACAGGGCTACCGGTGTCGATTAAAGTTCTTACTAAAATTTTATAATTATAATTTTCATTTTTGCAATGCAATGTAATATAGGTTTCTTACAAAATCATCATCGTTAGACTCCTGATCATCATAGTCCGTTTTCTGGTAATCATCACCCGTCTTCTTGTGAACATGGTGTACCTGTCGATCCTTCCTCTTGGGACATGTGTTGGCTAGGTGTCCCGCAAGGTGAGTCGCAAGTACGTATCTGGTATCCCATCAATGACACATTCTAAAGGTCCTCGCTGGCCAATGAAATTTTATTAGACATAATTGTTTTTTCGTGAAAATACTGTTAGAACGTTTCCGTGCTTAGCCACTTTCTGGCTTCAAGTTTGCGTTCTAATGACAAACGACTGGTGCGATCGGCAAACATATCTTTCATCTCACTTAGTAGGTATTCCACTGAAGTGGTAGTCACATCCGACCTAGAGTGGAACATTTAGAGCTTTGTCTTTCAAGTCGAAGAGTGCCTAAGTATGATGACAAATCAAGTTCGTCGTTTTTGGGTGAGGCCCTTGTACAAAGACCGCGATGAACACGGATTTTTTCAATCTTAATTTTGAAAAAATGTATAACAACGATCTGGAACAATTCTGGCTTGCTGTTCGGATGAACAAGCTTCTTCTGACCTTACCTTCTTCCTCTGTATCGCTGGCGATGTGTCGCTAGCGCCAAAGGCTTCAAAAAGGCTGTTTGTGGAATTTCTTCCTATTTCATCATCTAAATGTAGACCGCTTTCGTCTGCGGAAGTAAAAACTAATTCATTAGCTTCTTCCGAATTAAAAAACTGTTGTTGCAGGTCCTGTAAAAGAAAAGTGTATAGTAAGGTATAAATATTAGGCTGTATAAATCGGCATAAATATGTATGTATTTTAAGACGCTGAAACTTCTAAATTATTAACTACGCATATATTTTTCTTTTACAACGCTACGAAACTTTATAATATAAACACGTCCGAACTCGATCACTTTCTTTATTCAACTAACTGGAATACATATTGTGACACTGGAATACATATCGTCGCCCGAGAATTGGTTTGTTGTATACGCCAATTTTCCGATTTTGGGAAATCGCATTTTAAGGTTTGCGGTCATATAAAAAAAAAATGGCCCGATAAAGTTTTTGTTCGTTATTAATATAAATATTATGTTAAAAATAATCTTTTGAATAATGTGTTCTAGACCGTTCTACCTACAGTAGTTTTGAATTTATAAAGGTTTTTACCCAAAATGAGTTTGTCGTATACGCCACCAAAAAAAGCTTTTGTTTCCATCCCATACACGTACGACAAAGTTAACGCACGAACGACATTCCAATTCTCAACATGTAGTATAATCCAATACGAATTCGTTTGAGAACCAACTAAAAAAAAGTCAATTTTCAATTTTAACAATGTTTTTATTTGATATGTTACAGTTAAAATACTTAACATACAAAACAGTCTTTTCGTTGGGAGTCTTGGTTTTATTATTAAAAGACAAAAAAGTCATTCTATGACCATAAAGTTAACAAGAAGTAAATGAATGAAATAAAATTAACATTTTTTATAAACGATAACAAAAAAAAGTCATCCTATGACTATAAATATGAAAGTGTAGTTAAATCTATAAGATTTAATAATATATAACGTTTATAACTATAACAACAAAATATACAAAGTCATTCTATGACCATTAATTAAAATAACAAAAAATAACTAAAAATAATTTAAAAGTTAAATAAAATCTAAATTAGTTCCATGACTTTATTCTATTTGTTTAAATTAAATAAGGCTTCATAATAGGCCTGGTCTGCCTTAGGCATAAAAGTAAAGAGACTTTTAAGGTCATTTACCTTCTCTTTGGATATAGGCTTTTTTTGGCTTGTGACTTGAAGGCATTGGCTGAACAAATTTTTCGGAGTTTGCAGGGTAGCTCTGGTTGGTTTTTTAAATATCGAGGCTCTTCGAAATTCCATTTCTCTACCGCTCGTTTTGTAAAACAAGGTAAAGAGATCGGTTTTATTATACTTTAGAAATTTAATTTTAGTAAATGGAATAGCTGAAAAATTTACTTGACCTGCTTTGGCAGAAAATGCTTTAAAGTCTGTTGGCAGCATTTGAATTATTTTCAAAGAAATATTTTTAAATTCCATAGTCTTCAAATGTCGCAAAAGTGAAAGCTGACTAAATACCTCCAGATTTCGAAGGTATTTGTCGATGGAGCTATGAACGCAGTCAACTTCCTGAACCAAGGAATGTCCGGGCTCCGAAAATTTTTGCTGAATTTCTTTTAATGAACTACTGTTGTTGAGCAAGAAAAGCAACGCAGTTGACATCACTTTATTTTTATTTTGTGGGACACAGGAGTCACTCCACAAAGTCATACATTTAATTGATGGGTTATCAATTAATATTTGATTAAGAATTCTAAAAATTGAGCTAGCAATATCATCACCAGAGCGGCCGCTGTGTAATTCGTTCCAAATTGCACAATATGTAATTTTTGGTTTTCTTGGCAAACAAAGTGTTGCTGTCATGTTGTAGACATTTAACTTTCGTTTATAAAAAAACGAAGACGCGTTACCTTTTGGGAGAGAAAATACACTCTGAAGGTCAAAACAGACAATGGTATGATTAGGGTCAATGTTTTGGCGATCAATATCTCTCTCTGCCTTCATAGCTGCCTTTTCATTCTTGTGCTCGTTAAAGTCGTAAGTTTCAATTACGCTTGGGTTTAAGTTGGCCTTAAAAATTAAACAGCGGTCGCACTGGTCTTTTTTGGGTTTATAAAATGACAAGTTAAAGCTATAATTGAATTCTTTTCGGTAAATATTTTCTTTGACGGGATTAGTCGAACATTCCTTGTAAAGCAGATACATTTTATTAATATTTAAATGGCTTTCTAAATATTTTCTACTTGTGCTAGCCCGACAATAGTGACTATCAATGGTAGGAAAGCTGTTGATATGATCATGAACTTCTTTTATTTGTTCAGAGGATGTAATTTTTTTTATATTTTTACCTTTTTTTAATGGCTTAGGGCAGCCTTTATCATGTAAATTGTTAAAATAGTAATAAACTCTCCTTTCACTAATACAAAGAGTGTTAAGGAAGAAAAGTTTACAAACTTGTTGTATTTTTTCATCTTCAGATTGAAGATAATATTTAAAAGTATTATTTTTTATGTTTGATTCTTTCCTCCGTCTTTGGACTTTTGTTTTTTCGATGTACTTACAGTAGAAAGCAGGTTTCTCAGCATCAGATAACTTCCAAAAAGATTCATTAATTCGTTTTCTGTCCTCACAGGTGAAATTTTTCGAGCAGAAATAAAGGCAGTTTGGTTTACATGGTGGTCTTATTTTTCTCTCTGTCATGAGCTTTCCTTTGATGTTTGAATACTCCTGCCCTGATTCTCTAAGCTTCTTCCTGATGTGACTCTTCCAAAGTTCGGGTTTCCTCGCTCTTTTTTTGGTTCCTCTAGGGGAACTTTCACTATCTTAATTAAATAAAACAAACAAAAAATTATTAAAAACACATGGCCAAAGTGCTAATCTATTAACCTGATGATGAATAGTATTCTGAAGGAATACTTCTCAAGTTTTCACTTAAAGGTAGTTCCAAAATAGGATCCAGATTTTGATTTACTGGGTTCTCTAAAATGGGGTCTTTATTTTCGCCTTCATCAAAAGATTCGAATTCCCTTCCCTTTAATGGTGGAATGAAATCAGGATCTTTACAACTGTCGTCACTATCTAAAAAACCAATAAATATATCGTAATCACTAATTAGCAAACAATAACAATCTATATAAACTTACCAAAATCGTTTTCAGATAAAACTAAGTCGGATTCTACATTAATTTCGGCAAATTCAGCTTCGCTTGGAACTATTTGATCAATTAGTCTAAGAATAAATTTAAATGCACAGTTTGTATTCATACTTTTCACTTATAAAGAAATTTACAATATCGGTAGATTATGTACTTACGAAAGTATTTCCTGCGAAACATTCCTCACCGGTGAATCCATTGCTCACGATGAAGCACAACCTTACTCAACGATATTTTGCAGCCAACTGAATTTTTTTTTGATCGGTCTGGTATTTATACTTTCTGCACCTCCAGTAAAAAAATATATGCACGTACGACAAACCAAACCGGATTTTTTTTTTTTATTTGTGTTGTATGTCTATTAGATCAGTCTTACATTCTATGTGAGTCTCATACACGTACGACAAAACAATTTTAATGTTTTGTTTTAAATTTTCGATCGTATGTCTTAAGCCCATAGACGTACGACAAAACAATATTAAAGAAAAAATCGCGGCAAAATGCATGGAATTTTTGTCGTATATGCCAAAAACTGGCGCTTACGACAAAACAAAACTAAGGGTATGCGTATTTTGAGGATATACGACAAAGTTCATGCTATTTATCTCAGCAACGGTAAATGATAGGTCAATTCTGATTGCAGAGATCGAACGAGGACCATTGAAAACATATTACTGCATACCCACTTTAAAAAAGTGTATTTTGGCGTTTACAACAAAACAATTCTCGGTCGACGATATGATAATACATTTATTTTACCGGCAGCTTTACTTCTCTCTTTCTTCTTTATGCATGGTTGCCACAGTATAAATATTATACCTTCTGGAGCGACGTAATCGTTTAAAAACGCCAAATTGTGATGTGCTTTAGTTTCCCAGCCGGGGTTAATTCTACTCCAGTCTTATGCAAGCAATCAAAATATGATGCAGTTGTGATTTTTGTATTTCCGAAAATGAAATCTGATATTGGTTTTAACACTGTTTGACCCTTTTATAGGAGTAGCTGTTTCTGGTTTTACGTTAACATCTGAGTTTGATACTGTGACGTGCTTTAGTTTCCAGCCGGGGTAAAACTCGCGGCTGGCCAAGGTCAGTGAAATAAACACGCGAAAATTCACAAAGGTCAGAAACTCTCCTTTTATTAGAACTTTTCTTATAAGTTTATTACAATTAACCATGTTTAGTTTTAAAAATAAAGTATACAACAATTCAATTTCATATACTGGAACTTCCGACGTATCTGGAACTGTCTTGTGATAGGAGGGGCCGAGGGGCCGGACTCCCGGCAAGGCTGGTGTGTACTTAGCCTCTTGCGTCGGTACGTTTAGAAGTCTCGTCACATAGGAAAAAGGAAATATATTCGGGTTAGGTCTGGTCAGTTATTCGGCCACCAGTGGCACGGCGATCGTGACAATACACCCTATAGGTAGTCACGTTCAACTTTCACTCCTTTAATAATCGCTTCTCTTCCTTTAAACGCGTGCTCTATAACAAATTTTCGTTGTTTTTCCTCCCAAAGCATCCATTTAATAGCAAATTTTGATTGATTATCTACGCATCTATAGCCGTTTTTTGGAATTATTCCTATAGTGTTCGGTTGATGAAAGCTTCGCCTGAATAGAAGATTGCATGCAGAGGCGATGGTAACTGCTTCCAAAAAAGGTTCTACATTACATTGATTGAGAAACAATTGTCTAAATTTCAAACAAGCTTATTCAGTCAAAATTTTTACATCACTGATATAATATTCCTCAAGTTTGAGCTGAAGATCAAAATGATCGTTTTTATGATCCGTATACCATTTTAAAAATATCTTACGATTTTCATTCTTCATGGTATCTGGACTGTAGTATTCCATAGGAGGTAGTTTTGCAACATATTTGGCATTTTCTTTAGTATTAAAGAAATGAGGAAAATATACCTTCTTCAAAACTGGAGACAGTTCGAATGCTTTTGGAAGTTTTGATAAAGCCATAGGAAAGTAAATCAAAGAGTCTATAAATTTAACATTTCCGATTTGCATCAATATTATTTTCGTTCCTCGTATGATCAATTCAGGAAATAGACTTGTATTTCTGTCCATTATGAGCAATCACAATAACTGTTTTGAACAATTTCCGAATGTCAAGTATATGTTTCACAAAATTGGAAACAACATCTCCGTCTTTTTCCCTTAACACATTTAGGGTTATTTTACATTTTTGACAGCAATATTGAGTAGGTAGATGTCTACAACTATCACATTTATGTTGAAACACACACAAGTTTGGTTCATGTATTTTAACAGGATAAACTGTTGTTTCATCTTCAAATATTTTTTCTCCTACTACCTGCTCTTGTCGACTCTCCAAATCATAGAATATGTACAAAAAACTTTCACATTTGGGTATTCTTTTATCAGGTTGAATGTAACATAAATGATTATCTGGAACATTCTCCATGCAGATTTTACAGTAATAATTTCCACAGACATGATCTCGATCTCGTTTCGAATTAAATGTTTTCAAACAATTTTTACATATTTTTAGTATTTCACAAATAGAATTTCTACCGATGGTCCAATTGTTTTGATTATTAAAACATTGATTTCCTCTACAAAAATGTTTTGGAGTATTACTACATTTCGGAGTTTGTTGACATTGAGGACATGACATTTCACATCTGTGATTATTTTTTGAATTGTATGGTATATGACAAATTTCACAAAAATATGAACAGCAAAATGCCGCAGTTAATGATGTGATAACGTTGTAATGCTGATTATTGTATAGTAAGTTTAAATTTTTCTTTTTTCCAGGTATGATACTAACTCCTTCAAAAATAACTTTTCTTCCTTTTGTTCCTTGTTCATTGACAGTGATCTTATATTCCTGTAAGTAATTTTGGAATGCCCTCGACTCTGAAATTCCTGAGCCTTCAGAGGGAATAGATATTTTCGCATCGTCCATGAGTTTTAAAGCTCTTTGAATTTGAATCTTAGAATTGTCTCTTCTAATATGATTAAAATTAACTTCTTTATCCGTAAAGGCTTTTGCTACAATTAAGGCACGAGGTAGACATAAATTATCTTTGTTATTTATCGTTATGATTCCTTTCCGTTTAATACATTCTTCTTCAAAAGTGTTTATAAACATTTATGAAGAAGAATGTGCCAATATTCTTCTTGATCCCTGCAATCAGCCACGCATTGGTGATTTTGGTTTAGCACGAGAGGGACACGAACGAGATTCATCAATGGAAGTTTCTCGGGTCTATGGCACGAAACCATATTTGCCGCTAGAATTCCTCGGTTACAAATCGCTGAGTACAAAAGTGGATACTTTTAGTTTTGGTGTTGTGTTATTGGAAATGTTTACGGGCTTGCGAGCCTATGATAAGACACGTGCTCATCCTCTTCTAACAAGGCATATTTTATCCGTTTTTGGAAATGTACAAATTGAGGATTTGATAGATAAGAATCTACGAATTAGCCCGGAAGTGGATGAAGTTTGTAAACAGATTATCCATTTAGGCAGAGCTTGCATTTCAGAAAGACCAGAGCATAGACCAGAAATGGTTGTTGTTTTGCGGCACCTTGAAACTCCATGAATATTTGGAAATGACAATTGTCTGAGATAAAGAAACTTAATGCACCACAAAAATGTTTATAAATATTTTTGAAAATTTATATTTTCAATAAAAAGCACTTTGTTCTCATTTTCGTTCCAGTTCCCGTGGGATTATTTCAATTAATGGCATTTTAAGATTGAAAGAATCGGTCAAGTAGTTTCTTAGCTCCCGTGTATGTCCCCATTCCTGATCCCTTGGTAATATGGGGATGATGTATACATATATTAATTAACCTTTCTCTCAAACCACTCTATTAAAAAAACATAATGAGGGTTGTCTTGTTTTTCCTTTTCCTGAAGGTACTTTTACAGATGTTACAGTCAAACAAAAATCATCCTTACTCAAACCTTGAGAATTGCTCTGGAATATTTTGCAAATCATATTCCATACGTCCTCGTATTTTAAATTTGAGCAATCTTGGTAATTTATCCAACCATTTCCTCGGTCGATATTAAAACTTTTACTGCAAAAAGTAACCCCTACTTTGTCTGTAAGGGCAAGTCCGGCCATTGCATGTTTAATCATGTCTTCTATGGCTTTTTTTAACCAGTTCGTTGGTTCAACATTATTTGGAACTGCTCGTATGCTGAAGTCGATTTTACGACCAGTCAAGTTAAATCTTTTAACTTTTACCATCACATCACTCCGAATACGAATTTTCTAAAAAGTTTTTGAAAAGAAAAAAAACCAAAATAAGTGGAAAGAACTACTCAATGATAAAACGAAGTATTTTTGTTTTAATTTTTTTTTATTTTTTCATATCTTAATATCTATAAAAAAAATCGATTTTGGTTAGCATTAGCACTCTTGAGTGCATTTTTATGTAGGTGTAGGTGATTTACCTCAGGCTCAGTTAGTATACCCTGTTGCAGGGTAGCGTTTTGTAGTCGAAAGTGTTCTTCTACCTCGTTTTCATCGTTTTCATCATCAGTGTCCGGCTGTTTCTCGTGAAAGGCAATTTGGAATGTTAGGTTAAAGGGTTCCACGACCTCGAAACTATAACCATCCAACTTCTTCAAATGCTCATCGGTTAATTGTTTGACACAACGCTTCGGGAGATACACTGAGATATGCTTTAGCTCTAGCAATATCTGTTCTCCATAAACAGTTGTTACTCTTTGAGCTCGAGTAATGTTGTATTTCTTTTTCAGCTCCTTCAAGCTTTTCACAGGTTTGATTGTGGGGTTGAAAACCACGACATTATTAAGTTCATTTAAGAAGGACATTATTGTAATTTTAATGAAAATTTTTTAAACTCAATTCAAAAAGAAAAAGTTACAAAGTAATTGTATAGTAACGCAAAAGTATCAAAAACTGAACTGATCACGAAAATCAAACACACTGAGCTTTTATACTCTCAACTCTAAGCGAAGATGAAAAATTATACTTATCTAATCAGGAAACACCGTTTTTCTTTTCAATGATTCATTTTGAATCATTACTTAACACTAAAAAGTGGATTCGAGTCATTATTATTGGTCATTGGTCTTACATTTAAATCATTCTAACTGTATGTTGAGAATATGATAAATTCGAGTCATAAAATTATTCATCGGATATTCGTAGAGGATATCACGTTTTCTTTTAGTCATAAAAGGGGCAAACATGATGTTAGAACGAACCGTTTTAAAAGCATTCTTTTTATGCGAGTCATCATTATATACAAAGACATCAGTTTTTTCATTCTTAATAATTCATTTTCAAGCATATAACATGCGCAAGTATCCGGACCCATTTTACACAAATTAGATGACCAAGGACAGTTTGTAAAATGACATCCGTACTGTGATGAAGTGCTGGATACGTTTTAAAATTTCCGTAAAAAACCTATAGAATTGATGAATTCTTCATAATGCTCCTCCAATAATATATCTGATAATCCTTTAAGAACTTAAGAATGTCATCAAAAACTATAGAACTATTCAATTCGGACATTTTGTAGAGTCCTTTCAAAGAGAAGTACGAATTAATACTGAAGACACTTTCATTTGAATCTCTCTCTTTATTAATATTTCTTTTTCTTCAGTTTTGAATCACTACTTAGCAGTCTTAACTACAACATGACATACAAATTATATATCTTTTTACAAACATTTTATTTATTTTATTTATATAACTAGCGAAACCCTCGCCCGCTTCGCAGGGCGAATACACAAAAGAAACTTGCGAAATTTTCCCATGTATCAATTTTCAGTAAAACTCATCCACAATCAATTTCTTACAATAATTTATTTTCAAATAAAAAGGTCGAAAATGAAAATACTTTAAAAATTAACTTAATGCTCTTTGATAAACAACGTTTTTAGTTTTTCCATCTTTTGTGTTTATAAATAATGCAGAGGGTTTACCACAACGTGAACAACCAACATACAATTGTCCATGCGAGAAAACAGGTTGCTCCAAATCTAAGCCACAAATATTCAAAGTCTGACCTTGAGCTTTATTAATGGTTATAGCGAAGGCAAGACGGACAGGAAATTGAAGCCGTTTAAATTCAAATGGCATATCTGATGGAATCATTGGAATTCGGGGGACTAGAACGTTTTCGCCTCTATATTTACCACTCAGAATAGTTGCTTCAATTAAATTGGCCATCAGTTTTTTCACGGAAAGTCTGGTGCCATTACAAAGCCGTGGTTGATTTATATTTCGGAGCATTATTATCGGTGCTCCCTCTTTCAATGCCAAATAATGCGGTGGCAAGCCTGGCAAATCAAGTGAGTTCAAAAATTCAGTAGGATAGTTCACTACCTCATCTTCATTTATTATCGTATCCACTGATTTGTATGCAAAAAATTGGCCATCTATTTCTTGCAAAATACTTGCATTTAAATCGCTCACGTCTTTATTTTTTCCTGCCAATATTGCGCGTTCGCTCAACCATCAAGATTCCTGTACTTCTGCAATATATTTGGAAACACACGTTGAACCAGCTTCTTTTTCGATTGAGTGATATTACAAAAATTGCTTGGTAATGTTATTAATCCGGTTGATTTATCGACTGCAACTTTACCATTCCCAATTTCCAAAAGTTGTTTTGAAAATTCAGCTGCAGAAGGATCATTTTGCAATTGTACACGTACATTTTGATTAAGACGCAATGTTTTAACATATTTCCACAAAACTGAAGACTTCAAACATGCGTTTAGCTCATCAGCAGCAGTAGATCGTGGAATGACAGGTAAAGTTTGCCTAAAATCACCTGATAACAATATAAAGGCGCCACCAAAAAGTCTTTCATTTCCTCGAAGATCTTGCATGGTTCGATTTAATGCTTCTAATGATCTTTTGTGAGCCATTGTACATTCGTCCCATACGATTATCTTAGACTGCTGCAAAACTTTTGCCATTGCCGACGTTTTGGAAATGTTGCACGTAGGAGATTCAATCGTTGTTATATTCAAAGGCAATTTAAGTGCAGAATGCGCAGTTCGACCACCGTCTAATAAGGTAGCAGCAATTCCAGATGAAGCAACTGCAAAAGCAATTTTATTATCCGATCCGTATGGTTGCCAGAATCAATGACAGCAAAAATGTTTTTCCAGTGCCTCCTGGTGCATCAATAAAGTAAAATCCACCTTCTTCATTGTTCACACCTTCCATGATTTTGTCATAAGCATATTTCTGTTGACTATTCAATTGTGGAACTTTTAACTGCACAAATGTTCTCAATTGATTACGATCATATTGTTGTTCACGATGCATTTCTTGATTAATAACATCATGAACTACACGATTAGGCGCTATCATTCCTAACTGCACTAATATTCTGTTTGCAATCATTATACACATGTCTTCAATCAAAATCAAAGCTACGTTATGCATTTCCGGTGTGATTTCTAATTCAGGATTTGAAACTGAACGTCGCACTCGAAGTAAAATGTCTTCCGTCATGTCATCACGAAATTTATGCCATATTTCAAGTGGATTTGATGGACTGCATGTAGATATTATATAATTGCAAATAATGTTCGTATTTGATGTGGAGATGATGAAATTACGGAATCAGCAAGTGTAGCTTCCCAATGCATATCATCTTCAAGTAGATTCAAACGCTGGCATGCTTGCCGATAAGTCGCACACAATTCACCATGGACTGTTCTTAAATCTTCAAATGACGTAGGACCACGAACGTTAATCAATAATAAACGCAAATAAAAACATTCATCCTGATTTGGATGAACGGTATACACACGACCCAATGCTTCTGTAGAAAATACATTTGGATGGCCTCGTACTGGTTGCCCTTGTTTCCGTCTTTGAAAAACTTTCGCAGATTCATTCCATGTGAAATATCGTGGCACTTCAGAATACAATAACGTTTTAGCAAATTCGTCATTTCTGCACAGATCAAAAAATGAAGTCAACGTTGTTTTCGGTGGCTGTTCTGCTCGTTGCGCCGCATTCTCAGGGGTGAAGTACACACGTTGACCATTCTGAAGATGAACTGCCAAGTGCAGTACAGTTGGATACCTTTCGTGTATTGCAAATGAAAAAATTCGCCATATTGCTTCATTTGTACTAATATAACGGCCTAATTGATATGAAGTGATTTCATCACTTTTATCCCCAGCAATTCCAAAATAGGCCAAATCACTTCCTTTGTTAACATATTTGCATATGTACTTGATGGATTTTACTGAGTTACAATACTCAACATTTATATGAGCACCAAAAGTTTTGGACAATAGCGGCGAATATGGAACGATCCAACGATTGTCAATTTTAATGTCTTGATTTTTGCATTTCACCATAACTGTTTCGCCATCATCTTTAGGTGAACGCCTACGATATAACGGATAACCATCATTACCAGAAATTGTTTCCGCTATTAATGCTCTTGGGTACCGTTTTGTGCATTTTCCTTCAGCCATGCACGGTGAGTTGACATTTAATGCCCCACATGGTCCATGAATCATGTGCTTCGTAACTGATTCAAACAGTCCTGGATCAATGATTGGATTAGGAATTTCGGCTGATATTACGCTATCAATTTCATTTGGCGTAATTTTATCAACTAACCAAACCAAAATATGTGCATGCGGAAGTCCTCTTTTCTGCCATTCCACAGAATACATCCAACATTGAACTTTTCCAAACACTTGTTGTTTGACAATAAAATCCATAAGCGTTTTCAATTTTTGCTTGAACACACGCGCAACAATATCGTGGCGATCAGAAGCACTTTGACCATGAAACATATATTGCTTTATTTCATTCCATTGAGGATTACAGGTGAAAGTAATAAATAAATCGGGTCGATGATAATGCCGAACGTACGTCATTGCGTCTTGCGCGTACTCGTGCATGTGTCGTGGACTTCCAGTATATGTTGCTGGTAATATTGTCATTTGGCCAATATCGTTGATATTCCCATCATTCTGAATTGCATCGCGCAAATGAATATATTGTTCGGATTTTAACTTTTTCTGATTAAATCGAATAAAATTCAATCGTTCAGACTCAATTTCAGCGTAAACATCAACTATAAATTGGTTGCAAAGCCTTCTACAATTCAATATATGATTAATTTCGTTCAGCCGAACCATTAATCTGTACGAATAATAGTTCATCGCACTAACTTTTTTTGCTGTTTCCAAGCCTGAAATAAATGCGAATATTAAGTATCAATAATTCACAAAATGTGTGATGCATTTTATTGTAACTAACCAGTTAAACGATGTTTCATCTTAATATTGAAATGGTAACCATCCTCGCCTTGCCAAAACAAAATTGGGTACTGCAACGCATCATAACAACGATGAGTTTCCGAAACATGCACAACACTTTGATCTCGACGATGAAGTACAATATCTCGACTGCTCGCTCCTTCATCCACAATTAATACGGCAACTTCATCAATTGTTGGTGCGTTTAACCTTCCAGCATGAATTCCACCAGGTGCTTTATCGGCCCGAATAACAATTCTATGAGAATCCGAAGGCATTTGATCAAGGGCAGTTTGAAATAATTTGATCAAACAATTTTCATCGTGAAAAAACTGCTGCAATCTTTCAATTATTCCTCTTCTCACTGCATTACCATCATTTGGATTTTGTGACACCACACAACGCCGTTCAATTTCAACATCTGAATTTCCCATGAAATATATTTGCAAAAAGGAATGATTGGAATCCAAACATGGTAATAACGATCCAATTCGATGATAGATTTGACCTTGAATCTGCATACATGAAACATTTGATTCAATCTCACGATAGAACTCATTGTTAGTGTCGTGTTCAGTAATTACCTTAAAAGTCATGAATCCATCTCTGATTATATTTGAGGCGCCGAAAGACGTCATTTGGAAACATGAATTGTACTGCTGTATTTTAGACAAAAAATGATTCGATTTTGGAGTCAAACCAGAAACTAATGACCTCAAAGGCTCAGGAGGAGGATTCAAAACAGGCAATTTTACTTGTCCATTTGCACAACACATTCCAGGAGTTTCCGATGGAAATTTCAATGCATTGCACTGTTCGCAGACATTAGTCATAGTTCCGATTGAAAGGCATGGAAGAGAACAATAGTCAACTTCACTATCATAATTGAAAGCAGCACGCATTACTCGCTGATTAATATTGTCATTGGCACGACTTCTAACAGCGCGATTGCGACTCATTCTCGCTCGATCCGAAGAATTACTCGCGACTCGTTCTTCGTTTGTTTGAGCAGAACGCTATCTCGATTGACGCTCTCTTTGCTGTTCAAGTCTCACTTCACGTTCCGCTTCAGATTCACCTGCTATAGCAGATGCAACTCGTCTTGTATTATGAGTACGACGACCAATATTGGCGCCACGTCTCGGTCGCGGCATAATTATAACTATACACAAAAATAAAACACATCAACTCACAGTCGAAACTAAATTTTAATTCCTATTTATTCAATTACCAAAATCCAAGAAAAAATATGTTTATTGACGATGAAAAATAGCAGATATATGAGATAACACTTGCACGCTCACTCAAATTCCCATTGGAATGCCCAATCGGTGCAGAACATTGATACGCTTAATTTGCCGGTACGCACACAACAACACAAACGAAGTTAACATGGTCCAGTATTAGTGCAAGACCAACGGTACTCGCAAAAATACATAGACACGTTTGCTGTAATTCTCAGTTCTACATTATTTGCCAATACACAACAAATGCTGCTCGTATCACAACATAGAAACGTGATTTGAAAACATTGTTGGTTGTACACAAATACTGGTATGCCTTGCCATCGGTTGTGCTGATCTGCTGTGTATAAACACGAAAGAGAAACAGAGAACAAATTAAACACAACAAACGCGTCTATGTATTTTTGCGAGCACATTGGTTGAGCACAAATACTGATATGCGTTGCTTTCGGTTATACTATTCAGCTGTAAATTAACAAAAGAATCAGAGAAACACATGATAATTGTTTACAGTTACGGCAAAAACATCAATCATTTGGCGCCAACAATTTTGCTTCACATAAAATCAACACACTTCACGAAATAACATTTAGAACACACAATATTTGATTGTTGCTTTATTTGAAATCAATATTCATAAATCATTTTAATAAAATACAAATATAACTGTATTTCAATTCTAAATTAAATTAGAGAGACATCGTTTTGTCCATCGTTTTGGTTCATTAATTTGGTTCCGTCAAGGAATTTGGTTTAACAAAGAATGATTTAAAAGCAAAAAAATTGTATAACTAAATGCAGCTTACAAAAATTGCAGCGCACAATAAATTGTTAATTTTTGACACCAACTTTGTTATAGTTATACTCAATTTAATAATTCAATAAGCCTGTGTAATTACAAACTTACCTCAGGCTTCAAAAGTTCGAAATCTCCGAAGCTAGCCGAGTCACAATAAATAGAAAATACTTTGGATTTTCTGGCAACTTTCATATTATATTCGTTTAACAACCTTTGACAATGGTCTACGTTGTAACCATTCAGGCAGAATTAATTTCTGATCGATGATGACCACTTGCCCAGTAATGACAAAGCACATCAAAACATCAAGATCCATTCGGTCTTCATACAGTGCTTGGTATACACCTAAAGAACGAAACTTTCAAAACACGTTCAAATTACCTGCAAATAAATTATACTTACGCTTGGCTTTAAAAAAACAAACGCCTTCGTTCTTGAAGAATCCAATCATATTCTTTATGCGCAATCCATTTTCCTTCCGTATTTTCGCCTGCATTTTATTCGAATTCACACTTGAATCGCTGGCATTCGAAGCACTTGATAAATTAACATTTTGCGATGAGGACAATTCCACCATTGATAAGTTCAAATTTCGCAAAGAATCTGTCTTTGACGAATTAACATTTTGCGATGATGGTAACTCCACCAATGATGAGCTCAATTTTTGCGAAGAGATTAAATCATCTACAGACAAACAAAAAAAAACCGAATAATTTTGAATAAAAATATGAACTTCAGATAGGTTTTACCAACTAAATCTTCGTTAAAATCCAATGGTTCACTATTCCAATCTGAAATAAATTCACTTTTTAATTAAAACAAAAAGAACAAACCATAAAGAATTTTATTACCGAATTCTAATGCCATTCCAACTTTTTGCGGCGTCGAAGTTCCGTGTGCACTTCCAATATTCATCTCATCATTTGCCTGATTTTCTTCATTTTTGGCTGAATCGTTCGCGTCATCACCCAAACCAACGATTTTATAGACTTCTGTGATAGTAACTTGTTCGTCTTTTTCTTGATTCGCTTCGGTTTGCTGCTCATCACTTTTAAACGCTTCCATATTTTCTGTCATACGTAACACTGTTTTGGACTTGACACACGCCAGCAGAAAATCTAATTATTCGGCGTCTACTCTAAGAAATGATTGTGCACAACCAACGATGTTCACAAAAATACACAGACGCGATTGCTGTGTTTTCACTGCTACTCTGTTTCTCATTCGTGCTAATACACAGCACAATGCCACAATCGAAAGCAACGCACACCAGTATTAGTGCACAGCCAACGATTTTTTTTACTGTTACTCTGCTGTTTTTCATTCGTGCTAATACACAACACAATGCAACGCTTGCAAAATCGAAACGCGTTTACTTTGATTCCTCTGTTTTCCGTTATGCAAAAATAATGCCCAAAAATAATTTTTTTTAAATTAAATTTTTTTAAATTATTATTTCACACAAACCTTCTACAGGCAAATAATGAAAACATACCAAAAAATCAAGCAAATCGGACTTCACGTTCGCATGTTATGAACGTACAAACGAACAATTCATTTTTATATATATAGATAATTAGTGTGGTGATATCACTAGGCTTTAAACTACTGCCTTTACTTGACTTTATAAAGCTTCGTGGATAATCACAAAGTATCAAGTGCTTAACAGAATCATTAGCTATCTCTTCATCTAGAAAATTCCGTGGGTATAACGAGGGTAAAGTTAAGGTCTCACAATAGTTACTCGCGTCTAAAGCTGACTTAAATGAAGACGGAATAATAATCTTACCAAGCGATAATTTAATAGCCAAAAATAGATCTTCCAACTCTGGAAGATGAACCTCCAACGTTCTACTATATAATAATTCTCCTTTAATTGACCTTTTAATAATAGAATCAAATTGATCTTGAGATCTACGTTCTAATCGCCATCTAGGATTCATATTCATAATGCTTACATCATAATTTAAAGGCAATGTTGATAAATCACTAACTTTCCCATCTACATATTCAAAATTAATTATATTCCTTTGATCATTTTTGACTTTCAACAAATTGGTTATAAAATTCTCTCCTGCTTTATATTCGTATCTAAATTTCCAAACAAAATGAGCACCGCCAACAATTGACGAATCCGTTTTAACATTATCCATCGTACACTTTTTTTTTTCGCGCATTGGCAACGGTCGTTTGGGTGATTACTGTCGTTTGATTTCGAGGGTAAAGTATGTATGTATTTGCACTACATATATTATTTTATTCACGGAGACGCTCCTTTGTTTTTTTTTTCGCGCACTGGCAACGGTCGTTTGGGTTGATTACTTTTTGTTGTTTTTCTTTTTATTAACTAGTGGTTTATAGGGCACGATCCCACTTCTGAAATTTTAAGACGCTGAAACTTCTAAATTATTAACTACGCATATATTTTTCTTTTACAACGCTACGAAACTTTATAATATAAACACGTCCGAACTCGATCACTTTCTTTATTCAACTAACTGGAATACATATTGTGACACTGGAATACATATGATAATACATTTATTTTACCGGCAGCTTTACTTCTCTCTTTCTTCTTTATGCATGGTTGCCACAGTATAAATATTATACCTTCTGGAGCGACGTAATCGTTTAAAAACGCCAAATTGTGATGTGCTTTAGTTTCCCAGCCGGGGTTAATTCTACTCCAGTCTTATGCAAGCAATCAAAATATGATGCAGTTGTGATTTTTGTATTTCCGAAAATGAAATCTGATATTGGTTTTAACACTGTTTGACCCTTTTATAGGAGTAGCTGTTTCTGGTTTTACGTTAACATCTGAGTTTGATACTGTGACGTGCTTTAGTTTCCAGCCGGGGTAAAACTCGCGGCTGGCCAAGGTCAGTGAAATAAACACGCGAAAATTCACAAAGGTCAGAAACTCTCCTTTTATTAGAACTTTTCTTATAAGTTTATTACAATTAACCATGTTTAGTTTTAAAAATAAAGTATACAACAATTCAATTTCATATACTGGAACTTCCGACGTATCTGGAACTGTCTTGTGATAGGAGGGGCCGAGGGGCCGGACTCCCGGCAAGGCTGGTGTGTACTTAGCCTCTTGCGTCGGTACGTTTAGAAGTCTCGTCACATAGGAAAAAGGAAATATATTCGGGTTAGGTCTGGTCAGTTATTCGGCCACCAGTGGCACGGCGATCGTGACAATACACCCTATAGGTAGTCACGTTCAACTTTCACTCCTTTAATAATCGCTTCTCTTCCTTTAAACGCGTGCTCTATAACAAATTTTCGTTGTTTTTCCTCCCAAAGCATCCATTTAATAGCAAATTTTGATTGATTATCTACGCATCTATAGCCGTTTTTTGGAATTATTCCTATAGTGTTCGGTTGATGAAAGCTTCGCCTGAATAGAAGATTGCATGCAGAGGCGATGGTAACTGCTTCCAAAAAAGGTTCTACATTACATTGATTGAGAAACAATTGTCTAAATTTCAAACAAGCTTATTCAGTCAAAATTTTTACATCACTGATATAATATTCCTCAAGTTTGAGCTGAAGATCAAAATGATCGTTTTTATGATCCGTATACCATTTTAAAAATATCTTACGATTTTCATTCTTCATGGTATCTGGACTGTAGTATTCCATAGGAGGTAGTTTTGCAACATATTTGGCATTTTCTTTAGTATTAAAGAAATGAGGAAAATATACCTTCTTCAAAACTGGAGACAGTTCGAATGCTTTTGGAAGTTTTGATAAAGCCATAGGAAAGTAAATCAAAGAGTCTATAAATTTAACATTTCCGATTTGCATCAATATTATTTTCGTTCCTCGTATGATCAATTCAGGAAATAGACTTGTATTTCTGTCCATTATGAGCAATCACAATAACTGTTTTGAACAATTTCCGAATGTCAAGTATATGTTTCACAAAATTGGAAACAACATCTCCGTCTTTTTCCCTTAACACATTTAGGGTTATTTTACATTTTTGACAGCAATATTGAGTAGGTAGATGTCTACAACTATCACATTTATGTTGAAACACACACAAGTTTGGTTCATGTATTTTAACAGGATAAACTGTTGTTTCATCTTCAAATATTTTTTCTCCTACTACCTGCTCTTGTCGACTCTCCAAATCATAGAATATGTACAAAAAACTTTCACATTTGGGTATTCTTTTATCAGGTTGAATGTAACATAAATGATTATCTGGAACATTCTCCATGCAGATTTTACAGTAATAATTTCCACAGACATGATCTCGATCTCGTTTCGAATTAAATGTTTTCAAACAATTTTTACATATTTTTAGTATTTCACAAATAGAATTTCTACCGATGGTCCAATTGTTTTGATTATTAAAACATTGATTTCCTCTACAAAAATGTTTTGGAGTATTACTACATTTCGGAGTTTGTTGACATTGAGGACATGACATTTCACATCTGTGATTATTTTTTGAATTGTATGGTATATGACAAATTTCACAAAAATATGAACAGCAAAATGCCGCAGTTAATGATGTGATAACGTTGTAATGCTGATTATTGTATAGTAAGTTTAAATTTTTCTTTTTTCCAGGTATGATACTAACTCCTTCAAAAATAACTTTTCTTCCTTTTGTTCCTTGTTCATTGACAGTGATCTTATATTCCTGTAAGTAATTTTGGAATGCCCTCGACTCTGAAATTCCTGAGCCTTCAGAGGGAATAGATATTTTCGCATCGTCCATGAGTTTTAAAGCTCTTTGAATTTGAATCTTAGAATTGTCTCTTCTAATATGATTAAAATTAACTTCTTTATCCGTAAAGGCTTTTGCTACAATTAAGGCACGAGGTAGACATAAATTATCTTTGTTATTTATCGTTATGATTCCTTTCCGTTTAATACATTCTTCTTCAAAAGTGTTTATAAACATTTATGAAGAAGAATGTGCCAATATTCTTCTTGATCCCTGCAATCAGCCACGCATTGGTGATTTTGGTTTAGCACGAGAGGGACACGAACGAGATTCATCAATGGAAGTTTCTCGGGTCTATGGCACGAAACCATATTTGCCGCTAGAATTCCTCGGTTACAAATCGCTGAGTACAAAAGTGGATACTTTTAGTTTTGGTGTTGTGTTATTGGAAATGTTTACGGGCTTGCGAGCCTATGATAAGACACGTGCTCATCCTCTTCTAACAAGGCATATTTTATCCGTTTTTGGAAATGTACAAATTGAGGATTTGATAGATAAGAATCTACGAATTAGCCCGGAAGTGGATGAAGTTTGTAAACAGATTATCCATTTAGGCAGAGCTTGCATTTCAGAAAGACCAGAGCATAGACCAGAAATGGTTGTTGTTTTGCGGCACCTTGAAACTCCATGAATATTTGGAAATGACAATTGTCTGAGATAAAGAAACTTAATGCACCACAAAAATGTTTATAAATATTTTTGAAAATTTATATTTTCAATAAAAAGCACTTTGTTCTCATTTTCGTTCCAGTTCCCGTGGGATTATTTCAATTAATGGCATTTTAAGATTGAAAGAATCGGTCAAGTAGTTTCTTAGCTCCCGTGTATGTCCCCATTCCTGATCCCTTGGTAATATGGGGATGATGTATACATATATTAATTAACCTTTCTCTCAAACCACTCTATTAAAAAAACATAATGAGGGTTGTCTTGTTTTTCCTTTTCCTGAAGGTACTTTTACAGATGTTACAGTCAAACAAAAATCATCCGTACTCATACCTTGCGAATTACTCTGGAATATTCTACAAAGCATATTCCATACGTCCTCGTATTTTAAATTTGAGCAATCTTGGTAATTTATCCAACCATTTCCTCGGTCGATATTAAAACTTTTACTGCAAAAAGTAACCCCTCTTTTGTCTGTTGGGGCAAGTCCGGCCATTGCATGTTTAATCATGTCTTCTATGGCTTTTTTTAAACCAGGTCGTTGGTTCAACATTATTTGGAACTGCTCGTATGCTGAAGTCGATTTTACGACCAGTCAAGTTAAATCTTTTAACTTTTACCATCACATCACTCCGAATACGAATTTTCTAAAAAGTTTTTGAAAAGAAAAAAAACCAAAATAAGTGGAAAGAACTACTCAATGATAAAACGAAGTATTTTTGTTTTAATTTTTTTTTATTTTTTCATATCTTAATATCTATAAAAAAAATCGATTTTGGTTAGCATTAGCACTCTTGAGTGCATTTTTATGTAGGTGTAGGTGATTTACCTCAGGCTCAGTTAGTATACCCTGTTGCAGGGTAGCGTTTTGTAGTCGAAAGTGTTCTTCTACCTCGTTTTCATCGTTTTCATCATCAGTGTCCGGCTGTTTCTCGTGAAAGGCAATTTGGAATGTTAGGTTAAAGGGTTCCACGACCTCGAAACTATAACCATCCAACTTCTTCAAATGCTCATCGGTTAATTGTTTGACACAACGCTTCGGGAGATACACTGAGATATGCTTTAGCTCTAGCAATATCTGTTCTCCATAAACAGTTGTTACTCTTTGAGCTCGAGTAATGTTGTATTTCTTTTTCAGCTCCTTCAAGCTTTTCACAGGTTTGATTGTGGGGTTGAAAACCACGACATTATTAAGTTCATTTAAGAAGGACATTATTGTAATTTTAATGAAAATTTTTTAAACTCAATTCAAAAAGAAAAAGTTACAAAGTAATTGTATAGTAACGCAAAAGTATCAAAAACTGAACTGATCACGAAAATCAAACACACTGAGCTTTTATACTCTCAACTCTAAGCGAAGATGAAAAATTATACTTATCTAATCAGGAAACACCGTTTTTCTTTTCAATGATTCATTTTGAATCATTACTTAACACTAAAAAGTGGATTCGAGTCATTATTATTGGTCATTGGTCTTACATTTAAATCATTCTAACTGTATGTTGAGAATATGATAAATTCGAGTCATAAAATTATTCATCGGATATTCGTAGAGGATATCACGTTTTCTTTTAGTCATAAAAGGGGCAAACATGATGTTAGAACGGACCGTTTTAAAAGCATTCTTTTTATGCGAGTCATCATTATATACAAAGACATCAGTTTTTTCATTCTTAATAATTCATTTTCAAGCATATAACATGCGCAAGTATCCGGACCCATTTTACACAAATTAGATGACCAAGGACAGTTTGTAAAATGACATCCGTACTGTGATGAAGTGCTGGATACGTTTTAAAATTTCCGTAAAAAACCTATAGAATTGATGAATTCTTCATAATGCTCCTCCAATAATATATCTGATAATCCTTTAAGAACTTAAGAATGTCATCAAAAACTATAGAACTATTCAATTCGGACATTTTGTAGAGTCCTTTCAAAGAGAAGTACGAATTAATACTGAAGACACTTTCATTTGAATCTCTCTCTTTATTAATATTTCTTTTTCTTCAGTTTTGAATCACTACTTAGCAGTCTTAACTACAACATGACATACAAATTATATATCTTTTTACAAACATTTTATTTATTTTATTTATATAACTAGCGAAACCCTCGCCCGCTTCGCAGGGCGAATACACAAAAGAAACTTGCGAAATTTTCCCATGTATCAATTTTCAGTAAAACTCATCCACAATCAATTTCTTACAATAATTTATTTTCAAATAAAAAGGTCGAAAATGAAAATACTTTAAAAATTAACTTAATGCTCTTTGATAAACAACGTTTTTAGTTTTTCCATCTTTTGTGTTTATAAATAATGCAGAGGGTTTACCACAACGTGAACAACCAACATACAATTGTCCATGCGAGAAAACAGGTTGCTCCAAATCTAAGCCACAAATATTCAAAGTCTGACCTTGAGCTTTATTAATGGTTATAGCGAAGGCAAGACGGACAGGAAATTGAAGCCGTTTAAATTCAAATGGCATATCTGATGGAATCATTGGAATTCGGGGGACTAGAACGTTTTCGCCTCTATATTTACCACTCAGAATAGTTGCTTCAATTAAATTGGCCATCAGTTTTTTCACGGAAAGTCTGGTGCCATTACAAAGCCGTGGTTGATTTATATTTCGGAGCATTATTATCGGTGCTCCCTCTTTCAATGCCAAATAATGCGGTGGCAAGCCTGGCAAATCAAGTGAGTTCAAAAATTCAGTAGGATAGTTCACTACCTCATCTTCATTTATTATCGTATCCACTGATTTGTATGCAAAAAATTGGCCATCTATTTCTTGCAAAATACTTGCATTTAAATCGCTCACGTCTTTATTTTTTCCTGCCAATATTGCGCGTTCGCTCAACCATCAAGATTCCTGTACTTCTGCAATATATTTGGAAACACACGTTGAACCAGCTTCTTTTTCGATTGAGTGATATTACAAAAATTGCTTGGTAATGTTATTAATCCGGTTGATTTATCGACTGCAACTTTACCATTCCCAATTTCCAAAAGTTGTTTTGAAAATTCAGCTGCAGAAGGATCATTTTGCAATTGTACACGTACATTTTGATTAAGACGCAATGTTTTAACATATTTCCACAAAACTGAAGACTTCAAACATGCGTTTAGCTCATCAGCAGCAGTAGATCGTGGAATGACAGGTAAAGTTTGCCTAAAATCACCTGATAACAATATAAAGGCGCCACCAAAAAGTCTTTCATTTCCTCGAAGATCTTGCATGGTTCGATTTAATGCTTCTAATGATCTTTTGTGAGCCATTGTACATTCGTCCCATACGATTATCTTAGACTGCTGCAAAACTTTTGCCATTGCCGACGTTTTGGAAATGTTGCACGTAGGAGATTCAATCGTTGTTATATTCAAAGGCAATTTAAGTGCAGAATGCGCAGTTCGACCACCGTCTAATAAGGTAGCAGCAATTCCAGATGAAGCAACTGCAAAAGCAATTTTATTATCCGATCCGTATGGTTGCCAGAATCAATGACAGCAAAAATGTTTTTCCAGTGCCTCCTGGTGCATCAATAAAGTAAAATCCACCTTCTTCATTGTTCACACCTTCCATGATTTTGTCATAAGCATATTTCTGTTGACTATTCAATTGTGGAACTTTTAACTGCACAAATGTTCTCAATTGATTACGATCATATTGTTGTTCACGATGCATTTCTTGATTAATAACATCATGAACTACACGATTAGGCGCTATCATTCCTAACTGCACTAATATTCTGTTTGCAATCATTATACACATGTCTTCAATCAAAATCAAAGCTACGTTATGCATTTCCGGTGTGATTTCTAATTCAGGATTTGAAACTGAACGTCGCACTCGAAGTAAAATGTCTTCCGTCATGTCATCACGAAATTTATGCCATATTTCAAGTGGATTTGATGGACTGCATGTAGATATTATATAATTGCAAATAATGTTCGTATTTGATGTGGAGATGATGAAATTACGGAATCAGCAAGTGTAGCTTCCCAATGCATATCATCTTCAAGTAGATTCAAACGCTGGCATGCTTGCCGATAAGTCGCACACAATTCACCATGGACTGTTCTTAAATCTTCAAATGACGTAGGACCACGAACGTTAATCAATAATAAACGCAAATAAAAACATTCATCCTGATTTGGATGAACGGTATACACACGACCCAATGCTTCTGTAGAAAATACATTTGGATGGCCTCGTACTGGTTGCCCTTGTTTCCGTCTTTGAAAAACTTTCGCAGATTCATTCCATGTGAAATATCGTGGCACTTCAGAATACAATAACGTTTTAGCAAATTCGTCATTTCTGCACAGATCAAAAAATGAAGTCAACGTTGTTTTCGGTGGCTGTTCTGCTCGTTGCGCCGCATTCTCAGGGGTGAAGTACACACGTTGACCATTCTGAAGATGAACTGCCAAGTGCAGTACAGTTGGATACCTTTCGTGTATTGCAAATGAAAAAATTCGCCATATTGCTTCATTTGTACTAATATAACGGCCTAATTGATATGAAGTGATTTCATCACTTTTATCCCCAGCAATTCCAAAATAGGCCAAATCACTTCCTTTGTTAACATATTTGCATATGTACTTGATGGATTTTACTGAGTTACAATACTCAACATTTATATGAGCACCAAAAGTTTTGGACAATAGCGGCGAATATGGAACGATCCAACGATTGTCAATTTTAATGTCTTGATTTTTGCATTTCACCATAACTGTTTCGCCATCATCTTTAGGTGAACGCCTACGATATAACGGATAACCATCATTACCAGAAATTGTTTCCGCTATTAATGCTCTTGGGTACCGTTTTGTGCATTTTCCTTCAGCCATGCACGGTGAGTTGACATTTAATGCCCCACATGGTCCATGAATCATGTGCTTCGTAACTGATTCAAACAGTCCTGGATCAATGATTGGATTAGGAATTTCGGCTGATATTACGCTATCAATTTCATTTGGCGTAATTTTATCAACTAACCAAACCAAAATATGTGCATGCGGAAGTCCTCTTTTCTGCCATTCCACAGAATACATCCAACATTGAACTTTTCCAAACACTTGTTGTTTGACAATAAAATCCATAAGCGTTTTCAATTTTTGCTTGAACACACGCGCAACAATATCGTGGCGATCAGAAGCACTTTGACCATGAAACATATATTGCTTTATTTCATTCCATTGAGGATTACAGGTGAAAGTAATAAATAAATCGGGTCGATGATAATGCCGAACGTACGTCATTGCGTCTTGCGCGTACTCGTGCATGTGTCGTGGACTTCCAGTATATGTTGCTGGTAATATTGTCATTTGGCCAATATCGTTGATATTCCCATCATTCTGAATTGCATCGCGCAAATGAATATATTGTTCGGATTTTAACTTTTTCTGATTAAATCGAATAAAATTCAATCGTTCAGACTCAATTTCAGCGTAAACATCAACTATAAATTGGTTGCAAAGCCTTCTACAATTCAATATATGATTAATTTCGTTCAGCCGAACCATTAATCTGTACGAATAATAGTTCATCGCACTAACTTTTTTTGCTGTTTCCAAGCCTGAAATAAATGCGAATATTAAGTATCAATAATTCACAAAATGTGTGATGCATTTTATTGTAACTAACCAGTTAAACGATGTTTCATCTTAATATTGAAATGGTAACCATCCTCGCCTTGCCAAAACAAAATTGGGTACTGCAACGCATCATAACAACGATGAGTTTCCGAAACATGCACAACACTTTGATCTCGACGATGAAGTACAATATCTCGACTGCTCGCTCCTTCATCCACAATTAATACGGCAACTTCATCAATTGTTGGTGCGTTTAACCTTCCAGCATGAATTCCACCAGGTGCTTTATCGGCCCGAATAACAATTCTATGAGAATCCGAAGGCATTTGATCAAGGGCAGTTTGAAATAATTTGATCAAACAATTTTCATCGTGAAAAAACTGCTGCAATCTTTCAATTATTCCTCTTCTCACTGCATTACCATCATTTGGATTTTGTGACACCACACAACGCCGTTCAATTTCAACATCTGAATTTCCCATGAAATATATTTGCAAAAAGGAATGATTGGAATCCAAACATGGTAATAACGATCCAATTCGATGATAGATTTGACCTTGAATCTGCATACATGAAACATTTGATTCAATCTCACGATAGAACTCATTGTTAGTGTCGTGTTCAGTAATTACCTTAAAAGTCATGAATCCATCTCTGATTATATTTGAGGCGCCGAAAGACGTCATTTGGAAACATGAATTGTACTGCTGTATTTTAGACAAAAAATGATTCGATTTTGGAGTCAAACCAGAAACTAATGACCTCAAAGGCTCAGGAGGAGGATTCAAAACAGGCAATTTTACTTGTCCATTTGCACAACACATTCCAGGAGTTTCCGATGGAAATTTCAATGCATTGCACTGTTCGCAGACATTAGTCATAGTTCCGATTGAAAGGCATGGAAGAGAACAATAGTCAACTTCACTATCATAATTGAAAGCAGCACGCATTACTCGCTGATTAATATTGTCATTGGCACGACTTCTAACAGCGCGATTGCGACTCATTCTCGCTCGATCCGAAGAATTACTCGCGACTCGTTCTTCGTTTGTTTGAGCAGAACGCGATCTCGATTGACGCTCTCTTTGCTGTTCAAGTCTCACTTCACGTTCCGCTTCAGATTCACCTGCTATAGCAGATGCAACTCGTCTTGTATTATGAGTACGACGACCAATATTGGCGCCACGTCTCGGTCGCGGCATAATTATAACTATACACAAAAATAAAACACATCAACTCACAGTCGAAACTAAATTTTAATTCCTATTTATTCAATTACCAAAATCCAAGAAAAAATATGTTTATTGACGATGAAAAATAGCAGATATATGAGATAACACTTGCACGCTCACTCAAATTCCCATTGGAATGCCCAATCGGTGCAGAACATTGATACGCTTAATTTGCCGGTACGCACACAACAACACAAACGAAGTTAACATGGTCCAGTATTAGTGCAAGACCAACGGTACTCGCAAAAATACATAGACACGTTTGCTGTAATTCTCAGTTCTACATTATTTGCCAATACACAACAAATGCTGCTCGTATCACAACATAGAAACGTGATTTGAAAACATTGTTGGTTGTACACAAATACTGGTATGCCTTGCCATCGGTTGTGCTGATCTGCTGTGTATAAACACGAAAGAGAAACAGAGAACAAATTAAACACAACAAACGCGTCTATGTATTTTTGCGAGCACATTGGTTGAGCACAAATACTGATATGCGTTGCTTTCGGTTATACTATTCAGCTGTAAATTAACAAAAGAATCAGAGAAACACATGATAATTGTTTACAGTTACGGCAAAAACATCAATCATTTGGCGCCAACAATTTTGCTTCACATAAAATCAACACACTTCACGAAATAACATTTAGAACACACAATATTTGATTGTTGCTTTATTTGAAATCAATATTCATAAATCATTTTAATAAAATACAAATATAACTGTATTTCAATTCTAAATTAAATTAGAGAGACATCGTTTTGTCCATCGTTTTGGTTCATTAATTTGGTTCCGTCAAGGAATTTGGTTTAACAAAGAATGATTTAAAAGCAAAAAAATTGTATAACTAAATGCAGCTTACAAAAATTGCAGCGCACAATAAATTGTTAATTTTTGACACCAACTTTGTTATAGTTATACTCAATTTAATAATTCAATAAGCCTGTGTAATTACAAACTTACCTCAGGCTTCAAAAGTTCGAAATCTCCGAAGCTAGCCGAGTCACAATAAATAGAAAATACTTTGGATTTTCTGGCAACTTTCATATTATATTCGTTTAACAACCTTTGACAATGGTCTACGTTGTAACCATTCAGGCAGAATTAATTTCTGATCGATGATGACCACTTGCCCAGTAATGACAAAGCACATCAAAACATCAAGATCCATTCGGTCTTCATACAGTGCTTGGTATACACCTAAAGAACGAAACTTTCAAAACACGTTCAAATTACCTGCAAATAAATTATACTTACGCTTGGCTTTAAAAAAACAAACGCCTTCGTTCTTGAAGAATCCAATCATATTCTTTATGCGCAATCCATTTTCCTTCCGTATTTTCGCCTGCATTTTATTCGAATTCACACTTGAATCGCTGGCATTCGAAGCACTTGATAAATTAACATTTTGCGATGAGGACAATTCCACCATTGATAAGTTCAAATTTCGCAAAGAATCTGTCTTTGACGAATTAACATTTTGCGATGATGGTAACTCCACCAATGATGAGCTCAATTTTTGCGAAGAGATTAAATCATCTACAGACAAACAAAAAAAAACCGAATAATTTTGAATAAAAATATGAACTTCAGATAGGTTTTACCAACTAAATCTTCGTTAAAATCCAATGGTTCACTATTCCAATCTGAAATAAATTCACTTTTTAATTAAAACAAAAAGAACAAACCATAAAGAATTTTATTACCGAATTCTAATGCCATTCCAACTTTTTGCGGCGTCGAAGTTCCGTGTGCACTTCCAATATTCATCTCATCATTTGCCTGATTTTCTTCATTTTTGGCTGAATCGTTCGCGTCATCACCCAAACCAACGATTTTATAGACTTCTGTGATAGTAACTTGTTCGTCTTTTTCTTGATTCGCTTCGGTTTGCTGCTCATCACTTTTAAACGCTTCCATATTTTCTGTCATACGTAACACTGTTTTGGACTTGACACACGCCAGCAGAAAATCTAATTATTCGGCGTCTACTCTAAGAAATGATTGTGCACAACCAACGATGTTCACAAAAATACACAGACGCGATTGCTGTGTTTTCACTGCTACTCTGTTTCTCATTCGTGCTAATACACAGCACAATGCCACAATCGAAAGCAACGCACACCAGTATTAGTGCACAGCCAACGATTTTTTTTACTGTTACTCTGCTGTTTTTCATTCGTGCTAATACACAACACAATGCAACGCTTGCAAAATCGAAACGCGTTTACTTTGATTCCTCTGTTTTCCGTTATGCAAAAATAATGCCCAAAAATAATTTTTTTTAAATTAAATTTTTTTAAATTATTATTTCACACAAACCTTCTACAGGCAAATAATGAAAACATACCAAAAAATCAAGCAAATCGGACTTCACGTTCGCATGTTATGAACGTACAAACGAACAATTCATTTTTATATATATAGATAATTAGTGTGGTGATATCACTAGGCTTTAAACTACTGCCTTTACTTGACTTTATAAAGCTTCGTGGATAATCACAAAGTATCAAGTGCTTAACAGAATCATTAGCTATCTCTTCATCTAGAAAATTCCGTGGGTATAACGAGGGTAAAGTTAAGGTCTCACAATAGTTACTCGCGTCTAAAGCTGACTTAAATGAAGACGGAATAATAATCTTACCAAGCGATAATTTAATAGCCAAAAATAGATCTTCCAACTCTGGAAGATGAACCTCCAACGTTCTACTATATAATAATTCTCCTTTAATTGACCTTTTAATAATAGAATCAAATTGATCTTGAGATCTACGTTCTAATCGCCATCTAGGATTCATATTCATAATGCTTACATCATAATTTAAAGGCAATGTTGATAAATCACTAACTTTCCCATCTACATATTCAAAATTAATTATATTCCTTTGATCATTTTTGACTTTCAACAAATTGGTTATAAAATTCTCTCCTGCTTTATATTCGTATCTAAATTTCCAAACAAAATGAGCACCGCCAACAATTGACGAATCCGTTTTAACATTATCCATCGTACACTTTTTTTTTTCGCGCATTGGCAACGGTCGTTTGGGTGATTACTGTCGTTTGATTTCGAGGGTAAAGTATGTATGTATTTGCACTACATATATTATTTTATTCACGGAGACGCTCCTTTGTTTTTTTTTTCGCGCACTGGCAACGGTCGTTTGGGTTGATTACTTTTTGTTGTTTTTCTTTTTATTAACTAGTGGTTTATAGGGCACGATCCCACTTCTGAAATTTTAAGACGCTGAAACTTCTAAATTATTAACTACGCATATATTTTTCTTTTACAACGCTACGAAACTTTATAATATAAACACGTCCGAACTCGATCACTTTCTTTATTCAACTAACTGGAATACATATTGTGACACTGGAATACATATGATAATACATTTATTTTACCGGCAGCTTTACTTCTCTCTTTCTTCTTTATGCATGGTTGCCACAGTATAAATATTATACCTTCTGGAGCGACGTAATCGTTTAAAAACGCCAAATTGTGATGTGCTTTAGTTTCCCAGCCGGGGTTAATTCTACTCCAGTCTTATGCAAGCAATCAAAATATGATGCAGTTGTGATTTTTGTATTTCCGAAAATGAAATCTGATATTGGTTTTAACACTGTTTGACCCTTTTATAGGAGTAGCTGTTTCTGGTTTTACGTTAACATCTGAGTTTGATACTGTGACGTGCTTTAGTTTCCAGCCGGGGTAAAACTCGCGGCTGGCCAAGGTCAGTGAAATAAACACGCGAAAATTCACAAAGGTCAGAAACTCTCCTTTTATTAGAACTTTTCTTATAAGTTTATTACAATTAACCATGTTTAGTTTTAAAAATAAAGTATACAACAATTCAATTTCATATACTGGAACTTCCGACGTATCTGGAACTGTCTTGTGATAGGAGGGGCCGAGGGGCCGGACTCCCGGCAAGGCTGGTGTGTACTTAGCCTCTTGCGTCGGTACGTTTAGAAGTCTCGTCACATAGGAAAAAGGAAATATATTCGGGTTAGGTCTGGTCAGTTATTCGGCCACCAGTGGCACGGCGATCGTGACAATACACCCTATAGGTAGTCACGTTCAACTTTCACTCCTTTAATAATCGCTTCTCTTCCTTTAAACGCGTGCTCTATAACAAATTTTCGTTGTTTTTCCTCCCAAAGCATCCATTTAATAGCAAATTTTGATTGATTATCTACGCATCTATAGCCGTTTTTTGGAATTATTCCTATAGTGTTCGGTTGATGAAAGCTTCGCCTGAATAGAAGATTGCATGCAGAGGCGATGGTAACTGCTTCCAAAAAAGGTTCTACATTACATTGATTGAGAAACAATTGTCTAAATTTCAAACAAGCTTATTCAGTCAAAATTTTTACATCACTGATATAATATTCCTCAAGTTTGAGCTGAAGATCAAAATGATCGTTTTTATGATCCGTATACCATTTTAAAAATATCTTACGATTTTCATTCTTCATGGTATCTGGACTGTAGTATTCCATAGGAGGTAGTTTTGCAACATATTTGGCATTTTCTTTAGTATTAAAGAAATGAGGAAAATATACCTTCTTCAAAACTGGAGACAGTTCGAATGCTTTTGGAAGTTTTGATAAAGCCATAGGAAAGTAAATCAAAGAGTCTATAAATTTAACATTTCCGATTTGCATCAATATTATTTTCGTTCCTCGTATGATCAATTCAGGAAATAGACTTGTATTTCTGTCCATTATGAGCAATCACAATAACTGTTTTGAACAATTTCCGAATGTCAAGTATATGTTTCACAAAATTGGAAACAACATCTCCGTCTTTTTCCCTTAACACATTTAGGGTTATTTTACATTTTTGACAGCAATATTGAGTAGGTAGATGTCTACAACTATCACATTTATGTTGAAACACACACAAGTTTGGTTCATGTATTTTAACAGGATAAACTGTTGTTTCATCTTCAAATATTTTTTCTCCTACTACCTGCTCTTGTCGACTCTCCAAATCATAGAATATGTACAAAAAACTTTCACATTTGGGTATTCTTTTATCAGGTTGAATGTAACATAAATGATTATCTGGAACATTCTCCATGCAGATTTTACAGTAATAATTTCCACAGACATGATCTCGATCTCGTTTCGAATTAAATGTTTTCAAACAATTTTTACATATTTTTAGTATTTCACAAATAGAATTTCTACCGATGGTCCAATTGTTTTGATTATTAAAACATTGATTTCCTCTACAAAAATGTTTTGGAGTATTACTACATTTCGGAGTTTGTTGACATTGAGGACATGACATTTCACATCTGTGATTATTTTTTGAATTGTATGGTATATGACAAATTTCACAAAAATATGAACAGCAAAATGCCGCAGTTAATGATGTGATAACGTTGTAATGCTGATTATTGTATAGTAAGTTTAAATTTTTCTTTTTTCCAGGTATGATACTAACTCCTTCAAAAATAACTTTTCTTCCTTTTGTTCCTTGTTCATTGACAGTGATCTTATATTCCTGTAAGTAATTTTGGAATGCCCTCGACTCTGAAATTCCTGAGCCTTCAGAGGGAATAGATATTTTCGCATCGTCCATGAGTTTTAAAGCTCTTTGAATTTGAATCTTAGAATTGTCTCTTCTAATATGATTAAAATTAACTTCTTTATCCGTAAAGGCTTTTGCTACAATTAAGGCACGAGGTAGACATAAATTATCTTTGTTATTTATCGTTATGATTCCTTTCCGTTTAATACATTCTTCTTCAAAAGTGTTTATAAACATTTATGAAGAAGAATGTGCCAATATTCTTCTTGATCCCTGCAATCAGCCACGCATTGGTGATTTTGGTTTAGCACGAGAGGGACACGAACGAGATTCATCAATGGAAGTTTCTCGGGTCTATGGCACGAAACCATATTTGCCGCTAGAATTCCTCGGTTACAAATCGCTGAGTACAAAAGTGGATACTTTTAGTTTTGGTGTTGTGTTATTGGAAATGTTTACGGGCTTGCGAGCCTATGATAAGACACGTGCTCATCCTCTTCTAACAAGGCATATTTTATCCGTTTTTGGAAATGTACAAATTGAGGATTTGATAGATAAGAATCTACGAATTAGCCCGGAAGTGGATGAAGTTTGTAAACAGATTATCCATTTAGGCAGAGCTTGCATTTCAGAAAGACCAGAGCATAGACCAGAAATGGTTGTTGTTTTGCGGCACCTTGAAACTCCATGAATATTTGGAAATGACAATTGTCTGAGATAAAGAAACTTAATGCACCACAAAAATGTTTATAAATATTTTTGAAAATTTATATTTTCAATAAAAAGCACTTTGTTCTCATTTTCGTTCCAGTTCCCGTGGGATTATTTCAATTAATGGCATTTTAAGATTGAAAGAATCGGTCAAGTAGTTTCTTAGCTCCCGTGTATGTCCCCATTCCTGATCCCTTGGTAATATGGGGATGATGTATACATATATTAATTAACCTTTCTCTCAAACCACTCTATTAAAAAAACATAATGAGGGTTGTCTTGTTTTTCCTTTTCCTGAAGGTACTTTTACAGATGTTACAGTCAAACAAAAATCATCCTTACTCAAACCTTGAGAATTGCTCTGGAATATTTTGCAAATCATATTCCATACGTCCTCGTATTTTAAATTTGAGCAATCTTGGTAATTTATCCAACCATTTCCTCGGTCGATATTAAAACTTTTACTGCAAAAAGTAACCCCTACTTTGTCTGTAAGGGCAAGTCCGGCCATTGCATGTTTAATCATGTCTTCTATGGCTTTTTTTAACCAGTTCGTTGGTTCAACATTATTTGGAACTGCTCGTATGCTGAAGTCGATTTTACGACCAGTCAAGTTAAATCTTTTAACTTTTACCATCACATCACTCCGAATACGAATTTTCTAAAAAGTTTTTGAAAAGAAAAAAAACCAAAATAAGTGGAAAGAACTACTCAATGATAAAACGAAGTATTTTTGTTTTAATTTTTTTTTATTTTTTCATATCTTAATATCTATAAAAAAAATCGATTTTGGTTAGCATTAGCACTCTTGAGTGCATTTTTATGTAGGTGTAGGTGATTTACCTCAGGCTCAGTTAGTATACCCTGTTGCAGGGTAGCGTTTTGTAGTCGAAAGTGTTCTTCTACCTCGTTTTCATCGTTTTCATCATCAGTGTCCGGCTGTTTCTCGTGAAAGGCAATTTGGAATGTTAGGTTAAAGGGTTCCACGACCTCGAAACTATAACCATCCAACTTCTTCAAATGCTCATCGGTTAATTGTTTGACACAACGCTTCGGGAGATACACTGAGATATGCTTTAGCTCTAGCAATATCTGTTCTCCATAAACAGTTGTTACTCTTTGAGCTCGAGTAATGTTGTATTTCTTTTTCAGCTCCTTCAAGCTTTTCACAGGTTTGATTGTGGGGTTGAAAACCACGACATTATTAAGTTCATTTAAGAAGGACATTATTGTAATTTTAATGAAAATTTTTTAAACTCAATTCAAAAAGAAAAAGTTACAAAGTAATTGTATAGTAACGCAAAAGTATCAAAAACTGAACTGATCACGAAAATCAAACACACTGAGCTTTTATACTCTCAACTCTAAGCGAAGATGAAAAATTATACTTATCTAATCAGGAAACACCGTTTTTCTTTTCAATGATTCATTTTGAATCATTACTTAACACTAAAAAGTGGATTCGAGTCATTATTATTGGTCATTGGTCTTACATTTAAATCATTCTAACTGTATGTTGAGAATATGATAAATTCGAGTCATAAAATTATTCATCGGATATTCGTAGAGGATATCACGTTTTCTTTTAGTCATAAAAGGGGCAAACATGATGTTAGAACGGACCGTTTTAAAAGCATTCTTTTTATGCGAGTCATCATTATATACAAAGACATCAGTTTTTTCATTCTTAATAATTCATTTTCAAGCATATAACATGCGCAAGTATCCGGACCCATTTTACACAAATTAGATGACCAAGGACAGTTTGTAAAATGACATCCGTACTGTGATGAAGTGCTGGATACGTTTTAAAATTTCCGTAAAAAACCTATAGAATTGATGAATTCTTCATAATGCTCCTCCAATAATATATCTGATAATCCTTTAAGAACTTAAGAATGTCATCAAAAACTATAGAACTATTCAATTCGGACATTTTGTAGAGTCCTTTCAAAGAGAAGTACGAATTAATACTGAAGACACTTTCATTTGAATCTCTCTCTTTATTAATATTTCTTTTTCTTCAGTTTTGAATCACTACTTAGCAGTCTTAACTACAACATGACATACAAATTATATATCTTTTTACAAACATTTTATTTATTTTATTTATATAACTAGCGAAACCCTCGCCCGCTTCGCAGGGCGAATACACAAAAGAAACTTGCGAAATTTTCCCATGTATCAATTTTCAGTAAAACTCATCCACAATCAATTTCTTACAATAATTTATTTTCAAATAAAAAGGTCGAAAATGAAAATACTTTAAAAATTAACTTAATGCTCTTTGATAAACAACGTTTTTAGTTTTTCCATCTTTTGTGTTTATAAATAATGCAGAGGGTTTACCACAACGTGAACAACCAACATACAATTGTCCATGCGAGAAAACAGGTTGCTCCAAATCTAAGCCACAAATATTCAAAGTCTGACCTTGAGCTTTATTAATGGTTATAGCGAAGGCAAGACGGACAGGAAATTGAAGCCGTTTAAATTCAAATGGCATATCTGATGGAATCATTGGAATTCGGGGGACTAGAACGTTTTCGCCTCTATATTTACCACTCAGAATAGTTGCTTCAATTAAATTGGCCATCAGTTTTTTCACGGAAAGTCTGGTGCCATTACAAAGCCGTGGTTGATTTATATTTCGGAGCATTATTATCGGTGCTCCCTCTTTCAATGCCAAATAATGCGGTGGCAAGCCTGGCAAATCAAGTGAGTTCAAAAATTCAGTAGGATAGTTCACTACCTCATCTTCATTTATTATCGTATCCACTGATTTGTATGCAAAAAATTGGCCATCTATTTCTTGCAAAATACTTGCATTTAAATCGCTCACGTCTTTATTTTTTCCTGCCAATATTGCGCGTTCGCTCAACCATCAAGATTCCTGTACTTCTGCAATATATTTGGAAACACACGTTGAACCAGCTTCTTTTTCGATTGAGTGATATTACAAAAATTGCTTGGTAATGTTATTAATCCGGTTGATTTATCGACTGCAACTTTACCATTCCCAATTTCCAAAAGTTGTTTTGAAAATTCAGCTGCAGAAGGATCATTTTGCAATTGTACACGTACATTTTGATTAAGACGCAATGTTTTAACATATTTCCACAAAACTGAAGACTTCAAACATGCGTTTAGCTCATCAGCAGCAGTAGATCGTGGAATGACAGGTAAAGTTTGCCTAAAATCACCTGATAACAATATAAAGGCGCCACCAAAAAGTCTTTCATTTCCTCGAAGATCTTGCATGGTTCGATTTAATGCTTCTAATGATCTTTTGTGAGCCATTGTACATTCGTCCCATACGATTATCTTAGACTGCTGCAAAACTTTTGCCATTGCCGACGTTTTGGAAATGTTGCACGTAGGAGATTCAATCGTTGTTATATTCAAAGGCAATTTAAGTGCAGAATGCGCAGTTCGACCACCGTCTAATAAGGTAGCAGCAATTCCAGATGAAGCAACTGCAAAAGCAATTTTATTATCCGATCCGTATGGTTGCCAGAATCAATGACAGCAAAAATGTTTTTCCAGTGCCTCCTGGTGCATCAATAAAGTAAAATCCACCTTCTTCATTGTTCACACCTTCCATGATTTTGTCATAAGCATATTTCTGTTGACTATTCAATTGTGGAACTTTTAACTGCACAAATGTTCTCAATTGATTACGATCATATTGTTGTTCACGATGCATTTCTTGATTAATAACATCATGAACTACACGATTAGGCGCTATCATTCCTAACTGCACTAATATTCTGTTTGCAATCATTATACACATGTCTTCAATCAAAATCAAAGCTACGTTATGCATTTCCGGTGTGATTTCTAATTCAGGATTTGAAACTGAACGTCGCACTCGAAGTAAAATGTCTTCCGTCATGTCATCACGAAATTTATGCCATATTTCAAGTGGATTTGATGGACTGCATGTAGATATTATATAATTGCAAATAATGTTCGTATTTGATGTGGAGATGATGAAATTACGGAATCAGCAAGTGTAGCTTCCCAATGCATATCATCTTCAAGTAGATTCAAACGCTGGCATGCTTGCCGATAAGTCGCACACAATTCACCATGGACTGTTCTTAAATCTTCAAATGACGTAGGACCACGAACGTTAATCAATAATAAACGCAAATAAAAACATTCATCCTGATTTGGATGAACGGTATACACACGACCCAATGCTTCTGTAGAAAATACATTTGGATGGCCTCGTACTGGTTGCCCTTGTTTCCGTCTTTGAAAAACTTTCGCAGATTCATTCCATGTGAAATATCGTGGCACTTCAGAATACAATAACGTTTTAGCAAATTCGTCATTTCTGCACAGATCAAAAAATGAAGTCAACGTTGTTTTCGGTGGCTGTTCTGCTCGTTGCGCCGCATTCTCAGGGGTGAAGTACACACGTTGACCATTCTGAAGATGAACTGCCAAGTGCAGTACAGTTGGATACCTTTCGTGTATTGCAAATGAAAAAATTCGCCATATTGCTTCATTTGTACTAATATAACGGCCTAATTGATATGAAGTGATTTCATCACTTTTATCCCCAGCAATTCCAAAATAGGCCAAATCACTTCCTTTGTTAACATATTTGCATATGTACTTGATGGATTTTACTGAGTTACAATACTCAACATTTATATGAGCACCAAAAGTTTTGGACAATAGCGGCGAATATGGAACGATCCAACGATTGTCAATTTTAATGTCTTGATTTTTGCATTTCACCATAACTGTTTCGCCATCATCTTTAGGTGAACGCCTACGATATAACGGATAACCATCATTACCAGAAATTGTTTCCGCTATTAATGCTCTTGGGTACCGTTTTGTGCATTTTCCTTCAGCCATGCACGGTGAGTTGACATTTAATGCCCCACATGGTCCATGAATCATGTGCTTCGTAACTGATTCAAACAGTCCTGGATCAATGATTGGATTAGGAATTTCGGCTGATATTACGCTATCAATTTCATTTGGCGTAATTTTATCAACTAACCAAACCAAAATATGTGCATGCGGAAGTCCTCTTTTCTGCCATTCCACAGAATACATCCAACATTGAACTTTTCCAAACACTTGTTGTTTGACAATAAAATCCATAAGCGTTTTCAATTTTTGCTTGAACACACGCGCAACAATATCGTGGCGATCAGAAGCACTTTGACCATGAAACATATATTGCTTTATTTCATTCCATTGAGGATTACAGGTGAAAGTAATAAATAAATCGGGTCGATGATAATGCCGAACGTACGTCATTGCGTCTTGCGCGTACTCGTGCATGTGTCGTGGACTTCCAGTATATGTTGCTGGTAATATTGTCATTTGGCCAATATCGTTGATATTCCCATCATTCTGAATTGCATCGCGCAAATGAATATATTGTTCGGATTTTAACTTTTTCTGATTAAATCGAATAAAATTCAATCGTTCAGACTCAATTTCAGCGTAAACATCAACTATAAATTGGTTGCAAAGCCTTCTACAATTCAATATATGATTAATTTCGTTCAGCCGAACCATTAATCTGTACGAATAATAGTTCATCGCACTAACTTTTTTTGCTGTTTCCAAGCCTGAAATAAATGCGAATATTAAGTATCAATAATTCACAAAATGTGTGATGCATTTTATTGTAACTAACCAGTTAAACGATGTTTCATCTTAATATTGAAATGGTAACCATCCTCGCCTTGCCAAAACAAAATTGGGTACTGCAACGCATCATAACAACGATGAGTTTCCGAAACATGCACAACACTTTGATCTCGACGATGAAGTACAATATCTCGACTGCTCGCTCCTTCATCCACAATTAATACGGCAACTTCATCAATTGTTGGTGCGTTTAACCTTCCAGCATGAATTCCACCAGGTGCTTTATCGGCCCGAATAACAATTCTATGAGAATCCGAAGGCATTTGATCAAGGGCAGTTTGAAATAATTTGATCAAACAATTTTCATCGTGAAAAAACTGCTGCAATCTTTCAATTATTCCTCTTCTCACTGCATTACCATCATTTGGATTTTGTGACACCACACAACGCCGTTCAATTTCAACATCTGAATTTCCCATGAAATATATTTGCAAAAAGGAATGATTGGAATCCAAACATGGTAATAACGATCCAATTCGATGATAGATTTGACCTTGAATCTGCATACATGAAACATTTGATTCAATCTCACGATAGAACTCATTGTTAGTGTCGTGTTCAGTAATTACCTTAAAAGTCATGAATCCATCTCTGATTATATTTGAGGCGCCGAAAGACGTCATTTGGAAACATGAATTGTACTGCTGTATTTTAGACAAAAAATGATTCGATTTTGGAGTCAAACCAGAAACTAATGACCTCAAAGGCTCAGGAGGAGGATTCAAAACAGGCAATTTTACTTGTCCATTTGCACAACACATTCCAGGAGTTTCCGATGGAAATTTCAATGCATTGCACTGTTCGCAGACATTAGTCATAGTTCCGATTGAAAGGCATGGAAGAGAACAATAGTCAACTTCACTATCATAATTGAAAGCAGCACGCATTACTCGCTGATTAATATTGTCATTGGCACGACTTCTAACAGCGCGATTGCGACTCATTCTCGCTCGATCCGAAGAATTACTCGCGACTCGTTCTTCGTTTGTTTGAGCAGAACGCGATCTCGATTGACGCTCTCTTTGCTGTTCAAGTCTCACTTCACGTTCCGCTTCAGATTCACCTGCTATAGCAGATGCAACTCGTCTTGTATTATGAGTACGACGACCAATATTGGCGCCACGTCTCGGTCGCGGCATAATTATAACTATACACAAAAATAAAACACATCAACTCACAGTCGAAACTAAATTTTAATTCCTATTTATTCAATTACCAAAATCCAAGAAAAAATATGTTTATTGACGATGAAAAATAGCAGATATATGAGATAACACTTGCACGCTCACTCAAATTCCCATTGGAATGCCCAATCGGTGCAGAACATTGATACGCTTAATTTGCCGGTACGCACACAACAACACAAACGAAGTTAACATGGTCCAGTATTAGTGCAAGACCAACGGTACTCGCAAAAATACATAGACACGTTTGCTGTAATTCTCAGTTCTACATTATTTGCCAATACACAACAAATGCTGCTCGTATCACAACATAGAAACGTGATTTGAAAACATTGTTGGTTGTACACAAATACTGGTATGCCTTGCCATCGGTTGTGCTGATCTGCTGTGTATAAACACGAAAGAGAAACAGAGAACAAATTAAACACAACAAACGCGTCTATGTATTTTTGCGAGCACATTGGTTGAGCACAAATACTGATATGCGTTGCTTTCGGTTATACTATTCAGCTGTAAATTAACAAAAGAATCAGAGAAACACATGATAATTGTTTACAGTTACGGCAAAAACATCAATCATTTGGCGCCAACAATTTTGCTTCACATAAAATCAACACACTTCACGAAATAACATTTAGAACACACAATATTTGATTGTTGCTTTATTTGAAATCAATATTCATAAATCATTTTAATAAAATACAAATATAACTGTATTTCAATTCTAAATTAAATTAGAGAGACATCGTTTTGTCCATCGTTTTGGTTCATTAATTTGGTTCCGTCAAGGAATTTGGTTTAACAAAGAATGATTTAAAAGCAAAAAAATTGTATAACTAAATGCAGCTTACAAAAATTGCAGCGCACAATAAATTGTTAATTTTTGACACCAACTTTGTTATAGTTATACTCAATTTAATAATTCAATAAGCCTGTGTAATTACAAACTTACCTCAGGCTTCAAAAGTTCGAAATCTCCGAAGCTAGCCGAGTCACAATAAATAGAAAATACTTTGGATTTTCTGGCAACTTTCATATTATATTCGTTTAACAACCTTTGACAATGGTCTACGTTGTAACCATTCAGGCAGAATTAATTTCTGATCGATGATGACCACTTGCCCAGTAATGACAAAGCACATCAAAACATCAAGATCCATTCGGTCTTCATACAGTGCTTGGTATACACCTAAAGAACGAAACTTTCAAAACACGTTCAAATTACCTGCAAATAAATTATACTTACGCTTGGCTTTAAAAAAACAAACGCCTTCGTTCTTGAAGAATCCAATCATATTCTTTATGCGCAATCCATTTTCCTTCCGTATTTTCGCCTGCATTTTATTCGAATTCACACTTGAATCGCTGGCATTCGAAGCACTTGATAAATTAACATTTTGCGATGAGGACAATTCCACCATTGATAAGTTCAAATTTCGCAAAGAATCTGTCTTTGACGAATTAACATTTTGCGATGATGGTAACTCCACCAATGATGAGCTCAATTTTTGCGAAGAGATTAAATCATCTACAGACAAACAAAAAAAAACCGAATAATTTTGAATAAAAATATGAACTTCAGATAGGTTTTACCAACTAAATCTTCGTTAAAATCCAATGGTTCACTATTCCAATCTGAAATAAATTCACTTTTTAATTAAAACAAAAAGAACAAACCATAAAGAATTTTATTACCGAATTCTAATGCCATTCCAACTTTTTGCGGCGTCGAAGTTCCGTGTGCACTTCCAATATTCATCTCATCATTTGCCTGATTTTCTTCATTTTTGGCTGAATCGTTCGCGTCATCACCCAAACCAACGATTTTATAGACTTCTGTGATAGTAACTTGTTCGTCTTTTTCTTGATTCGCTTCGGTTTGCTGCTCATCACTTTTAAACGCTTCCATATTTTCTGTCATACGTAACACTGTTTTGGACTTGACACACGCCAGCAGAAAATCTAATTATTCGGCGTCTACTCTAAGAAATGATTGTGCACAACCAACGATGTTCACAAAAATACACAGACGCGATTGCTGTGTTTTCACTGCTACTCTGTTTCTCATTCGTGCTAATACACAGCACAATGCCACAATCGAAAGCAACGCACACCAGTATTAGTGCACAGCCAACGATTTTTTTTACTGTTACTCTGCTGTTTTTCATTCGTGCTAATACACAACACAATGCAACGCTTGCAAAATCGAAACGCGTTTACTTTGATTCCTCTGTTTTCCGTTATGCAAAAATAATGCCCAAAAATAATTTTTTTTAAATTAAATTTTTTTAAATTATTATTTCACACAAACCTTCTACAGGCAAATAATGAAAACATACCAAAAAATCAAGCAAATCGGACTTCACGTTCGCATGTTATGAACGTACAAACGAACAATTCATTTTTATATATATAGATAATTAGTGTGGTGATATCACTAGGCTTTAAACTACTGCCTTTACTTGACTTTATAAAGCTTCGTGGATAATCACAAAGTATCAAGTGCTTAACAGAATCATTAGCTATCTCTTCATCTAGAAAATTCCGTGGGTATAACGAGGGTAAAGTTAAGGTCTCACAATAGTTACTCGCGTCTAAAGCTGACTTAAATGAAGACGGAATAATAATCTTACCAAGCGATAATTTAATAGCCAAAAATAGATCTTCCAACTCTGGAAGATGAACCTCCAACGTTCTACTATATAATAATTCTCCTTTAATTGACCTTTTAATAATAGAATCAAATTGATCTTGAGATCTACGTTCTAATCGCCATCTTGGATTCATATTCATAATGCTTACATCATAATTTAAAGGCAATGTTGATAAATCACTAACTTTCCCATCTACATATTCAAAATTAATTATATTCCTTTGATCATTTTTGACTTTCAACAAATTGATTATAAAATTCTCTCCTGCTTTATATTCGTATCTAAATTTCCAAACAAAATGAGCACCGCCAACAATTGACGAATCCGTTTTAACATTATCCATCGTACACTTTTTTTTCGCGCATTGGCAACGGTCGTTTGGGTGATTACTGTCGTTTGATTTCGAGGGTAAAGTATGTATGTATTTGCACTACATATATTATTTTATTCACGGAGACGCTCCTTTGTTTTTTTTTTCGCGCACTGGCAACGGTCGTTTGGGTTGATTACTTTTTGTTGTTTTTCTTTTTATTAACTAGTGGTTTATAGGGCACGATCCCACTTCTGAAATTTTAAGACGCTGAAACTTCTAAATTATTAACTACGCATATATTTTTCTTTTACAACGCTACGAAACTTTATAATATAAACACGTCCGAACTCGATCACTTTCTTTATTCAACTAACTGGAATACATATTGTGACACTGGAATACATATGATAATACATTTATTTTACCGGCAGCTTTACTTCTCTCTTTCTTCTTTATGCATGGTTGCCACAGTATAAATATTATACCTTCTGGAGCGACGTAATCGTTTAAAAACGCCAAATTGTGATGTGCTTTAGTTTCCCAGCCGGGGTTAATTCTACTCCAGTCTTATGCAAGCAATCAAAATATGATGCAGTTGTGATTTTTGTATTTCCGAAAATGAAATCTGATATTGGTTTTAACACTGTTTGACCCTTTTATAGGAGTAGCTGTTTCTGGTTTTACGTTAACATCTGAGTTTGATACTGTGACGTGCTTTAGTTTCCAGCCGGGGTAAAACTCGCGGCTGGCCAAGGTCAGTGAAATAAACACGCGAAAATTCACAAAGGTCAGAAACTCTCCTTTTATTAGAACTTTTCTTATAAGTTTATTACAATTAACCATGTTTAGTTTTAATAATAAAGTATACAACAATTCAATTTCATATACTGGAACTTCCGACGTATCTGGAACTGTCTTGTGATAGGAGGGGCCATATAGGACTCCCGGCAAGGCTGGTGTGTACTTAGCCTCTTGCGTCGGTACGTTTAGAAGTCTCGTCACCTAGGAAAAAGAAAATATATTCGGGTTAGGTCTGGTCAGTTATTCGGCCATCGATCGTGACAATACACCCTATAGGTAGTCACGTTCAACTTTCACTCCTTTAATAATCGCTTCTCTTCCTTTAAACGCGTGCTCTATAACAATTTTTCGTTGTTTTTCCTCCCAAAGCATCCATTTAATAGCAAATTTTGATTGATTATCTACGCATCTATAGCCGTTTTTTGGAATTATTCCTATAGTGTTCGGTTGATGAAAGCTTCGCCTGAATAGAAGATTGCATGCAGAGGCGATGGTAACTGCTTCCAAAAAAGGTTCTACATTACATTGATTGAGAAACAATTGTCTAAATTTCAAACAAGCTTCAGTCAAAATTTTAACATCACTGATACAATATTCCTCAAGTTCGAGCTGAAGATCAAAATGATCGTTTATATGATCCGTATACCATTTTAAAAATATCTTACGATTTTCATTCTTCATGGTATCTGGACTGTAGTATTCCATAGGAGGTAGTTTTCCAACATATTTGTCATTTTCTTTAGTATTAAAGAAATGAGGAAAATATACCTTCTTCAAAACTGGAGACAGTTCGAATGCTTTTGGAAGTTTTGATAAAGCCATAGGAAAGTAATTCAAAGAGTCTATAAATTTAACATTTCCGATTTGCATCAATATTATTTTCGTTACTCGTATGATCAATTCAGGAAATAGACTTGTATTTTCCATTATGTAGCTTAAAATGAATTGAATGAATGAAAACAACATCTCCGTCTTTTTCCCTTAACACATTTAGGGTTATTTTACATTTTTGACAGCAATGTAGAGTAGGTAGATGCATACAACTATCACATTTATGTTGAAACACACACAAGTTTGGTTCATGTATTTTAACAGGATAAACTGTTGTTTCATCTTCAAATATTTTTTCTCCTACTACCTTCTCTTGTCGACTCTCCAAATCATAGAATATTGTACAAAAAACTTTCACATTTGGGTATTCTTTTATCAGGTTGAATGTAACATAAATGATTATCTGGAACATTCTCCATGCAGATTTTACAGTAATAATTTCCACAGACATGATCTCGATCTCGTTTCGAATTAAATGTTTTCAAACAATTTTTACATATTTTTAGTATTTCACAAATAGAATTTCTACCGATGGTCCAATTGTTTTGATTATTAAAACATTGATTTCCTCTACAAAAATGTTTTGGAGTATTACTACATTTCGGAGTTTGTTGACATTGAGGACATGACATTTCACATCTGTGATTATTTTTTGAATTGTATGGTATATGACAAATTTCACAAAAATATGAACAGCAAAATGCCGCAGTTAATGATGTGATAACGTTGTAATGCTTATTATTGTATAGTAAGTTTAAATTTTTCTTTTTTCCAGGTATGATACTAACTCCTTCAAAAATAACTTTTCTTCCTTTTGTTCCGTATTCATAGACAGTGATCTTATATTCCTGTAAATGATTTTGGAATGCACTCAACTCTGAAATTCCTGAGCCTTCAGAGGGAATAGATATTTTCGCATCGTCCATGAGTTTTAAAGCTCTTTGAATTTGAATCTTAGAATTGTCTCTTCTAATATGATTAAAATTAACTTCTTTATCCGTAAAGGCTTTTGCTACAATTAAGGCACGAGGTAGACATAAATTATCTTTGTTATTTATCGTTATGATTCCTTTCCGTTTAATACATTCTTCTTCAAAAGTGTTTATAAACATTTATGAAGAAGAATGTGCCAATATTCTTCTTGATCCCTGCAATCAGCCACGCATTGGTGATTTTGGTTTAGCACGAGAGGGACACGAACGAGATTCATCAATGGAAGTTTCTCGGGTCTATGGCACGAAACCATATTTGCCGCTAGAATTCCTCGGTTACAAATCGCTGAGTACAAAAGTGGATACTTTTAGTTTTGGTGTTGTGTTATTGGAAATGTTTACGGGCTTGCGAGCCTATGATAAGACACGTGCTCATCCTCTTCTAACAAGGCATATTTTATCCGTTTTTGGAAATGTACAAATTGAGGATTTGATAGATAAGAATCTACGAATTAGCCCGGAAGTGGATGAAGTTTGTAAACAGATTATCCATTTAGGCAGAGCTTGCATTTCAGAAAGACCAGAGCATAGACCAGAAATGGTTGTTGTTTTGCGGCACCTTGAAACTCCATGAATATTTGGAAATGACAATTGTCTGAGATAAAGAAACTTAATGCACCACAAAAATGTTTATAAATATTTTTGAAAATTTATATTTTCAATAAAAAGCACTTTGTTCTCATTTTCGTTCCAGTTCCCGTGGGATTATTTCAATTAATGGCATTTTAAGATTGAAAGAATCGGTCAAGTAGTTTCTTAGCTCCCGTGTATGTCCCCATTCCTGATCCCTTGGTAATATGGGGATGATGTATACATATATTAATTAACCTTTCTCTCAAACCACTCTATTAAAAAAACATAATGAGGGTTGTCTTGTTTTTCCTTTTCCTGAAGGTACTTTTACAGAGGTTACTGTCAAACAAAAATCATCCGTACTCAAACCTTGAGAATTACTCTGGAATATTCTACAAAGCATATTCCATACGTCCTCGTATTTTAAATTTGAGCAATCTTGGTAATTTATCCAACCATTTCCTCGGTCGATATTAAAACTTTTACTGCAAAAAGTAACCCCTACTTTGTCTGTAGGGGCAAGTCCGGCCATTGCATGTTTAATCATGTCTTCTATGTGTTTTTTTAACCAGGTCGTTGGTTCAACATTATTTGGAACTGCTCGTATGCTGAAGTCGATTTTACGACCAGTCAAGTTAAATCTTTTAACTTTTACCATCACATCACTCCGAATACGAATTTTCTAAAAAGTTTTTGAAAAGAAAAAAAACCAAAATAAGTGGAAAGAACTACTCAATGATAAAACGAAGTATTTTTGTTTTAATTTTTTTTATTTTTTCATATCTTAATATCTATAAAAAAAATCGATTTTGGTTAGCATTAGCACTCTTGAGTGCATTTTTATGTAGGTGTAGGTGATTTACCTCAGGCTCAGTTAGTATACCCTGTTGCACGGTAGCGTTTTGTAGTCGAAAGTGTTTTTCTTCCTCGTTTTCATCGTTTTCATCATCAGTGTCCGGCTGTTTCTCGTGAAAGGCAATTTGGAATGTTAGGTTAAAGGGTTCCACGACCTCTAAACTATAACCATCCAACTTCTTCAAATGCTCATCGGTTAATTGTTTGACACAACGCTTCGGGAGATACACTGAGATATGCTTTAGCTCTAGCAATATCTGTTCTCCATAAACAGTTGTTACTCTTTGAGCTCGAGTAATGTTGTATTTCTTTTTCAGCTTAAGATCCTTCAAGCTTTTCACAGGATTGATTGTGGGGTTGAAAACCACGACATTATTAATTTCATTTAAGAAGGACATTATTGTAATTTTAATGAAAATTTTTTAAACTCAATTCAAAAAGAAAAAGTTACAAAGTAATTGTATAGTAACGCAAAAGTATCAAAACTGAACTGATCACAAAAATCAAACACACTGAGCTTTTATACTCTCTAACTCTAAGCGAAGATGAAAAATTATACTTATTTAATCAAGAAACCCCGTTTTTCTTTTCAATGATTAATTTTGAATCATTACTTAACACTAAAAAGTGGATTCGAGTCATTATTGGTCATTGGTCGTACATTTAAATCATTCTAACTGTATGTTGAGAATATGATAGAGGATATTACGTTTTCTTTTAGTCATAAAAGAAAGCAAACATGATGTTAGAACGGACCGTTTTAAAAGCATTCTTTTTATGCGAGTCATCATTATATACAAAGACAAAAGTTTTTTCATTCTTAATAATTCATTTTCAAGCATATAACATGCGCAAGTATCCGGACCCATTTTACACAAATTTGATGACCAAGGACAGTTTGTAAAATGACATCCGTACTGTGATAAGGTGCTGGATACGTTTTCAAATTTCCGTAAAAAAGCTATAGAATTGATGAATTCTTCATTATGCTCCTCCAATAATATATCTTGATAATCCTTTAAGAACTTAAGAATGTCATCAAAAACTAAAGAACTATTCAATCCGGACGTTTTGTAGAGTCCTTTCAAAGAGAAGTACGAATTAATACTGAAGACACTTTCATTTGAATCTCTCTCTTTATTAATATTTCTTTTTCTTCAGTTTTGAATCACTACTTAGCAGTCTTAACTACAACATGACATACAAATTATATATCTTTTTACAAACATTTTATTTGTTTTATTTATACAATAAACGAGAATGAGATACAAAAGATTACGAAATATTCATTTTGTAAGTCTGTTTCATTGATTTGAAGTCCAGCAATTCCACATCAGATTTGTATTCAAGATCCTCCTTCATAAACAACTCAAGTGGTGTTTCGGTTTCAAGCACATCAATACAATATGTGAAATTAAATTAATGAATTATCAAACTTGTATTTTATAAACTTTTGAATTGTATAATAATTAGAAAATTGCCAAACATGTAAGATTTGCACTATAATGTCACAAACTCTCTTGTTATACCAATTAGTTTGATAATGTTCCGTTGATTTCCAATTTCTTTTACACCTCTTTCGCTTGCATCTGACCTAACTGAAGATTGAAAGACGATCGCCACTACGTGAACGACAAGCAAGCCAAGAAGACCTAAACAGCGGAGCAATCAACATTATTTAATTTATTCAATCGTGCAAATTAGATATTATAATCAAATGCAATAAAAGTCATTGTAAAAAACTAACATAAAATTATATTTTTTGTAGTTACACAGTACACACACAACACACACCACACATACACCAAATCATCCATATACAGTCCACAAAAGCTTAAATTAAAACAAGTGGTATATTCCAATACACCTTGTCACCCGTTGGTGTTACCGTCGGGCCTAATCCACAAATATAATCATATATTGGGAGCGGAATGTTGCACTTTTCAGCATCAATTATCGCCAGCGGATCCATTGACGATTGAAGGGCAGACACCTTAAGTGTATATTTTGCCTGCTGTAGCATGTGTGCGACGAGGAACTCCGTCATCGCGTGTTGAAAAATACAGAACGGCAATTTTCGGGACAGCTGCTGGTCCTCAATTGCCATTCGATCATAACATTGGCTCACCAATGGTATGAAACCTGAGAACTCAAAGTTCTGGGCAAGCGTCTTCTTGATTGGCTTGCTTCCTCGCTGGTTCCCTTCGAACATGATCTCGTCACGTGGTAGCGTCTCTACTATTTGTGGAGCGTAATCCGGGGCCTTCCTCCGGGGGGGTGGTCGCCTACCCTGTGGTGGTCTTCCACTCACTGGGGCTACCGGCGGCGCTCTCATCCTTTCGACAGCGCTTTGATAGGAATCTTCGTTCCTCATCCTGCTGCTCCAGCCCCTCCGTCTTCGTAAAGCTGATTAAGCTTATCTTCGTTAAAATTTCGCATTCGTTCTACATCCCGTGGTCTGGGACGTCGGTTTTGACAATCGGGTTTTCCACGATTATTATTGTTCGCCATTTCGGTAATAGATAAAATTTTTATATTCTTAGAAAGAATCGACATAAACAACTCAACATCTCCATTACTCAATACTCTTTCTGTTTCGTATTCATGATATTCATAACACTTAATGCTAAGCGTACGTTTGTTATACTTGCTATTATAAGAAGTACATCTCACGGTTAAGACTTTGTCGGCATCGAATTCCAATTTAAAATGTCTATAAAAAACATCTTTATAAACATTAAGCGCCCGAAGGCCTTAGTAGGTTATAAACAACAAGCGCCCGAAGGCCTTGGTAAGTTAAAAACATCAAGCGCCCGAAGGCCTTCGTAGGATAAAAACAACAAGCGCCCGAAGGCCTTGGTAGGTTTGAAACTACAAGCGCCCGAAGGCCTTGGTAGGTTTGAAACTACAAGCGCCCGAAGGCCTTGGTAGGTTATAAACATCAAGCGCCCGAAAGCCTTGGTAGGTTAGAAACTCAAGCTATGGCCGGTCGGATCTACGGGTACTAGTCTTTGCCCCCTGTGGCACAATACTTAATAAACAATATATTTATAAAAATTACTTTTTTACCTTTTTATTGATACGATGGGCTTACTTGAGAGCGAGCTGCATGCCTGGGCCGATGCCGGCGGACTGATGATTTTTCTCCATTTGGCTGCCCTATTTATACTCGTTTTCATGCTGGGTGACGTGTGCAGCCCATATAAAAATAACGCACGGTGAAATTGTCATGCTGCTGCTTAATACGAACAACACTGTGATTACCTCATCACAGCTACCATGTGTGCGTTCGTCGCTGCAGTGTCGTGTGCAGCCCATAAGCACTGTACATTGTTGCTCACCATTCGCTATCTCCCCAGTGCTGTCGTTTGTGAAAAGTCCAAAGCAGTACATTCCAAAAAAATTTTCAAAATTGTTTTGAAACTATTGTAACGTGCGCTTAGTTCGCAGTAATAAAACTTTACCTTTCAATTTTATTCTACCACTTTTATTCGATATCTATCAATCAATATTCTTGATTAATTTGACGTTAACCAAGAATCATTCTTGATTTCACTATGATCGCGTGATTAATTCTTTTATCAAAACTTTACAATGAACGGTGTTGATTTCGTATTCGATGTATCACCCCTAATAGTTTTTTGACAATATTTGTGTTACACTGAGTATTTTCGTACTCAAACGATCATAGCTGTTGTACTTCTGAAAAATTATTTTTGAGTATGACCGTGATGAATAAACAACTCTTGTGATACTTTAACCATGTACGTTGTTGAATGAATATGTTTATTTAGAAACACGTTCATAGTCAAATGAAAATGTTCTGGCTTAAACTATAATGTTTCCATTATTCCTTAACTACGTTTATTGTTCAATCAATGACCATCCAGTCTTCCGACAGTGTCTCCTCTATTGTCAAGCATACTCTATATATATATTCAGCTGCTACAAAGGGTGGAACTTTCCCTCCTGTAAGCAGGTCATAAACGCACCTGCGGGCTTGAGATATGTTAGAGTCCTTCATCAATCTGACAGTCACAGATGGTTTCTTCTCGGTATTCTTAGAAAACCAAGTTATAGGAAACTCAGGTTTGAGAGCGAAATCGGTTTGAGGTATTTTCACAACCTTATTTTCCGCTATATCAAAAATCTCATCTGAAAACATCGACATCTTTCCTGTGATTATTAGCTTTTAGATGCTGTTGTGAACCAGCTTCGTTTTTCTACCCATTTTAATGGTTGTGTTAACGTCACCTCTAACTGAAACTACCTCATACGGTCCTAACCAAATTTGTGAATACTTGTTTTTTCGAGCAGGATTTCTAAGCAACACCTTTTGCCCCGTTGTAAAGGACGTGGGATGAACCTTTCGGTCATACTGCTTTTTCGATGCTATTTTGGCTTTTTCTAGATTTTTTCTAGCTATCTCATGTGACCTTTGGAGTTGAAACCTGAAAAAGCTCAATATAGGTCGAGTGGTGGCTTGAAATAAGGGATTGAAGATTGGAAAGATATGCTTGTTCATAATTTGATTATTCCGTTCTGCTGATCCGCCCTTTATAGACAAAGGCAGCACTATTGTCCTTTGTCTTGAAGTCTCCTTTGGATATCTTGAGAGCGTGTTAATAGATCCAAGGACTCCTGAAACTAAAGTCATAGCATATGGACTATGACATAGCATTCCTGCAACAGTATCTGCGTCTTCGAATTCGCACTCCTTGCACTTGCGAACTCCATCGGGGTGCAGTTTCTGGAGAGACCGATATCCTAACAGATTTTCATTGACCACGCCAATAGCAGGGAACCATCCTGCAGGGAGGGGATTCCACTCTAAACTCCTGGTCTGCGGGGTCACGTTATCAGTACGGATAACGTATTCAGAGGTAACGTACGTTGATTGCGGGTAGTAATTGTGAAGTCGTGAAGTGTATCGAGAGACGAGAGAAAACAAAGAGTTTAATTTGGGGTTCGGGTAGAAGACAAGATAAATAACTTTAATAATCACTTGTGCTGTTATTTTTAAAAAAAATTTAATTGAATTGAACACTTTAATTAGGTCAATAGATAGCAAAAATTGATTTCGCTTTAATATACTTAAATCTTTTCGATTTTAATAAAAATAATAAATAATAAAAAGAATTTACTTGTTTTGTGGTTGCTGTTGGGGGTTGTTGTAGTTGCTGTTAAAGTTGTTGATGTTAAAGTTGTTGACGTTGATTTTTTCTGCTGATGGTGGTGTTGATGTAGTTGCTGCTGCTGATTTTTCACTTGCCAGGCATGCTTCACGCCCTATAGTTGCCAATTACGACCTGGTTTTCACTGCCTAATTTTTGCCTCCGGCGTCCGCTTGGGAATTCGCCAGGTCTTATAGGGCTTTTTTTTCACAACACAAATCACTTAATGGTGTTTTTTTTTTCTCACCACACACAAAAAAAATTATCTACTGGTGTTTAGCCCCAGTACGCATCAAGAGTCAACGAAATAGACCTCTTGTGTTTTGGTAGGGATAATAACTATCCTGGGATAAATAGACTAATCCCACCGCTGCCACCAATGTTACGTTCTGCCGTTCAAAAGGAAGAGCAGGTGACGGAGAGTCGAAACAAAAGATAATACTTTGTTTAAATTCTTTTTATTTGAATATATTTGAATGTAGTAGAAGGCCCACTGTCTCAATGCTTTTGGCTGCAACCTTTACTATATAAACTCAAATTTCAACTCTGCCCTTCTTCCCATTCGCTTCTCTATTTATTGGTTTTTATTCATTACTATTACTTAGCTAGCCGTTTACCATCGTCAGAACCATGTTACCTCATTTAGTTCATCCGAACTAGGCCACACACCATGGTCACAATTCTTCATTGGTCATTACATAGAACACGCTTAAACCTATATGCCGATCGTGTGGTGACCCACTCAAGTACTTCTGGGTGTGTCCTAATCGATCGCAGTTTGTATGTCTCGTATTTCACATTGCACTTGACATACTCTATTGCATAGCAGTTGTCTACTCATCTGTTTTCGTTGCTATAGAGGCGCGCATATGGCTTGAGTCATAGTGACGTGCATACGTTGTTCTACATGACGAAAATGAAAACTATGCCCTGTGGTTGGTGTTTTTCTGAATGAGTTGGTTCTGAATGAAGGTTGGAGGTTGGGAATAGTTGTGGTTCTCGGATCACAACACTAATATAACTCTCGTAAACGTTATGGTTCTCTGGTGTTATGGGCCCAAAGGTGCCTGGACGTAATTGGTTATTATTATGTGACGTTGTCATCTTTGGCAAAGCACATTCTGGAATATTCCAGCTGATCTTGTCACCAGCTGGGGTGATCGATGGACCTAGTCCACATTATGTAGTTAAATAAGGGAGTAGGGAGGTTGAACTCATCTGCGCACTTATAACTGAAAGTAGATCCATTGACTTTTGAAGTGTGCGAGATTTCAAAACGTATTTTGCTTGTTGCAATTGGTGTGCAACTAGAAACTCTGTCATAGAGTGTTGGAAAATACAATAAGGTATTTTCCTTGATAACTGCTGGTCCTCAATCGCCATGCGATCGTAACACTGACGGACCAACGGTATAAATCTGACATTTAAAAATGTTATTTTTTTAAGGATTCTATAAGGATAAGAACATCAGGGGATACTCTGTCTTATAAAGGAATTAAGTTAAGGATTTAAAAATATTAGATTACTAATTCAAATCTTTATTGTTTCAAATTCTATAGGTATGTAAGTATACTTGTATTTATTGATATTTTACTAAAACGTCTGATCACGATGGAGTCTGAAACACAAGTGTCCCTTTTCGCGTTTTCTCACTTTATCTATATCGATATCGAAGTTCTCTTCTCTTCTCTTTAGTTTTTCCGTTTCTTATTGGTGGTTGTCACACTCTGAGGTTTCAATTTGAAAAAAAAATTTTTGTACAAAAAGCCAAACAGATTAACATTGAAATGCATATTTGAGAAAAGTTTTGAAATTTATATTTAATTTCAGTAAAATAAACTGTAAGTGTTATCAAACCTACATTGAATATTAAGTGGCTATAAGTTTTGCCCTTGTTGCCTCACCTTTGTAGCAATTTTATCGATGGTGGGGTTGAAATCATTTACTTCCCCTACTTCAACCACCAATGACTGCTGGGAGTCCTTTATAGTTGGCTTCAAAATTTTTTTTTTTTTTATTTCGCTTGAAACCGTTGCTTGTCGGGTAGTTGGCGGAAGGATGGCGTGGAGCAAGTTTATAATTAAAATATCTTCTGGATCTGAAAAATTATAATTATTATTACTCTTGGCTTTCGTAAAACAAACACATATAACAAATAGAAAACAACCAACAACCAGCAACTTCGTGCTGGCCCCAAAAAGCGAAGGGACGCATAAAAAGGGTGGATCTATCATCCCAAGAATAATTTGCCTTCAGCGATTCAATATTTTTTATCCAAGAATCAACTGAAACTTGGTGTTCCAGTTGTGGATTAAATTCAGGAATAAAAATTGCGATTTCATTTGGTCCCATGGAAAATGGCGACTCACCTGGAGACTGTTGGAGACTGGGCTGATTCTAGAACTACTCAGGGTTTCATTCTCGTCCCGCAGTCTCTGCATCTCAGACTAACGCTTCTCGGAGTTGTACCTCCGCTTTCCTCATTGTACTTGCACTTTTTTTTTTTACGATCTTACTTACTTACGATCTTACTTACTACTTAAGGTGGCGCTACTTACTTACTGGGTAGCCAGTTTAACCGAAAACTTCAGTAACGGATGTGGAGCAATATGAGCTTTTTTCAGCTTATAGCATACTTGGAAGTCACCTTTAGAGTCTTCATTATATAGTTTTTTTATAGGATCCCATTTCACAACATCGTCTTTGATTTTTATTGTATGATGTTCCGCACACTCTTAAACAGGTGGCAATAGTCATATAGCAGGAAAATTTTGTTTGTGCCTATTTCTATATAGGGCTTATCTAATGACTCAAGACCTACTCCAAGGGTCTTATAAGCCAGAACATTGTTTGTACCCTGGTCGCAGTTTGTCGCAACTACATTCAAACCACATTCCAGAACCTTATCTAGGGCATGTTTTATCAATTTTGCTAGCATTTCACCTTTTGGTGACCCGACGTAATAGCAGATCGTCTGTTTCCAATTCCTGTTTAGCTCAGAATGAAATCCAACATCCTGTCCCACCATACAAATATCAGATCTCCTAAGGGTCGATTTTCATAGCGGAGTTTGAAGATGTTAATAATTATATTCAATAGGAACATTATAATTCTCAGGCAAATGAACATCCCAAAGACAAAAGAGCCAAAATCACCGAGTTTAGAGTAAAACTTTTCTACTATACCTCCCACCTTCCCCTTAATTACTTCGAAATCTGTGGGTGTGAATGCATTAGAGACAACAACCTGTGCGTGTCCATTCTCCCAAGACACAGCATCCTTGGCCAGTGATGATATAATAGTTTTCCCTTCATCAGGAACTAATAAAGACCTCTGGAATCCTTGTAACTCTTTTAAGGTATATATCCCTGTAGCTACTAGATCATTTATCGTTTGGAACTCCCATTTGGAATACGCTAGTGGACTAATATATGCTGGAGTGATTGTTCGATGTAAAGCATGAGAGAGGGTATACCATATGCCGCCCAATTGATACATTATAGGTAACATAGGGTCGCAACATCGACAATTATTCGAGTGCGTGGCCTTAGATATCTTTGTACACCATTGTACGATACAGGAAGTTCATGGGTGCAGGATCCATTTATTATTTGGGCAGATACTGACACCGCTTTGCATTGAATTAGGTGGACTACTTCCCCCCTAATTAAGGCAGTATATCCTGGTCCTTTAAAATAATCGTAAGCGAAGTCTTCTGGAGATAAATATGCTAGCGTGAGATGATTCCTGAGAACTGTCTGTTCGATTTGGCACCTTTCTTGCACCAACGTTTTGTACAGACTATCGACTTGGTCCTTAGTATGGCGCATTATATACACCAGTTTAGTATTCGTGTATGTCATGATATCAATGCCTGTACTTTTTAAAGGCACATGTTTTAGTTTAATATTTTCCCAAGACTTATCATCCATAATTAACAACTTCGGATGTTCGGTTTGATACAAAGTCAAATAATTGTTTCTTACAGTCAATGCAAATTCTGACCCTTGCTTGGAAAATAAATATGTCAAAATTTCGCTAGAACCCCTGTTATCAATGATTTTAGAAGCGGGGCCTTCATAGAGCAAGCTGAAGGGCTTTTCATCATCGCACATTGTGCCCTCCAAAAGAGTCGCCCAATAATGCCACCCGGTAGTAGGGGAGAAGCACTTCTTGAGTTTTTATACTAATTTACAATTATATTATACATATCTACATAATGTTAAAAATAAAATCGATTGTTTTACAAACCTCTTAAAAAATTTTTCTTGTTTAACTGACAAAGAAGGTCGTGGCAGTTTTTATCTTTAATCTTGTCATTGAAAACTGGTAGAATTGCTGATTTGAAACTGTCCCATTTTTCAATAAGAAGACTTTGTTTTCCCGGAAATAAAATTTCGAAATCAATATTGATCTAGAATTATAAAGCAAATAAATATGGGAAAATGAGATGAGGCAATTATAAATTTTTATAAAATTGTGACAATTATCTCTTATGAATATCATTTTGACATCTAAGTTACGGTCAGAGTATATGAAACATACCAAACGATCTCATATTGAAATTGATTGATAATTGATAAAGTGAAACGATAACGAGTTTTCTCTCAAAAGCTTAATCTAACGAATAATAAAGATAAAAAGACAGAGTAGAGTTCTGAGCACTCTACCACGTAACGGTATACTGTCCTTAACCGTGGCTCAAAATAAATAAACCTAAGTTGATGCTAACTTGACATCAATCGAACTAATACGCTTAATGCGTAAAACAGGCTTAAATGGCACATTAGTATAGTGCGTAATATCATTGAATATGGGCGACCAACCAACATTCAAAGTGTCTAATACAGCAATTTGCGCTGCAGTTGGATCATCAATCGTAAAAGGGAAAAAGAATCTGCTTCTAGCAGATGAAAGCGTCTTTTTAACGCGGTAAAGAAAGCTACCTCCCAGGTAGGAAAGAGAGCCTGGGCAGACAAGAGGAGCTTCAGAAGTAAAGTTGACAGAACCAAGGTCAACTGAATTATTAATATAAGAAGCCAAATCTACAGGTGCTTCAATGACAAACTGACCCTGTGAACCAGTCAGATTCGTTGGGATAGGGCTGGACTCCAGACTCGGTACCTCTAGCAGATATTTCTGCACCGACCCCATCAGTCTAACATTGACAAGAAAGTTTGCAACATCACTTGGAAAATTTTCAGCGCCAACTCCAGCACGCTCTAAAACCATGAGCTGCATATGTTGCAACTTCTCAGCTGGCTCGTAACCGATACAGCGGTTAGTCCAATCGCGTTCTATGTCATTTGGGTTCCATTCAGGTGAAGCATCAGGCGGAGCCTCAGTATGAATTATGTCCTGCATAATTCGTTGTGCCGCTATTGACACATTCGGGTAGTCCGTGGTAAGATAAAATTGTGTTTCAATATTTTTAAAATAACCAAACTCATCATAAGTGTATGGCTTGGTATTGAATTTACTTTCAGGGCCGGACGGTATCATGAAGTTTCCGAAACCTGACAAATAAAGTGCGATGCTTTTCGGTAATATAAAATTTCCCTGTTGATAAATCATGTCTACGAACTCAATTTCAGCCGTAGACAAACGGTATCTATTCATTCTCTTAAGATAGAGAACTCTAGCCCATGCGAGAGTAGTGAGATAGTAATTATATGCCGAAAGACTGATCGAACGTTTGAAGTTTAAGTTATGAGCACAAAAGTTCTCATAACTTTCCTTCACAAGAGTTGGAAAACCACTAAACCCCGTGAAGTGATTCAACTCTTCAGCTACGGGACGTAGCTCTTCCGAAGGATTCGGGAAAAATGCCTCGAGGTAGAGGGGATCATTTTTGAGCTCAGAGCTTGTCTTTGACAAATGCTGGCCTGTGGGTACTGAGTCAACGGTTACAATCGGTGACCGGATATCGCTTTGAAAATTACGGAATCCAGACTATCTTAAAAAAGCTATGTAGGTACTTAAAAACGAAATATTTACCAGTGTTACTCCAGCCGAGTGCTTGAGCAAAGGCCAAGTATTTAAAATATCAGGGAAATTTTGCTTCTTTATATCCAGTTGTCTCGCCTTATGAATTTTTCGCCATTTAAATTTTACCTCCTCCCAAGGTTCTTTATGAATCTGAAGCCAATTGATATCCACCGGAATGTCATTATCTGGCTCTCACCCAGAAGGTCCGGGTTCGATTCCCGGTATGGGAACCAAAAACATGTAAAGTTGGTGGCGACGGCGTATATTCAGTAAAGGCGACGCGACGGCGCAAACTTAATAGAAAAATGACTGAATCGATTTTGTTTTTAACATATAATTGAAATAATCAATAAAAATGACATTAATAATTCAAATACAATACAAGGGCTTTTGCCACACGGCGCGTTTCTATCTGGTCTGTTTTGTACGTCTTATTCGGATGGCTGTTAAATTGAAACTGCCTCTACTTTCCCATTTGCATTGGAAGTGTCAACCACATGTAAGATGCTGGCTCTCTCACACTAACAGTCATCTTAATCAAAAAAATTATGATTGAAATAAAGTTTAAGTTAGAGCTGTTTGCTGTTAAAAAATATACCATTTAAAAATTCTACTTCTTCTTCATCCAAAACAGGATTTACAAAAATTGAACTGGAACTACAGCCAGGTTCGTTATTGAATGCAGTGAAACCAATTTTTCTATGACGACGCTTTAAGTTATAATACCGGCAGTACAATCGTCCTGTAGGATTTTCCTTTGAGCCTTTCTTAGGTGGTATGAAATAAATATTCTGCAAATTATAAATTTTGTGAAGGTTGTATAACCAATTTTAATATAAGTAAATGATATCACCATCTGCGAGCAAAAACTATTTAACTTTTTTTTTTAATTTTAGCACGAATTATAGTTTTATTGCTTCGGAATACCTGCAAAATTGTTTTAAGTCACAAAAGCAAATTTTCAGTCATTTTTTCTATGTATAAGCTATACAATTTTCTTCAGAAGTTAATAAATTAGAACAAAATTGTATTTAAGAATGAATTGAAATTATTTTAAAATGGAGACAAACTGGACAATATAGCATAAAATCAATGGATATAGAACATTTTACATGTTAAATTGAACTATTTGGAATCAATTTCACTTAAAAGACGAAAGTGGTTACCAATTTATCTCATTAATTGATATTTTTAGAAAAAAGAAACTGTTTTCAAATTCTAAAAGAGCCCCCTCAGCATCCAGCTATTTCGGAACTTATGTTTTTACCGAAAGTTAAATAGTAGACAATATAGATGCAATCAAGTGGTGATATTTTGCTTAATATTACAATGTTTTTTATTATTTGTTGATAACTATATAAATTAACATAGATTAAAAAGAAAAAATGCTTACAGGGTTTTCGTTAAACCGATCATGTATTTTTGTTGCAATATATTGAAATTCTTTTCGGGTCACTGACTGATTTATTTTTAAGCAGCCAATTTGTGATGCATTCCAGCAAAATCGCTCTTGACGAATCTCCAATTCTGTTAAATTGTTGAAACTCATTTAATACAAAATTTCCGGATGGATATGATTGAAGTATCGCATCGATGTCCTAAAATTTAGTATTAATTAAGAAAACATAGAAACAGAATGACCTTGAAGAAATTTCAAATAACTCACGAAGCTACCAAAGGTGACACTAGGTGATGGTGGATTTGATATGAATGAGGTATTTGATGAAGGCGACGATGGCGTTGAACCTTCTGCCGAATCTTGAGACAAATGTGAGCAACAATGCTCTGCTACACGTTTTTTTACTTCTTCTTTTATCGCGTTATCTTCGGTGCTAGCGTTCGCGTTGTTTAGTTCATCGAAAAGAGCATTAGCCCTCTCCGCGTATGTACTAACAGGCTCCTTAAAGCCTTGCTTAAATTGGAAAATTATCACTTATCACAATGTTTTTTGCCCAACGTTGTTGCTTACCCTTTTTAACAAGTCAACTTTAAGCAAAACTTTTTATAAATGAAAAGTCGGAATTTTTTGTGATATTTGCAGTTAATGATTTTTTTATTTGCCAATATTTGATTTAGTGTGGATAGGGATTACTATTTGTTCAATTGATGCGCGCTTATATAAGCCTTCCAATTGATTGCTTTATTTTTAAACAAATAACTTTGTTCAATCCTTAATTATTCAAATAATAATATTTATAACGTTTACTCAATAGAGATAAGGATTTAATGCACGTTCGACCGATATATATTATCATCAATCGAATTCAAATTACCTCCTTCTCTCTTTTGCGACTAACTACAAATTTTGTTTTTTTGAAATTTTTAAAGTTTTTACTTACGTATCAAAATATGTTTGTTCAGCTTATATTTTAGCTTTAACAATTTTCAATTTGATTTACAACTTTTACACTTTTTGGTACTCTCGCCTTGAGGTCAGGGAAAAAAGTGACTGACTGTGTGTCAATTATCACTTGCACAGACCTAGTTTTCCTAAAGTTTTTGATCAAACCCTTTTTTAACTCTTTCCAGGCATTGTAATCGTTATACTTGAGTATAACGTTATATGCCCGGTTAGTTAATTTGGACTTAACATTGTTAAGTTAACAATGTCAACAAGGTCGGCTTTTTCGGGATCGGTAGATGTTTTTTAAACCTGTCTAAGTTTCTTGAACTTCCATCAAACTCAGGTATGAGTTTGATGGCTTGAGAAACATTGAATGTCGACATAGTGGGTTCTGGGAGAGAAAGAGCTGAAACTGTGTTGTTATACTTTTCACTTGAAACCGGTGATGCGAGCAGTTTATCCAATGGACGTTTGGATTCTGAAATTTCGCTATCTGAGGATCTGCGCGATCGCGTGACTTTTCTACTTCTGAGTGAAATGTTCAGATTCAGAGCAGGGTCGGACATAAGTGTTTAAAATCTGGGATTAGGGATAATGGTAGGATTTGGTATTTTTTTTAGGTATATATAAAAAAACTGGTTACACTTGTTTTAATCACTAACTAGAGAGGAATAACTTAGTGTGAGAAAATATAAAAAATATACATATACATACACTACAATATGAATACAAAAAAATTGCTTACATAATCATCATTTTTCTTTGGTTGGTTTTCTTTATTTTCTCTTTTTTTTTTATTTGAATTGAACAGAACTAAAAAAATTAAAGCACATAAATTTTTCTTTCCTTTATAGTTGGCTTCAAAAAAAATTTTTTTTTTCGCTTGAGACCGTTGCTTGTCGGGTTGTTGGCGGTAGGATGGCGTGGAGCAGGTTGACAATTAAAATATCTTCTGGATCTGAAAAAAATTATAATTCTATTATAAAAAAGAATCTAAACAATTTTCAAAAGCAAAAAATACCAAAAAGATGAAATAAATATTTGGTGATTTTAAAGTATACAAAAGATAGAACGATGCTTTTCTGGCTTTGAAGGCCACAAGATCGTTCAAAATCGACTACAATTATGCCGCTGCCTTAACCTTTCGATGACAACTGTTTTTTTTTTAACAACATACATTTTTTTTATTTTAACTTTTTAATTTTCTACTTTTCATCCGGATTCGGTACCGACACAAATACGATTCCATCAAATCTACCCTGCCCATATGGGCTTTGTATTCTTTGACAATCTTTGGACATGCTATACTCTTTCTCTTTGTCGTACCGTTTTATCGTGGAAACAGGCTCTGCACCTACATAGGTTGATAAAAAAGTTACTTGTTTGTTATCCTTCCAACCCACGGTAGACATTTCATAGACGTACTCTTCGTACGATCCTCTCACAACCGATTTCGCCATAACATCTTGTTTTGTCGGAAGCTTACAATTTTTCCGAGCCGGTTTCTTTGTACAGTACCCAGACACAAAACTCCTTCCTTGGCCATGTGCATAAGTGGCAAGGAGGTGTAAAAATTGTCAAAATAAACGATATGGTTCACTCTTCTTTCGATTACCCGGGATAGCTTTATCACAACATTTCCCACCGCTTCAATGTTCATCTCATTTTCCAACATCGGATCGTCGTCCTTTCCCGAATGAATGATGAAGTTGTAAGCATACCCCTTCAGTGAGCACAGCATATATAATTTGAAACCCCACTTGAGTGGTGTTCTCGGTATTTTTGTTGGCGTGGGATATCCATGTGTTAATTGGTGTTTTCGGGATTTTGGTGGCGTGGGATTGCCATGTGTTAACTTACTGTGCATGATGGGTCTCTTTTCATATTTTTCCTTCAATGTTTGAAAATATTTTCAAAACTTTACCTATTTAATCGGTATGACACCTTTTTAGATGATCTTCGAGCTTTGATTGTTTCATAGAGTCATTGCTCAATAGGCCCATGGGCAATTGTTTGTCTGCCTCAGATGGAACACAAACCATATTTCAAATAATCGACACTATATTGTCGACATTTTTTCTTTGCTGTAGCCATGTTTCGTGTCAGTTACCTTACCTGTAAAAAGAATGTTTCAGTAACCAAGTTTTTTTTCTGAATAGGTATCACACCGCAGCCTTTGTCAGCACGCGGAAATAGAATTACGGCTTGTAAAGGGACCAACTAATAAACCTCTAAGACAAATACAGACGTTTACACAAAACAGTATCAAAACTCGACTATGACACTCCTCCTCTTGAAGATTAGGCACTGGTGGCGTCTCGCCGGGTTATATAGTTCGTGCCGGCGCCGGCGGCGTCGTATGTCAATTCCACGGAACGAGTCCTGGTCCTTCTTAGGCCTCTGCTCTGTCTTTCTCTGTGGCGGTTTGTCGACCTTCAGTGTTGATGAGGTGGACGGCGAGTTTCTTTCCACTGACGTTGATGGAAGGAGGTTTGTGGGGAAGAGCTCCATTGACGCTGCCACCTGCGTTGCCGGAGGTTTGTTGGCTTTCAACGGCTTCGGTATCCCTGGTCCGGCTAACTTCCCCTGCCGTCTCTGTAAAACGATCGCCTGGCCTCTTACTGTTATCGTTTTGGGTGGTGCGGCGGTGGACGGTGCTCGCCGGGGTGCTGGTTCGAGCTTTGCTTTACCGGTTGGGGCCGGCTACTGGTATTCAGCTTTGCTTGCTCTTGGCTGATGCCGGTAATTGGGCCAGTAATCTTCGGTACGGTACTGGGAGCTTGGTATACTCGTCGTCTTATGCTTTCGTTCGCAGCTGGGGTGCGGCTCGGTTCCTGTTGTTTAATTCTGGCGACTGGTAAATCGGGCAACAAGATTGTGGTGCGACCGGGAGAATTCATCTTGCTCGGTTTGTCGCTCTCGAAAACTTCGTTTTTGCCTTTCAAAAAATATATAAAGATACGCTTGGATCTGTCGTCAATGAACGTCAAGAAATATCTCGAATCACCAGTAGATTTTGGCTCGAAAGACCGCAGACATCTGTGTGCACCTGCTCCAATAATTAACATGCTCTGTTCGCAGTTGCCTTTGGGAACGGCTGGACGTGCACTTTGATTATCATGCACGTTTTGCATGCTACTTTAGAAGAAAAATTAATGTTTTCAAAACCGCGCACTAAGTGTTTCTTTGTCATTTGCATCAAACTGCCGTAGTTTAGGTGGCCATATCTTTTGTGCTAGGGAACTGCTTCAGCGTGTGATCATGGCAAATGCTTTCTCGTCCATGCCAAGCCAGTCGACATTATCTTCGGCATTTTTTCTTTTAAGTGAACCTGATGCAACTCTCCACATCTGGATGCTCCAATAATCATAGTTCTTCTTCAGTTTCTCTATTTGGTACATTGTACTCATCTACTCCTTAAGTCACGATTTAATATATATATAAAAAAAGCGGTTAACTAAGTTACTATCGCGTCAGTTTCTTTTTACATGTTGCCACATTTTTAGTTAATCTGAGAGTTGTCAAAAGACAATAAATAAATAAAAGTTTTTGCCCTCTTTTGGATAATTGAAATTCATAACATGAAAAAGTTTGAATGTAGAATCTAAACATTTAAGAAAACTATCAAATTTATAGTAGATATTGTCATAAAAGTATAAAAATATTCCAAATTTTTTTTATCTTTACCTATGATTATAATAATTGGCTGTAGCGTTAGGCTTTGGAAACGTATTTTTACTCTCAATTTTAAATTTCGAATATCCGACTGATGAGCTCATTAGGAAGTATGATTCTTGGGCGTCTTTTATATATGGCTTCCATTTACATTTTTTAGCATTTTGTTTGCCTACTGTAACCACAGATGGTTTCAATATTTGGTGAATAAGTGACGAGAATAAGAAGTCTCGCGAATTTGCGCTTATATTCTCTAGATCGTTTAATAGAGCCCATGAAGCTTTCTCCTTCACTTTTTTTTTTTTTTATAACGGGAACGATTTGTGATATGAATGAAGGCCAGAGTTTGAAAAGTTGCGATTGAATGTTTGGTTTAAGGATATAAGGCAATTTCAACAAGTGTATGTCCGAGTGGATGCCTGAAAAGTCGCCACTTTTTAAGGATATTTTGGTGATGTCGAGCGCAAAGCAGCGTGATGTCGAGCGCAAAGCAGCGTGTTGTGGAGCGCAAAGGCGTGCTTCTTATACGGCTCGAAGGACCAAATGGTGAATTCGACCACACTGATGAGCAAATGTTCATCAAACCACACTTACGTTCTGTCGAGCTCCTGACGATGTCGCCAACTTATAGGCACGTCAAAATCCTGGTACACGCCGTCAATCTTCTTCACCAGCCACAAAATATAATGCCTGATAAATTTGTCTTTTGTTTTTCTTTTATTTGTAATTTTGCACGTAGGATTTTTTGTTATGTATAAATTTTAGTTTTGTTTGAAATTTTATAATTGAGGCCAGAAGGGCAAAATGGTTTAATTTGGGAAAAAATAGATAACCAACCAAAAGAAGAAAAAAATGGCAGATGACCCAAGCAAAGATTTTAATTATTGAAAATAGAAGGTCTTCTCTGGTTGGCTGCTGAAATTACAATGCCGTCGTCGCTATGCGACGAACCACTTACAAGAAAAATGTAGTAGATTCTACGAAAAATTTGTTCATTGATTAATTAGTTCTAGAGGGCGAACTATGAAATAGTACCAAACTCTAGTTTTTGATTAGGCTGGGGAGTGGCACTGTTCACACTGGATTCGTATGAACACTCTTTGCCATGCCTTTGTTCCTAGGTCAACAATAATTGATAGGTAAGCTCGCTCTTATTCCCTGTTGTTTTTTTATTCGACTGGGTGAGCCATTCCTTTAGTTGTGTTGCTGTGAAGCTCTTTAGATGTGTGGCTTCCATTTCAAATCTGTGTACAACAACTGTTGTCTGTGACCGATCCGTTATTTATTTTTGGCGTCGTTTTCACGAAATTCACTTTAACTGAATTTGTTCACAACTATTTGTGATTATTTACGTTATTCTAGCAAACTATCGTTTTATATTTCAAATCAAGCACTTGCACACTCTAATGTTTCTTTTAATTGAATCAAATTCTTTTAGGTTCGATCTTTTACATTAAACTCCGTAGAGCATTTATTTGATTTAAGACACCAAAAAAGATCTAATTATTATTAACTCCAAAAAAACTATTCAACTATTCAACTATTCGCTCTACTGTCGCGCACATTCTAATTAGGTTCTGTTTTCTATACTCTTTAGGAAATGCTATCCCGAATTATGCTTTGCGCAACCGATAGCGATTAGAGTTCAACATTTAATGTCGCATTGGAATTTAGATGTATGTAATCCAATCATTCGCGTACTACCGTCTGACACTCATGAATTTTCTTTTCTTTTGGGGGACTCTAGGTCAACAACATGGTTCAACTGTAGCAGATCGGTAATAGCTTTATCATTCATTTCATTTCATTCATTTAAGTTGTTGCGCCTGGCAACTTGCTAAAATAAAACTCCAGTACGCAGTAAAATATTCTTGGTTACATCTATGAATCTTTATTATTTTCACTTTACAATTTTTGTTACGATTTCTCTCTGTTGTGGTCGGAATACAACTGAACTTCTTATTCTTCAAAGGTCGCAAAGGACTTATGGCTAGGTGTCTTTTTTTTTTTAGCGATGTCAGAATTCATGTAAAAGTGTTTGATTGTATTAGTAAATTATTTTATTCTCTTAAAAGTAATCCCTCATGCTATCGTCGCCGCGTGAGAACAATTTTCGAATCGCGGGACGAAAAAAAAAAAACACTTAAAAGATGTTTTTCACTTGGGAATACTATTTTTTCCCGTTTTTTATTGTTTTAATTGTTTCTCTTGAGTTTTACTTGAGAACTAAAAATAAAATAACTGTCGGGGAAGGCGAAAACTGTCTCAACTACAAACATTTTTCGAAGCAATGTCATCTGGTGTTTCAATGACGAATTGACCCTGTGATCCAGCCACATTCGTGGGCACAGGGCTTGATTGCAAGCTTGGAACTTCTAAGACAGGTGTGGCCAACCTGATTTGACCACGATCTCTTGTTCACTAACGAGACCCTGTGCGATCTACCAATTACATACTTCTAAAAATAACAGCATGGTTCAGTAAACACTCATGTAGCATTTTTTATTTTACTAAGCGAAAAAGCATAAATGTTAAACTTATACTTAGTACTTACTACTTAAATACTTATTTACCTACACATATATTAGTGTGAGCATTGCGTCTGAGTACCATCCACTACTTTAGCATAATCAGGTTTGTAGTTGGAGATTGCCAGCCTTAAATAATCCAATGTATGAGCGTCTGTCAAGCGAGAACGGTGTTTACTTTTTGTTTGCTTTGAGTTGTTGAGTTTTATGTTGAACCATAACACGAATGAAGTTTTTCAACACGTTTCTTCAAATTTGGATATTTTTCGTTGGAAACCAATGCCCAGAAATCTTGGCAGAGGATGAACTTGCTTTAAGAAATATGTCGCAGCGCAGAGTAATAATTTTGTTTTGCAACATCATGTGCTCCATTTGAAATGTATCTGCAAATTTTGTAGCCAATTCATAGATCACTATGATCAATGGAATCATTGGACGGATAACTGATATTAATTTTAACTATATATGGTGTTGACGGAGGTCGATTCCTAGGAATGGATCTTCCTTTCTCTTGTCCCGTGGTGTTTGCTTCCCGCTCAGCTTCCTTTCGCCTGAATTGACAGCCAGCGTTGACTCTAAATGGAACTGTTGGACTCACGTTTATCCTCGCAGCGTGGGCTGTCTTACAACTTTGTATAATACGTATGATTAAAATATAAGGAGAATTAATGAACCGACAATCAACTTGCTAAAATAAAACACAAGATATTTTTTCTTTGGGAAAAAGCCATCATGGCAAAAAACCCAATTTATTATAACACGAAACCCTGTGCCATCACAATATTTTACTGCGCAATTGTTCACACTACATTCTTAATCAACACACTATACGCCACTCTCTCACTATCAATACTTTCCCGGTCCGGTTGGCTAACTGAAACACACAAAATCCTTTCAACCAAATGCACATAATATTTTTAATGGCAATATGAATCCCAATCCCAAGGCCTCTACGATGCATCACACAACCACAACACAAAATATTAAACCACCAGAATAAATACATATATTTATTTATTCCCCTATCATCACTTCACTATTCGCTATTCACTTGCCTGTTTTTCACTATTCGCACTTTAATAATCGATATTGATTTACTTGCTCTTACCTTATCGTAACTTTAATGTTTATCGAAACTGAATATTTATTCTTGAATTTTACTGAACCAAAATAAGAATCGCTACTGTACTTGTTTATCACTCAACGTTCACTTTCCTTATGACCCAACAACCAACTGTAGCTATCATGCCTTGCTGTTGCTGTACATTTTTTATGTACTCACCACTACCAACGCTATCTCGTACCCATGCAAGGGGTTGCTATCGCTTGCACGGCTACAACTCTTTGGTCACGTAGGCCATCGGTCGTTCGCTTTCTCATACATGCTACATGCAGTGGTTTGCTTGTGCGGTCATAACTTTTGTGTGTTACTCAGGCAATCGTTGCGACTACCTGGTTGATTATGAAGAACTAGTTTTACTTTTTATTTTACTTTCGTTTCATTTATTTCTTAAGGTTTTCTCTTTTTCGTTGGTTTTTCTTTATTTTTTAACAATTTCCTTAGAATTAGGATATAATTTTAATTTTTATAAGTAAAGAAAATGGCTGCGGGGAAGCCGCCTAAGCAAAAATTTAGTACGTCTATCTAAATCGATTGCCAAAAAAAGAAGAGCGAACCACATGTCATGGATGACGTTTTTTGGCAAACCGGCAGTGTTCACACCATCGCGAAGTTAAGTGCGGTTGAGTATGTATCACTCACTCCAGCACCAGAGATGTGCAAGGAGGAGTGGTACATACTAGTGAACCGTAGATGGTGTGAACACTGGTAATTTTCCATTCGGGTTTTTTATTGTTGCGTATATGGCTTCTGGCTATCTATTTTTAGCACACTTTGTGTGCTCTTTGCATTTCCCTTTCAATGCGTCGTCGTTTGTATTTATTTGCTGTAGGGAGAATTTTAGTTTTGTAAATTTCTTACCCTGGTGCCTTTCGTATGCTGGCTGTCGTTCTATGTATGTGCGTATATTTTGTCACTATCTCCTTTTGCACTTTGGACTTTCCGCTTATGGTTTTTTTATATAGTTTTCATCCGTCATGTTGCGAACAAAAACGAATAAAAATTTTTAAAAATCTGTTTGAAAAACGCGTTGACCTATTCCGGAAAAGAACGATTCACGTGAATCTGTAAAAACCGAAAAATCAATATGAAAAGTAACGCAGCAACACCTGATGTGAGCGAATTAAAAACGCGCAATTGATTTAAAATTGTTTGCTTAGAAGGTAGTTGACGAAACTAATTTTGAAAATATGTGAAAATATATGCATAAAGTATGTATTGAAAAAAAAAATTTTCTACAAAAAAATTTTATTTAAATCTGATTTGATATATGTAAGATATAAAAGACGTGCCAGAATTTTACAATGAAAAAATCTTTGTACTCACATGTGATGTTAAAAAATTTTTGCTGAAGGCGATGCTGTTATTTCACTTAGCTTTTTTGCTTGCTGCTATTGCGATGCTGCTGCTGCTGTATTGTCGCTGTTGTTGTTCTGCTGGTGCTGTTGCTACGTTTTACCAACAGTTCTGTTGTGTAGCTCTAGCGGTTGTTGTCCAAGATAGAAAATGTTGTGGTGAATATGTCACCCGCGTGGAGATGGAGTTGGTGTCGTCTTCGAGTTTTACTGTGGTGGCGATCGAAAACCTCCAGATGGTGTTGGTAGCGTCTCTTAGAATTTTTCGCTGAATGGTGTAGTGGTGATGGCGACGAAAGAAAATTTTTGTAGATGACGCTGGTATCGCCACTCAAAATTTTCTGTGGTGCTTATGTGTAGCGGCGGCGATGACAAAAAAAACTTCTTTTTTTTTTTTTTTAGCCTGTGGCAACTTTATGGCGATGGCGGTGGAGACGTGAATGCGATGGAACGTGATGGTGTGGCAATTTGATGGCGATTGCAAATTGATGGCGATGGCTAATCGTTTGCGGTAGCCTAATGGTTGATTTTTATGCAATGATGGCGGTGGCAGATAATGGCGGTGCCAAAATGATGGTGGCGGCACTATGACGGTGGTGGCCAGATAATGGCGGTGTTAAAATGATGGTGGCGGCACTTGACGGTGGTGGCCAGATAATGGCGGTGCCAAAATGATGGTGGAACGCCTACCTTGCTCCACGAAATGTGATGGCGGTTTCGGGAGAAATTGGTGGTGGTGGCGCGCTGATGTTGGTGGCGATTTTTCGGGAGGAAATCGATGGACTCTGCGGTATGCGATGGCGGTGCGTGGCCGTCGGGGTCACCAATATAACCTGTATGACCTGCGTGGGGCACAGATGTAGGTGCCTGCGTGTACGCTCGACGTCTTCTAGGTTACCTGTTGTGGGGATTGCTCCAGTTTCCAATGTGTAAGTGCTTGCCTTCCTCGACATGCAATCAAAGGCACAGTTCTTCGATTTTCTTCTCTCTCGAGTTTTATTTGTTCTTATCTTTACTTTATGCCCTCGCACAACACTTTCGGTTTATTTTTTTTGCATATGTATTTGTATTCACTGTATGCACTCGCGTCATTTACACTCTCGGCTTATGTTTTATACATGCAATATATATTTCAACATTTCATTTCCTCGCACTTTACACTTTCGCACTTTCGGTTTATAGTTTTTATATATATGCAAATATATACTACGCACTCGCGTCACTGGCTCACTATCCGTCTCGATTCGGACCAAAATGTATAATACGTATGATTAAAATATAAGGAGAATTAATGAACCGACAATCAACTTGCTAAAATAAAACACAAGATATTTTTTCTTTGGGAAAAAGCCATCATGGCAAAAAACCCAATTTATTATAACACGTCCGCTCGCCTTGCTCTCTGTTTTACAACTAACAACTTCTACTCAAGTTGATCTCTCTTCTTATTACATTTAGTCTTATATTAATGTAGATTACAATGTATTGGTTAGATTAATATTTCATGGTATTAAACACTCGTTCTCTGTACGATACAAACTTATTTTTTTATTCGTATTTCAATTTATAATTTATATTGTGTTTTTATCTTTCAGTTCAAAAAACGTGAACGAACTACAATATTTTTTTTTATGTTTCCCAGTCCGTAATGTCACTCTGGGCAAACAAAAACCAACTTCGTGCTGATCCTGATAAACGAAGGGGCGCATAAAAAAGAGTGTATCTATTATCCCAAGAATAGTTTTGTTTAAGAGATTTAATATTTTTAATTGACAACTTCTCTCGATACACAGCATACAATTCGTTTATTCTCGCTACTTCAGAATCCCCTTCTGATTGTGAATACTCCTCAGTATTCATCTCGTGTTTCTCATTTTCTCTTTCTGATTCTGAAGACTCCCCAGTAGTCATTTTCTTCAGTTTCACAGTTTTATCGATTTTTATTCATCTTCACTTATGTCCATATCTTGGATCGAATAGTTACAATCCTGTTGATTATTGATTTCTTGTGATTGTGCATCATTATCGGATTCGTCATTTTCTTGAACTTCGCCATTTTCAAGAATGAGAACTCTTTCGCTTTGCGCCATTAATCTTTCTCTGTCTCTAGCTCCACGACCGCTTGTCTTCATATCGGTGCACTCCTCTTCATCAACCATTTCTGATGATGCTGAATTCTCCTCAGTATCTGTTTCGGATTCGTCTTTTTATTCAGGTTTCCCAGTCCGTAATGTCACTCTGGGCAGACAAAAACCAACTTCGTGCTGGCCCTGATAAGCGAAGGGACGCATAAAAAAGAGTGTATCTATTATCCCAAGAATAGTTTTGTTTAAGAGATTCAATATTTTTAATTGACAACTTCTCGATACACAGCATACAATTTGCGTTTATTCTTGCTACTTCAGAATCCCCTTCTGATTGTGAATACTCCTCAGTATTCATCTCGTGTCCGTTGTTTTCTCCTTCTGATTCTGAAGACTCCTCAGTAGTCATTTTCTTCAGTTTCACAGTTTTATCGATTTTTATTCATCTTCACTTATGTCCATATCTTGGATCGAATAGTTACAATCCTGTTGATTATTGATTTCTTGTGATTGTGCATCATTATCGGATTCGTCATTTTCTTGAACTTCGCCATTTTCAAGAATGAGAACTCTTTCGCTTTGCGCCATTAATCTTTCTCTGTCTCTAGCTCCACGACCGCTTGTCTTTATATCGGTGCACTTCTCTTCATCAACCATTTCTGATGATGCTGAATTCTCCTCAGTATCTGTTTCGGATTCGTCATTTTCTTCAGGTTCACAATTTTGTTGAGTTCTTTCGCTTTGTGCCCCAAATCTTTCTCTGTACGAAGCTTTATTACTTATTTCCATTCCTTGGACCTCTCTCTGATGTTCATCGTCACTGATTTCTATAATTTCAATTGGTTTTGAATACTCCTCAGCATTTATCCCGGATTCGTTATTCCTTGCACCTTCAACAGGGCGTCTTTCACTTTGCGCCTTAAATCTTTCTCCGTATCGAGGTTCATTACGTGCTTCCTTTTCCTGGCCGGCCGTGTCATTGGATTTCTCAAAAAAAGATATTAAATAAGCCATCTCTAGTTACACATTTAAGTATGTACATTTTGTATGAACATACATACATAAGTAAAAGGAAAGAAAACAGACCCAATTTTCCTTCTGAATTTTCATTGGCGGAAAATTTTCAACAATGAAAAAAGCTAGGGGTTCGAAGATTTTTTTAATTTTATTTTTTTCTATTTTGTTAATAATTTTCAGATATTGTTTTCTTTAATATGAAATAATTTAAATTTAACAATCTAGTTATAAAAAGAACTCACCAAAATACATGAATGAACGTGCCTGAGAGTGTCTTAACGTGTCTGGACATGAATAGACTTGTTATTGCTACCGATATGATCTCGACCCGTGAATTCACAATGTTTTCAAAAACAATTACACTTCACAAATTATTGTTAATTATAAACTTGAACTAATCTAACACTGACACTTTAACTAAAATGAAAATAAAAACTTAAAGAAATAAAATTAAATTTTTGAATAATTTAATGACACGGCCTTCTTCTTCGTCACTAATTATTTTGATTGTTGGGTCATTTTCCGACCCTGGTGCTCGTTGAACTTCTTGATTTTTCTCTTGATTTTCCGGCTTTTCCTCATCTGCTTCACCATCTTCTTCAAGATCAGTTTCAAAATCAGTTTCCATTAAAGATTCATCAGAATTTAATTACATTTCCTTGTCAGTAAAGGGTATATACATGAGTGTGACTTCCTTAATGCCTTTTGTGTTAATTGAGTTCTTTCGTTTTTCGTGGCTTCATTACCATCTCTATTATCTCGTCTTCATCTGCTAGCAGTAAAAAGTTGGCAATGAAGCATAGGTAAGCACTTGGGTATTGAGATTCACTCATTTTTTTATAGTTAGGCCATACAAATCTTTCATCATAAAGCGATTTCGCAAAATCACTTTTGAAACTGATTAGCACGAAAGGCTCGGCTGTGAATTGAATCACGTCATCCGGATTGCCTACATTGATGACGGTTACGTCATAAATCAATTCCCAGTCATTTATAGGCTTCTGAGCTATTGGGAATGTGTGGAAGTATACATTCTTTGACAGTTTCAAGAGTTGAGATAATGATGTTGTCAAATTCGATTATTTCATATAACTTTATAAGCTGGAGCGTTTGAGTGACATCAGCTCGCAACCTACGTTGTTCGATTACAATTTCAGTAGCTTCTGATTGATTTGTGAGTTCAGCGGAAGTTAACTTCGACATCTCCTTTCCGTTTTCAGACTTTAAAACCAACCTACCGGCTGCGCCAAAATAAACAGCCAACGACCCCGCACTTTGGTGGTATCAATTGAACTCACTGATTTATTCGCGTTTTCCAATTGAAACTTGCCGATGACCGAAATGTCCATGAAGCATTTAGAGGTTGTTCGTCTCCTTGTGCCAATTGCAATGTAGAAACTCGCTCGTCAAGCATTGTGGTGTTGCCCAATTCTTGTGCCAATTGCAAAGGTGAACCTTTATTCCGACATCATCAATGGCAATAGTTTATTGAATTGGGGAACTCGCTTACTGTTTGGCGACCCAAATGCACGCGCAACACGGTTTTGTTGCTTGATGTGCTTTTTTATGTGCGATAGTTCCCATATGCCTTTCAATATGAAATTTTCCACCAGCTATTTGCGTATTGCATATAATGCATTTTTTAGGTTTTGTTTCAGTGTCATCGTGCAGCCATTCATACTTTTTCCTTCCAAGATTGTTGAAATAGCACTTCAAGCGAATCCTTTTTTTAACCTGCTTCTTGGTTTGGACATGATGGAACGCTAAATTAAAATGTAAAGACAAAAACATTACAATTTTCTGAATATTTTGTATGTTTAATGTAATTTTACCTTTCTTCTGATTGTATTTTCTTTGATGTAGGTGGGCATGGCTTTGTTGTACTTGTACATGGTGTTTCAATTTCGTTGAGATCTATTTTGGTCAGCTTTGATACCTTGAACGAGAGTAGTTACACTCAAAAAAATATCCTGGTTGTGACTTGCTTTGCTTTTCCAGCCAGGGTAAAAGCTCACGGCACGCCAGGGTTCTTTCTGAAGAAAGACACGTTAAACTTCAGTTTCTTTTAATAACTCTTTATTTCTTCACCAATTCTCTGAAGATAAATAATAACAAACAAATGACAAAATGGTTAGAACACGTTTAGTAGGTCCGGTATAAATAAGGGCTTGACGCTCTATAAGCGTCAACGGCAACGGTGTATCGGCTGCTTCCGATGTAGTTTCGACGGCGTTAGCAACAGGCCTCCTAGTTAAAATGCTTCTCGGAATTACAAGAGGCGGCAACAGCGGCATCGGCGCGGCGGTCGGGAATATCGGCGGTCGGTTGCCCACAGGCTACGATAAGAGGAAGGTCCGTGTCGTCCTCCTGTAAAAAGAAATAGAGCTATGTATCCCCGAAAGGTTCTGGTTAGGAGGCTCACAGGTATAGCGCCCACTGGCGGCGATTCAAAGTTGGACATGTTTCTCTGAGGCCCACTGTCAGGCGCTGGTTAGGCTCACAAGTATTAATCGGTACCCCTGGCGGCAATCGGCTCACAGGCATAAAAATACCTGGCAGTAATTCAAAAGGGTGACAGGTTTCTCTAAGGCCCTCTGTCAGGCGCTGGTTAATAGGAAGTATGTCCTATGGATCCCAGGTATTAGTCGTTGCCCCTGGTGGCACAATACTTAAGACTCTATATATTTATTAATATTATTCCAAATGAATAATATTATTTTTTCTTACCCTTACTGCTGCTTACTGGAGAGATGTTTGCGCTGTGACTTGCGCCGGCGGACTGTGTCTTCCTATGACGGCACTCGCCCTTTTATATGTACATCTCCGTCCGTCCGTGCAGAAATGGTGTAGGACTCACCTCACTGCAGTGATTGGTGTTGACTCACCTCACGGCTGTTCTTCCCCATGACTATTTGCAGGTCGAACTCCAGCTCCTTCCTTCGTCCGCTGGCTCGGTGAATCAAGACCGCATGTCCCCGTCTTGTTATCAGTCTATGGTCTCGGTCCGCCCGGTAAATCGGAATTTCTGTCTCCGATGTCGGGGATTATACAACGGGTGGTCTGTTATTGAGATGTGCCTAAAAGGATCTTACTCCTCTGCAATCGCAGTGGTTTCTTCACCTTTGGGGAATACGCGATGGCTGCCAGGTTTGATACTGCGAACCTATTAGCTGCCGGGGCGTTGGTCCAAACGACGGGGACTCCCGGCCATGGTTCCTCGGCGGCCATCGCTCCTTGTGCTCTTTCGGTAGTAGCAACCCTAGTGCTGTGCTGCACTGGGGGCCGCGCTTGCCTGCTCCATGTGGCGGCTTCTGATGGGAGCGGTATCGCAGCTGTGACTGTTCTTGTCGCTCGGCTGGAAGGTTAAGGAGTGTTGCGGCGGCGGCGGTTCTGCGGGCTTCTAGCGGCTAGCTCACGCCCTATTGCGCGTAGGCGCGTACTGGTGGGGTGACCCTTGGCTCTGGGTCGGCTAGCTTTGGAGTCCACCTTCACCAGATTAGCGGCTACGGCTTGCCTTATTGCTTCGTGGACATCGCTTTTCGATATTCGGGCCGTGCGCTGTTTTCCAAGTGCTGGTGGCGTCGGGCGTTGGTTGTGGCTGAGCGACTCGCTTTTCGCGGCTGGTGGCGGTCGTTTCTTGCCTTAAAGGGACGGAATGCCTACATTCGACGCCTTTGAGGTTTGCTCGGCTGGGTTCGGCACGGGTAAATCCGGCAGAAAGATCGCTTTGTTTTTGTGTTGGTAGTTTCGATGGTTGAGTCGGTGTTCGCTTCCATGGTTGCGCTAGTTCTCGTTCGGTTTCGTCCATATTACTTGTTGCTCGTTCAACGACTGACGACAGACTGATCATGCCTGCTGGTTTAATTATATTATTGCAACTCATATGAGGTGAATTGAAACCTTTTTAGGTCCTTCACATGTGTGCGCAATACGGGATTTCTCTTATTTTCTTTTGACTGTTCCTTCTTAATTTCCACAATGACAGGGGAAATGAATTGGATGACCACGTATGAACGTGGTGCCAATTTTTCCGTAAAATGTTTTTGGGCGGAGGAGAGTACTCGCACTCTCTTATATACACGTTCAACCAGACTCGGTTTCCATGCTCTTCGTCTTAGATTGTAGTGTCGTGCCTGGCGCTGCGCGGCGGTTTGTAAATAAATTTGAACCACCTGGTAGAGTGCTTTCAACCGTTCCCCCCCTGATTGTCGGCGGTTCTTCGCAGCCTGCAGCCGGCAAATTCGGTTCTGGCGGTGCTTTTATTTCTCTCCCAAAATTAAGGAATGCAAGGGAAAAACTTGTGGAATCGTGCTTACTTGTATTGATAGCGAACGTGAGCTCAGGCAGATGTTCGTCCCACGTACGGTGATTTTCATTTATGTATTCTGCTTATGTATTGTTGCTTGCGGGGAATACGGAGCGGTTAATCTTTGTTTTATTCCCATGATGTGAGGATAGAGCTAGTAAATTGGCTACCATTGTCAGACAGCAGGACGCGGGGAACACCGAAATGCGCGACTATGCTTTCTCTTATGGCCTTAACTACGGCTTGGCTGGTCGCTGATCGCATTGGTACCGCTTCGACCCATTTGGTGAAGATGTCTACCTTCTGCTGTCTTCCCTTCATGGAGCGGGGCAGCGGGCCCATGAAATCCACGCACACTGTATCCCACGGCACATTACTAGTGGCCGTGTGCATTAAACCTCCTGGTTTTTGCTGGGATGCCTGGCTTTACATGTCGGGCATCCGCTTACGTAGCGGGCTATGTCTCGGTACATCCCAGGCCAGTAATATAGATTCATGATTCGGGCTGCGGTCTTGGATATGCCTAGGTGTCCTGCTGTTACGGTGTCGTGGTTGTCGTACAAGATTTTGTTCCTCTCTGAAACGGGGACGCATAGTTTCCACGCTTCTACATCGCTCGCAAGCGGGTGGAGGTGAATTTCCGATACAAGCTGTTTTTTGCCCAACGTTGATGCTTACCTTTCTTTGAAAAACGTAACTCAAGCAAAAAATTTACAAATGAAAAGATTTGGAAATTTTGTGATTTTCAATTAATAAGATTTTTTTATTGCCAATATTTGATTTGTTAATTATGGATAGGTTTTGTTGTTTATTCAATTGATATGCGCTTATGTACTATAGTGTACGCCTTCCAATTGATTGGTTTTTATTTTAAAACAAATGAGCTTTGTTCAATCTTAACTTATTCACTATTCACACTTATTTCTTAGATTGTCCTCAAATGACATTTGTTTCACGTATCCGTGTGAACGTTTTCCAATTGATTCACTCTAAGATTACTACGTTTTTACTCAACAGAGATAAGTTTTCAAATCACGTTCGAATGATGTATAATGTCATCAACCGACTTCAAATTGATTCCTTCTCTCTTTTACAACTTACTACAAATTTCTACTTAAAGCTTCTGGCGATAGCTCAGGAGTGTCGCCAGATCCCAGTCCTCCGCTTCCTCTGCCAGGACGTTTGTGCTGAGCCTCTTGATGGCGGTACATACGGACGATCTTCGGTTTAGTGCCATGATTTACCTAACTTATCGTCTTTATTTATTTCACTGGTTACTGAAACCACAAAATCACCCACGTCACGCGCACGAGAATTAGTAATGTAACTACGCACAAACCGAGTGTGGTAACTTCTACCACACACATTAACTTTTGAAACACGCACTTTTCGAGACCTCACAGGGGGCACCAAATGTTCGGGAATTAATCACTTCCGAAACCAAATCACAGTAGGGGGGAAACCTGAAAAATGGTCTTCAAAATAGGATCCAAGAGTAGAGGGCACAATGCCGAACAACAACCTTCAGTTAGCTATTTTAATTTATTACACAAAAATGATTCTTAGTTCTATACTTTAAATACACAAGTTACTGGATATAATGAACAAATATAGCCAAGCTATGCCCAAGATTATTGCAAAGAGTTTATACCACGTATACCAAGTAGACGACCACGTCGCGATGAAGTTCAGAGTAAGACTATAAAAGCCAACCACCAGCCACCAACCACCATCCTTCAGTAGTCCACAGCGTCCAAACTGCTGACTTACCAAAACTCCCACACGTTTAGGGAGCCCAATAGCTGATACCAATGCCATGCACTGGCTGTCCAACGGCACAACAGAAAGAATGTGCCGACCCTTGCAACTAACGCTACGATCCGTGGGAGAGACATCATACTGCAAACGAAAAGTAGTGGCAGGTCATAGATGCGACAGTATTTATACATCATAAATACTGCCATCGTATGACATCATCGACAGCGGTGTGTATCGGGTATCCACACCAAGTAGTAGATACCCTCAGACGAACGATCGTATCTGGGCCAAGTCATTGGCAGATACATTTCTCTGTACTTTGAGTGGGTGTTGATATGGTTTGCTAGTTGGGTCGTCAAATGTGGATATTTGAGGCGACCGATTATCCATGACATGAGGCTGGCTGTGGTGACTGTTGGCTTTGATGGAAAAGTGGAATGCATCGTCAGCATTCCGTTGGAGAATTAATTCGGTCATCGGTTGACTGACCGAACATATCAAAATATATTTGTTTAGCGTATAATTAGCTGAACAATTTCCAATTGATTTATAAATTTACAATTTACCTTGATTTTTGATGTTTTCTCCTTGAGGTCAGGGACTAGAGTGATCGATTGTAGAAAATCCTGGGCCTTTTATACTGTATTTTGCTCCACTTCTACCGTTTTCGGGCAGTGACAATGCTACCTACTCATCATCACTATTGCAATCCACCTGAATTTGTTTATATATAAGATTTTAATTTGTTTTTTTTTTTTTTATTGTTATTATTGGTTGGTGAGCGAACACAAGCGATTATCTAGTACACGGTAGTCGGGGTACTGATACTTGCTAACAGGATACTGGTAGTATTTACCAGGAACATTATTTTTTTCCTGATAGAATGTACCTGTATTCTGGTACAATATACCAGGACTCCGGGTAATTTTCCTGGTACCTGCTACCAGTATACTGGTAGTATTTACTACGAATTGGTTTTCTCTGATTTCTTCGTTTTCCAGTTCATTGAAGTTTATATCATCTGAAGAGGGCAGTCGTGTCCTTCCCTGAATTTTCTTCATCAGCCATTGTCTCCTGGAGACAAATACTTTTTCCAGCTGGAATATTCATTTTCTTGCGTCTTTTTACTACAATTTTAGTACACTCTTGCCTTTTTTCATATAATGCGTTAAGGAATTCAGAACGCACTAAATTTTCATCGCAGGACTTTTTTTGGAATGCGATTAAGTACTTCTTCCACGTTTACCGGAAATATACCACACTTCCGGAATACAGATATTAAGTTGTCCGAAGCGTTTGGCACAATCAGTTCCATCATCTTGTTTAGTAGTGGTGGAAAATCTTCTTTTTGAATATTGGTATGTCGAAGACCTTTTGGGGTATCCTTCCAATCCGACAGCACCTTTCGCCAGGCTGTTGTTAGGGGTCGGAAAAATGCTACATCGAGTGGTTGCGTTAGATGGGTGCTGTTGGGTGGCAGGCAAATAAGGGTCACTTCGTTTTTGACGCACAGCTGAACAGCGTGTACAGTTAAATGCGAAGAAAGGTTGTCGCAAATAATTACTTTTTTTCCTTCAAGCTTTCTAAGCATAGGAATCATTTGATATTCCAGCCAGTCTGTAAATATGTGTGCATCGAACCATCCAGACGCACTAACATTATATCGACAGCCTGTGGGATCCACGATGTCCACATTTTCGTAGCTCGATAAACAACATAAGGCGGCATCAGCTTTCCAGCAGCGTTGTTTTTTTTTTTTTCTTTTTCTGATGAATCATCTGAACCTTGAGACTTTGCATGGTCTTTCCTCTTTTGTTCCCTTTTGAGGTACGCTTGGATTACTGCCTCTTCTCCGAATCTTACTCTCATGGCAGGTCGAGTTTTGTTGGACAAGTATATAATTGCAGCATTGATTGAAACACTCACCAGTGAATCAGGTGTTATCATTGCAACATTTTTTGATCTTACAGATCCCATTAGTGTTCCATAAATGTGAATCATCGTATGAAGGCATGGATTGCTAGCCGCTGAGTATGGACTTTTGTTTGAGATTCCGAAACCAATCATATATGGTAAATATGAGTGTTTCTCTAACAACTCTTCATTTTCAAATTGTGTATGAAACATCTGTTCAATTTCTTCTTGGCAGTTATGCACAAAGATCCAGGGAGTTGTGTCTACTATATGATTTACACCCATTAACTGCTTTAAATGCTCTATTTCACTAAGAGCTGAACAACCAAGACTTCTAAATGTAATAGTTCCGATCCGAGATTTGGTATAGACGTTAGAGGGAAATCTTTCTAAGAACATATCAAATGCACATGCTAACTTCATAAAAGTGGGGTTGTCTTCTATATACAATCCATTACTGTTTGAAGATTCAAGTGAAAATGGTGTAGAGCTAGTTGGTCCATATGGGGCACATGTTGCATTTATTTTATCAGACATTTTTGTTTTCATTGATTGATGAGTCTTCCTGAATCGATGTAATCCTAAAACTAATGTTGCAATGTAAAGATCAGGCACTGGACCAAGTACGTCTTGAGGGTCTTTCACAGTGACAGATTGATTGCCTTGTACAATGATCGATCAAACTAAGAGGAGTAATCGGACCTGGAGGAATGGTTACTGTATATGACTTCCATTCAGTAGTCAAAGACTCTTTGATTGTCCCAAAGAGATGATACAAATAGTCATAGATGACAGAAACTGCTATGTTATCTCCTTTTAAGAAAGCGTATGCCCATTGACGTGATGTCTCTAGCGTGCTATCTAGATGCAGTTCAATTGCGACTTTAGGTTTCTTATTTTGCTCTGTTCCAAACCAAGTATTTGGATATTCTACAGCTCTTCCTGTTGAAAGATCAGGAACTGTGATATTCTTTTTTAACTTGAGGTCATAAATCATGGTTCTCTTGTCGACTGCGGCCATTATGAATGTTAGCGTTTAGTTGCTGTTGTTGGAATTTGTTGCTGATTCGTCGATTTTGTAAAAATAATTATCAACAAATTCCCAAAATTGTTGACATGATTTTGGATACGCTATATTTAGCGTAAAAAATATTTTGATGCAAATGTCGAGTGCCCGGTTGAAGGTAAATACCCTATAGTGCGTGTTGTCGAAATCTACATGTATTTCTTCAATTTCTTCCAATGAACCGATTAACGTAATTACGGGTGGTTGCGACTGTGAATGTTTTGCAGCCAGTGCATTTTGATGTTCTTTATAGTCTTGCTGCTGTGCGAACAACCTAATTGATGCATCTTGGCTGTCAAAAACGGTGAAGCGTTTGTTACCTTCACGTCCACTTGGCTGCAGAAGATAGTGCAAGTGTGTGAAGCTCTGGCGTCTAATAATGAAAAGAAATTTCCTATAGGTTAGTCAATGCAGATTCTACCTCTGTTAGGCGTTGTTCGAGAGTAAAGTTGTTTCGGCATTCGTCGACCTTCGCAGCGAAAACTTAATCTGGTGCTGTTGCCAATGTACTTTACTGTTTACTTACTTTTTCATTAAGAAAATCAAAGCCGGCAGAAAGTTTCCCAAATGCGACACATAAACAAATATAATACCGGTGGTAGTCGGATGACACCGTCCGATAGAGTGAAAGAAAAACCAACTAAATGAATGCCACCAGTACCAGATGTCAAGTCAAGATGATGAGTAATGAATGCATCCAAATTTACATTATAAAGAACGCGTTCAGCTTATTCTTTTATTCGGCCATTAACAAATACTTTTCTTGTTGTGAAGGTGTGTTGAAGTCTTCTTCGTGCTGGCCCTGATAAGCGAAGGGACGCATAAAAAAGAGTGGATCTATCATCCCAAGAATAGTTTTGTTTAAAAAATTCAATATTTTTAGTCCACGATTCAACTGAAACTTGCTGTTGAGCGTACTTTTTAGGAAATCGTTCTCGAGGCCTGATATGTGCAATATACTTAGAATCTGCATTGGTTGTCGATAAGAAGCAATTGCCTAGTATTGGTGAAGGAGGAACACTAATGCTATGTAATCTCAATGAACCTATATTGGTCTGAACAGGAAGCTCTGTGTTTAATGTCATATTAGTTGTTTTTTCCTGTAATAAGTCTGACTGAGTGATTTCAAGCTCAATTTGCCAACTCCAATGAGGACAATCAAAGACCTCATAAGCCTCTCCATTTTCAATATTAGGAAACATGACACGATAAAAGACACAAGCTGAGTCTGCATAGAAACAACCATTACCCCAGAATCCATTGACACTTTTACAACCAGAAGCACCTAGTATCTTGACTTCATTAGGATTCAATTCTTTATTGAAAGTATTAGTGTCATTTTTGTTACAAATACCTTTATTACATTCCCCTGCTGAATTGCATCGATAAACCTTAGAGATTGTTGGCAAGGTTCTGTATGTATAGTATAAAGATCTCTTATTGCAATTCAATCGAATAGAAGTAGTTTTAATTCTGATCGACATGATGACCTTTCCTTCTATGGATTTGGCTTGAATACAAGCATATTGTCCCATAGGAGCTATTGTCAACATGAGATTATAATTAGTACTACAAGAAATTGAAGAACCTATTTCTGTACAGGTTATATCTCTTGAATTTATATTCCCCATATCTGAGCAAGGAAGAGCAATTGGCAATATCAAGATCAATATTATGAAAGTAGTTGCAGAGAGAATTGGTTCTCTCCTCATGGGTGGTCTAACTCTTGGACGTCTAGGTGTTGTATCCGGTATGACCTCAAGTTCTACATGGTTTGTATTAATAACCTGCTCAGGAGTTTCCCATAAACCCTCCTCATCGAGCTCCACTACTCTTCTATAATTGGATGTTATTAGATTTCTAAAGAACTTATATGCCTTTATAACAACATATCTTAAGAATTTGTAACTAAATCTTGCACCATAAAATAAAATAAATTAACATTATATTTTTGATCATTATTATAACCCTATAAAATATTGATAAAAGAAGATAAAAGCCAAAAGCCACTAAAATATAAGTAAATATTTTATTTATTTATTTTGATTAAAAAAAAAACTTTATTTCTTAAACGAGCAGCGTTTCCGCCTGCTTTGATACAATTGACAAAGTGAACTTATTTTCTAGAGTTTAAATACTATTTTTATGCTGACACATCCCAGTTCCCACATGTTGCATCGCATCGCGTACGTGATGGAATTTGCGATGTCGGCTTTATGTTGTTCTCATGGAAGGTGTTGTATTCCAGACTTGTTGTTGACTGTTGTGAGGTGTTAGTTTTCGTTATATTCGTATTCAGCATAATTGTCGTTAACTTATATAATAAAAGGAGATAAAAGCTTAAACAATGGAAGTTAACCAATCGTTCATAACAAAATATGCATTTAATTGACTCACATTCTCCGGAGTTGGTGCAAGTTATAGATGTCTCAAACACTCCTGTCTTCTCATTGGAAAATAAGATTAATTTAAATGTTTGTCCATAATAACGTAATTCTGGTATTTTAATAATTCCAAATGATTTCACAATGTCTTTCAGAATACAATGGTCCATGTAGCAAATTTTAGCTAGATTAATATGTTTTTTTACATTATAATCAATCTCACCATCTATACACTTAAAATTACAATCTATGCATTCTAAAGAATCTGGCACTTTTGAGTCTATATCCACCATCCAGCTAAAAGATATCCACGCATCAATATATGAGACACCATCCTTGTTCTTAAAGATGAGATCTTGCCAATTAATATTTGCCTTACAATAACAATCTTTTGTATTTATATACCAAAAGCTTCAACAAAGAACTTATCACCTAAACAGTTCTCATTTGGGACCAATATTGTATTATTGCTTTGACAGTTATAACTTCGTAAATCCTTAGAATCCTGTAGCATAGTCAAAGTATATTCTCCAGACACAATTATCCATTCATTAGCTACATGTATTGCCATAAAGTCTTTTTCCATTTTCCTAATCTTACCAATGCATTTTCTAAGAGGAACCCCATCTATTTTGCAATATAATTTCCTAAGCTGAGGGACAATCGATTCAAAAGGATGTGTTGCAACTCTATTTATTATAGAACTTAATTTTAACTTTTTAAGATCAAACTCATCCTCTACTAAAGACCCTGGTAAGATCTCTTTACATGTTTTATCAGTTACATCAAAATAGTAATCAACTGGACACAAGATTGAAGTAAAACACAGTTGCTTCTTTGGGCTATAATGAGGCTTAATGACAGAAGAAACTTCAACTTCCTCTAATCTCTTCACATCATTATGGCTTCTATCACAATTCAAACTGAATAATTGTGCTGTTTGAAATCCATCTAGTAACACATTGCTGAAACCATCCATAACCATAGACAACCTCCGTGATCTGATAAGTCATATTGATCCTTCACATGAGTCATAATTGATATGCCCACATTCACATCAGAAGTATATGCAATATCATGGAAAGTTGAAAGAATTTTTCTGCTAGAATATCTAGATTTTACATACTCAAGTTGAATGGATTCTGTGACTGTACTGTTGGAGATGATTTTGTGGGTTGCTGTGTTATCCAAAACAGCTCTGTTATTATCAGAATTCTGACTCATGATCTTTTCTGAATAGATTGTGTTCTTTCTAGATTCTTTCTCAATGAAATTGGCCAAATTCTTCTCATTGACAAATGTTGTTAGCATTTCTATTAATTGATATAGAATTTTCAAATTAGATGTCTCATCATCATCAAAACTCAGTTCAACACAGTGCATCATTTTCCTCAAGCTAGTAGTGTCACATTTGATTTTTGACTTCTCAAAAACCATTACTTCTATTCTCAAAGATATCTCTAAACGCCTTGATTTTATTCTGAGCAGTTCTTGATCCAATGGCTCATTAACAATCTTTCTAGCATCCCTTAGAAAAGACATGGTTCCAGGATCAACAGTTTTCCTTTTACTGAGCAGTGCAAGCTGATTAAGACTTTCAACTTCTCCACCAATTACATCTGATTGGTCCTTTTCTGTTGTAGGTATATGGTTTAGAGTCTGAGTAATAGTTCTATCAATTTTTGATTCAATAGATTTGTTGGTTATATTAATTGTCCCCTGAACATTTCCATTATTGTTGAGGAATTCTAACTAATGAAAGTAACTCTGTATTATTGCAGTCACACACAGGACATGGAATATCTTTTGCTTCATTAGTTATATGAAAGCCTCCATGATTATTCAATGATTGGAAAGTACCACCTTGAATAATGTTTAGAATTCTGGATCCATCTTTAATAGAAGTATTATTTTCTACTGGATTACCTAGAACAGTAAGACATGAATATATAATAATAATGATATAAGCATAAAACTTAAAACTTAAGCTAGTTTTAGGTGGCACAAATAACTTAATTCTAATCATACTGAATTGTTACCCACTCTAATAGAAAATAACGTATAAGTAATTCTAATTAAAGATTATATTTGAATATTATTAAGAATATATCAATACTATAAAATTGTAATATCAATTGAAAATAGTATGAATTTATAATGAAAGAACGGTCTCAATGACAAATTATAATGTGTGTTATCTCTTAGAAAAGTCTGGGCTGTCTCTGTGAAGAATGAAAACAAAAAAAAAGTTAAAATGCCTTATCTCCACAAGACACAATGATCCAGTCTCTAGGATGTCCGGGAGAAATATGGACGAGTATGGCTTGTTTCTATATTGGTAGACATATTCTAAAATGTGAAATGTTTCCAATTTACTGGGCTGGACATTGTGTCTTGTGGAGATAGGGCAATATGATCATTTTCGAGATGGAATCGTGGGAGAGCTTTATCTACTTTCCCAACCTAACCGTCTCGTAAAAATACCCCTCGATACATTCATTAGGGTTTCTCTTCCGGCTCATTAATTTAATAAGTTTAAAACCCTGGTCATCAGCAGACGGAAAACTTTTAACTCACACTGTACTTTAAAAGTTTCCCAGTCTGTAATATCGCTCTGGGCAGACATAAACCAACTTCGTGCTGGCCCCGATAAGCGAAGGGACGCATAAAAAAGGGTGGATCTATCATCCCAAGAATAATTTGCCTTCAGCGATTCAATATTTTTTATCCAAGAATCAACTGAAACTTGGTGTTCCAGTTGTGGATTAAATTCAGGAATAAAAATTGCGATTTCATTTGGTCCCATGGAAAATGGGCGACTCACCTGGAGACTGTTGGAGACTGGGCTGATTCTAGAACTACTCAGGGTTTCATTCTCGTCCCGCAGTCTCTGCATCTCAGACTAACGCTTCTCGGAGTTGTACCTCCGCTTTCCTCATTGTACTTGCACTTTTTTTTTTACGATCTTACTTACTTAAGGTGGCGCTACTTACTTACTGGGTAGCCAGTTTAACCGAAAACTTCAGTAACGGATGTGGAGCAATATGAGCTTTTTTCAGCTTATAGCATACTTGGAAGTCACCTTTAGAGTCTTCATTATATAGTTTTTTTTATAGGATCCCATTTCACAACATCGTCTTTGATTTTTATTGTATGATGTTCCGCACACTCAAACAGGTGGCAATAGTCATATAGCAGGAAAATTTTGTTTGTGCCTATTTCTATATAGGGCTTATGTAATGACTCAAGACCTACTCCGAGGGTATTATAAGCCAGAACATTGTTTGTACCCTGGTCGCAGTTTGTCGCAACTACATTCAAACCACATTCCAGAACCTTATCTAGGGCATTTTTTTATCAATTTTGCTAGCATTTCACCTTTTGGTGACCCGACGTAATAGCAGATCGTCTGTTTCCAATTCCTGTTTAGCCCAAGCAAAGTAAAAACCATTACTTTGGAGGCTATTTCGTTGGTGCGTCCATATTCTCCAAAGTCATTATATCCATACTGAGTGTCGTCTTTGGAGTTGTATTCTTTTTCTTGTTCAACGGTCATTTCGTCGAACAGTAAAACGCATTTTTTATCCATGTCTGACATCCACTTTGCTTTCTCACTAAGCATGTGCATTGTCATTTCGGCTACATGACAATGGGGTTTCTTAGATGATATTTCTTGCTCTTTCTTATCTTCGATGGCGTATAAATAGGTTTCGAGGTCTTTCTTAGTGTCCGAGATGGTGACCTCTTTTTTGGGTTGTGTCTCAAAGTCGGAAACGGAAGTTGGGAGGGTGAAAGAGGACTATCCTCAGGAACGTCATCAAAATAAGAGTTCCAGGTATACGTCTTGGTGGAAGACGAAGCCAAATTCGGAAGGAGTTCATTTGGACTTATTGGATTTTTTTTTTTTTTAAATAAATTCAGGATTATATTTATTGCCCTTGATTCATTCGGAGAGGTTCCATCGGTGTGCTGTCTTGGATATAGATGTCCTCTAATTGATAAGTACGTTGTTGAGCTCTCCCGTTCGTTTTCTGAATATGAGCTCTTCGGACCAGAATGAAATCCAACATCCTGTCCCACCATACAAATATCAGATCTTCTAAGGGTCGATTTTCATAGCGGAGTTTGAAGATGTTAATAATTATATTCAATAGGAACATTATAATTCTCAGGCAAATGAACATCCCAAAGACAAAAGAGCCAAAATCACCGAGTTTAGAGTAAAACTTTTCTACTATACCTCCCACCTTCCCCTTAATTACTTCGAAATCTGTGGGTGTGAATGCATTAGAGACAACAACCTGTGCGTGTCCATTCTCCCAAGACACAGCATCCTTGGCCAGTGATGATATAATAGTTTTCCCTTCATCAGGAACTAATAAAGACCTCTGGAATCCTTGTAACTCTTTTAAGGTATATATCCCTGTAGCTACTAGATCATTTATCGTTTGGAACTCCCATTTGGAATACGCTAGTGGACTAATATATGCTGGAGTGATTATTCGATGTAAAGCATGAGAGAGGGTATACCATATGCCGCCCAATTGATACATTATAGGTAACATAGGGTTACATTCCACAGCGGTCGCAACATCGACAATTATTCGAGTGCGTGGCTTTAGATATCTTTGTACACCATTGTACGATACAGGAAGTTCATGGGTGCAGGATCCATTTATTATTTGGGCAGATACTGACACCGCTTTGCATTGAATTAGGTGGACTACTTCCCCCCTAATTAAGGCAGTATATCCTGGTCCTTTAAAATAATCGTAAACGAAGTCTTCTGGAGATAAATATGCTAGCGTGAGATGATTCCTGAGAACTGTCTGTTCGATTTGGCACCTTTCTTGCACCAACGTTTTGTACAGACTATCGACTTGGTCCTTAGTATGGCGCATTATATACACCAGTTTAGTATTCGTGTATGTCATGATATCAATGCCTGTACTTTTTAAAGGCACATGTTTTAGTTTAATATTTTCCCAAGACTTATCATCCATAATTAACAACTTCGGATGTTCGGTTTGATACAAAGTCAAATAATTGCAAAAAACCTCTTTGTTTCTTACAGTCAATGCAAATTCTGACCCTTGCTTAGAAAATAAATATGTCAAAATTTCGCTAGAACCCCTGTTATCAATGATTTTAGAAGCGGGGCCTTCATAGAGCAAGCTGAAGGGCTTTTCATCATCGCACATTGTGCCCTCCAAAAGAGTCGCCCAATAATGCCACCCGGTAGTAGGGGAGAAGCACTTCTTGAGTTTTTATACTAATTTACAATTATATTATACATATCTACATAATGTTAAAAATAAAATCGATTGTTTTACAAACCTCTTAAAAAATTTTTCTTGTTTAACTGACAAAGAAGGTCGTGGCAGTTTTTATCTTTAATCTTGTCATTGAAAACTGGTAGAATTGCTGATTTGAAACTGTCCCATTTTTCAATAAGAAGACTTTGTTTTCCCGGAAATAAAATTTCGAAATCAATATTGATCTAGAATTATAAAGCAAATAAATATGGGAAAATAAGATGAGGCAATTATTAATTTTTATAAAATTGTGACAATTATCTCGTTAGGTGATGGTGGATTTGATATGAATGAGGTATTTGATGAAGGCGACGATGGCGTTGAACCTTCTGCCGAATCTTGAGACAAATGTGAGCAACAATGCTCTGCTACACGTTTTTTACTTCTTCTTTTATTAAAAGTTTAATATCATCAAAAATGTCTATCGATGAATCTAAATTGCGAATTCCCTGAAATTATTCAGCATAATACTATAATCATAAAATTGTTTGAAGAGTATTTACATTTTCTTTACGCCATTCATGAAGTTTTTGTTTAAACTCAACTCTTAATTTGAACGATTTATTGGTAAAAACTTCTTTCAAATCTTCATTACTAATGAACTTTAAAATGTTTACATTTAATTTAAGACTTGAAAAATGAAAATAAAACTATTTGTTTGATCCCTTGTCGACTTTATATTGTCACTAATTTTTAGCGTCAAAGTTATTATTGGACTGCCTTCTTTCAGTTTACTAGGCGGATTCGCGGCAAATAGATGCACAACGTTGACTACACGAGAACTAAAAAAATGAAAGCACATAAATTTTTCTTTCCTTTATAGTTGGCTTCAAAAAAAATTTTTTTTCGCTTGAGACCGTTGCTTGTCGGGTTGTTGGCGGTAGGATGGCGTGGAGCAGGTTGACAATCAAAATATCTTCTGGATCTGAAAAAAATTATAATTCTATTATAAAAAAGAATCTAAACAATTTTCAAAAGCAAAAAATACTAAAAAGATGAAATAAATATTTGGTGATTTTAAAGTATACAAAAGATAGAACGATGATGCCTTTCTGGCTTTGAAGGCCACAAGATCGTTCAAAATCGACTACAATTATGCCGCTGCCTTAACCTTTCGATGACAACTGTTTTTTTTTTTTAACAACATACATTTTTTTTATTTTAACTTTTTAATTTTCTACTTTTCATCCGGATTCGGTACCGACCCAAATACGAATCCATCAAATCTACCCTGCCCATACGGGCGTTGTATTCTTTGACAATTTTTGGACATGCTATACTCTTTCTTCTCTTGTCCACTTTGTCGCACCGTTCTATCGTGGAAACAGGCTCTGCACCTACATAGGTTGACTAAAAAGTTACTTGTTTGTTATCCTTCCAACCCACGGTAGACATTTCAATACCATCGTAACTTGTGACGTACTCTTCGTACGATCCTCTCACAACCGATTTCGCCATAACATCTTGTTTTGTCGGAAGCTTACAATTTTTCCGAGCCGGTTTCTTTGTACAGTACCCAGACACAAAACCTCCTTCCTTGGCCATGTAGTGCATAAGTGGCAAGGAGGTGTAAAAATTGTCAAACTAAACGATATGGTTCACTCTTCTTTCGATTACCCGGGATAGCTTTATCACAACATTTCCCACCGCTTCAATGTTCATCTCATTTTCCAACATCGGATCGTCGTCCTTTCCCGAATGAATGATGAAGTTGTAAGCATACCCCTTCAGTGAGCACAGCATATACAATTTGAAACCCCACTTGTGTGGTTTCAAAGGCAAATACTATTTCATAAAGTGACCCATTTTTGTTGCGCACATTTGTTCATCTATTGATAGTCGCTGATCCATGGGTACGCTAGCATATCTATTGTTGAGGTGCTCTATTACCGGGCGAAGCTTGTGGAGCCTGTCATAGTTGGGATCTTTTACCGGCCTGTAGGCCTATTCTAGAAAGCGCGGCTGATCGCTTTTGGTGGCGGAAATGAATTTTCGTATTCTCAAAAGCGAATCGCTTTAAATTTTTTTTCCAAAGGAAAGCGAAAGCGCTTTCCAAACGTCATTTTTTTTTTTCGTAGAAACTAAACCTGTTGACATAATTCATTTCGTTTTCAAAAGCGATAGATGTTGTAGTGTCGTATTTCAAGCGGTTTGATAGAAAAATGTAAATATAATGAAAAATTAAACTATCTTCAATTGAAATGAGAGTAATTTAAATTTTTTTTTTATTAAAGGAATCAAAAACACACCACGACACAAAAATTTTTGATGCTAGTTGAATTTATCCAACAACATGAAGGAATAGCTAAAGGATTGCTAAATGCTCCTCGCAGTTCGCTTAGTTCTTCTCTACTGTTTCTTGCTTCTTCTTCTTCTTGTTCAGCATCCACAAATAAGGCGATTGAGTCCATAGCACAATTTTTTAAATTATTTTTCACAGAACCAAAATAAAAATCAACTAACGAAATACGTCAAATGAGTTGATACCTAGGGAAAACTTTGAATTTTCAATGGAAAAACTTGGAAATATATGACATTTGAGTGGATGGATAAGACTTCCAAATGGAATTATTGGAAGTTTAATTTCCAACCATGTTCGCTTTTCAGAATAACCTAAAGCGAAGCGCTTCGCAATTGAGTTATCGCTTTAAATACGATCCGCCGCGCTTTCTAGAATAGGCCTACTGTGTGTATCGTTTTCATTGAAGTGAAGAATTCGTCTTATTTTCTTCAAACCGGTTTACTGTCATAGTTTCTTTTATGCCCTGGAATCCATGTTTATTATTCCAATAAGAGCGAACGCTTGGGTAATGATAGACTGACATAAAAATCAATATTCCCATATACTTACTTAGTTCACAAGCAGTTACACAATCAGGGTGATCAGGATGCATTTGAACTGAAAATCTATTAGATTCTTCAGCTATTTCATTGATAAAATCCGTAGTGAAAAAATAAGAAAAAAACACTGAAACGGAGTCTCGAGTTCCATTATTTCTGATGGAAAGTCGTTGCAACCTTGAAATTGTATTTTTTCTTCATCAAAAGCTAGTGATATTTTTTTCCATCTAAGCCGTTGCCTATCCAAGAGCTTAGGAACAGGTCCACGAGAGGTACTTGGGCCAGGATCACTGTGTAAATATATACATTCATCTTCTATAATTTTGAGGGCTCACAAATCAGTTTGTAATGGCCGGCGTTTTTCATTGAAGTCCAGAAGTCTAAAATCTACACCTACAATGAAACATTTTTTAAAGTTTTTTCTTAGTATTGGAAACTAAACTGATATTCACATCATATTAAACGAATTCTTATTTTATAATTGGTTTCTTAAGCAAATTTTTGAATTTTAATTTGTTTTTGTTGGAAAGTATACTCTTTAAATAAGATGGTCGAAATAAAAGAAGATTACTTTTTAAGTAATTCAAGTGACTTATCTTTATTAAGGTTAATTCAAGAAGAAGTGTGATAAAAAGAATTAGGTTACGAAGTAAAAAATTGTGTCGTCAAGTTATGACACTTTTATATATCTTGTTAATATTGTAATAAGTTTATTATTTGTTAGGTGGCGCAATAGTCATATAATAAGACTTGGGTTTGTTCAACACCCCCTCTCAAAGTATTATTTATGTATTGATGAAATCCATCCCTAAAGATGTGCTGCATGCAGCATGTTTAATCCGGGGTAGTGGTTTTGTTAGTATATCAGCTGGCATTTCACTGGTTGACATATACTTCAAATTGACGAGTCCTTGTTGACAGACATCACGAATAAAATGAAATCGAATGTCAATGTGTTTGGTTCTTTTGTGAAAAACTGGATTCTTAGCTAGTTTTTGAGCTCCTTGGTTATCGTTGTAGATTGTTATTGTTTCTAATGGTGGTCCAAGCTCAGATATAAGTCGCTGCAAATGTAAGGCTTCTCTAGTCGCTTCTGCCAGAGCAACATACTCAGCCTCTGTACTGGAGAGAGCAACTGATCTTTGCTTTCGAGCTTCCCAACTTAAAACACACCCAGCCATTGTAAAAGCAAATCCCGTGTAGGATTTTCGATCGTCTAGAGATGCACCCCAGTCAGCATCCGCAAAACACACAGGTTTTCTTCCTGATTTTCGAAAAACAAGTCCAAAATTATGTGTTCCTTTCAGGTACCTCAGAACCCTTTTGGCTGCATTCCAGTGTTCGGTTGAATAACTGGTATTAAATTGGCTTAGCATGCTGACCGTATATGCGAGGTCCGGTCGGGTGGAAACTGCCAAATACATGAGGGAACCAATTAGATTTTGATAAGGTTGCTTACCGTCATGATTATTTGTAGTTGATGAGCGCTGTAGCTTAACATTTGCGTCAAGAGGTGTTGCATGGGGTTTGCAGTTCTCCATCCCGAAACGTTCTAATATTTCCTGTGCGTATCTTCGTTGTGATATTGATATTTGTGTTGTGTCATCGCTTTGTTTGAACTCAAGTCCAAGACAGTAATGTATTCTCCCGAGGTCTTTCATTTCAAAAAGTTGCATTAGTTTCTGCTTTATGTCGTTGATCTGCTGGAGATTGTTTGATGCGATTATCAAGTCATCCACATAGATGGCTATGACGAGAGTTGTCTTCTCAGTACGCATCACATAGAGACACGGATCATATTTGCTTCTCTGTAATTGTAAATTGGTTATTTGTTCATTTTCTTAATGTATAATATTCGTGCCCATGCCAACACGGTTAAATAATAATTGTAGCATGATAGAGTAATCGAACGCTTGAAATTCAGATTGTGCGCACAGAAATTTTCGAAACTCTCCTTCACAATGGCCGGAAAGCCACTAAACCCCGTATAGTGGTTGAGTTCCTCGGCAACGGGTCTTAATTCTTCAGATGGGGTTGGAAAAAAGGCTTCCAAATACAACGGGTCATTCTTCAATTCGGAATTGGTCTTCGACAAGTGTTGACCTCCTGGTAGAGAATCAACGGCAACAATGGGGGTTCGAACATTTTCTTTAGTTTTCGAAATTCCACCCCTACGTGGATGCTGAAAGGGTCGACGCTGAGGTGACGGAGCTTCCATAAATTGCATTGGTTGTTGATATGATCCACTCGGTTGTTGTTGTTGTTGAGTTGAGAATTGAGCTGGCTGACGCCAGTTTCCATTCTGATTATTCCTTGAATAATTTCTATTATTGTTTTGCCTTGACATTTTCGCAAGGTGTTTATATAACGTTTTCGACACAGAAAACTTGATGAATTCCTTCAAATTATATAACTTGTAGATTACTTGGGTACCTCTCCGAGGATTTACTTGTTATTCACTTAAAGCTGTGATTGTGGGGCTACCACTTCGATTTACCTTTTAGACGAGACTAAAATACATACATACATATGTAATTTAAAAGAATTTATTCCGTCAAACGCTGGCACAAGAAATTACAATTAGATTAATTGAAAATGAAAATGGCGTTGCGCGTTGGCGTGGTCTTACATGAATTTGTGTTACATAAAGAGTAGTGTTATATACAACACTGTGGCGGCGACTTCCAGGGAATATGAACAAGAATAACTTTTAGCATAAAGAAATTTTATTTCCTAGTAAAAATGAAATGTTCATTATTAGTATTACATATATTACAGAAGTACTCACACTTTGTCTCTCCTTGTTGCTGCCGTCACAATCGAATGTAAAATGAACAATGGCCGAACAATTTTCATGAGGCCGGAAACAACAAGAGTGCGTTCAACAGCATGATAAAGAAAATGTCATATGGACGCATTCGAGGGCATACAACAGGGAAGGCATTTAAGTGTGTACAATTTTAAGGCGGAAACTGAATTGGTTTTTATTTAATGACAAATTAGCTGCGGCAACAAACACCAATAATAATGCTTCATCACCGGGTAAAGTTGATTCGTCCAGTTGTATAGAAAAATGAGTTTTTTGCAGATGATCGCACAAAAAACTTTCGATATCAGAGCTCATTTCATCAATGCGTCTTTGTACAGTATTGTTACTAAATGGATTTCTTTTTAGTACGTCAAATGGAGATTTGTGCAAAAAAGTTTTTAAAACCTCTTCAACAGCGGGTAAAATTAATTGTTCTCCGATAGTGTGCGGTTTTCCAGATTTTGCTATAAGTAATGAGATATTGTAAGATGCCCGCAAGCCATCATCGTTACTTTGAGATGTTGAAGCGAACATACTGAATTAAATAGATAGACAAATTTTCTTTTCAAAAATATATAAACTTTATTTCATTATTTATGTTAACTGTTGCGGGGTTGAAATCGGACTGCCGAGTCGTGTCCTCTGCTCGCATTTGTTGGCTCGGGATGCTGGTGGTTGTCCTTGTGTAGGTCCTTATCTATTATGGTTCCTGTTAACTCATTAGTGTTTACGACCATCTGTTTGTCGTAAAACTAAACTACTTAAGACACCCTGGTGTCCACCTAATGGAGAATTATGGTATTTTTTTAAAACTTCACTAATTTCGTCTTCCTTTGTTAGATAAATTGTACTACTGTCTTTCTTTTTGCTATCGCTTGAACATTCCTGGTGTAGATAACTTGTGTCGCTATCACTATCAGTTACACAACACTTTCACTGTCAGAGCAACATGGATAATTATCTACTTTTGATTGATTTGAACTATCAGCTTTTACCAAAGCTTTCTTTGATCTTGCCTGATGTCCGTTATTTTGCTTATTGTTGGAATTATTTGAATCGTCTTTAGTTTGGGAATTAGATTGTGCTCTAGTTATTGCATGCACCTTATTCATATCATAGTTATTATCGGGAATTCGGCTAAGGGCGTCAGCCACAACATTTTGCTTTCCTGGCTTGTATTTTATTCGCAATTTGCCGTAATCTAATCCGAGTGCGTGAGTTATGTTGGTTGCAGCGACTTTCCGTAAAAAAAACTAAAAGTTACTTTGCACTAGTTGACTTTATTATTCAGACTCCAATTTTTAATGACAATTGACAAGCTTTTATAGGTAAATGAAATGTAAAAGGAAATACAAAAATGATAAAGGTTCAATGAATGGTGTTGAGTTGCATTGCTGCTGGTTGATGGGAATGTGCTGACGGTCGTAGTTGATGGGTCGGGTCAGTGGGACTCGTGTGTCGTTGATGGGAAAATGCTGACAGGTAACCGGGGTTAAGTCGATGACCGGAGTCGATTGCACTCGTGTTTTGGCTATTGGATATTGTTTGTGTGGCCACATAACTCGTGCAACGTAGCCCAGACACAGTTAGCCAAAGTCACCGAATGCATTTATACGCAGTGCTTGCATATTTCACTACGTGTAATATGCAAGCCCCGCACTTTCCCACGTTCGGTGATTTTTGCGTTGACCTTGTTTGAGCCACGATCACATTGAATCTTCCTAATGGAAAAGTTGAGTTGTTTCTTGAGTATGCTTCATATACTTTTTGTAGATTACACTGTTCTTTCTCACCACCACCTCTCTCCCACCGATGAGAATAGTTGCGCTTCCATTAGGATCTTGATTACGGATGGCACCTGGTTGCATGGAAGACTGTGTTTTCCCTGGGTCTGGAGGATCTGAGATCTTAGGAGTTGCTGGGTCTTGCCTCACAATAACGTTATCTTGGAATTTGAATAGTACGTTGTTTTTGATCATGTCCATGATCTGGTTTGTAGCCTTCCCTATCATTTCGATTTTTTCAGTCATTTCAGTTGGTGCCGTGGATAGTTGGTCCAGCTTTTTTTTCGATGCGTTTGACGGGATCTCTCACATTACCGACTGTTAATAACTCAGTAAAGAAATAAAGTCAAATATATTTTCTTCTCTTTATTAGCAAACTTTGATTGTGGACTGTATGCTCTACGATAAATAAATGTTTTGCACAAATAATAAAAAACTGCTCTGCTCTGGTTGCTGCTCGATATGTTGCTCCAATGTAAAATCCAAACTGCTCACCTTTACTACACTGAATGAACTGAAGATGATGATATGTTGTTGCCCTTACTTATACTCGTCCATGGTAGAATACAATCCCATTGCCATCATACGTTATGATTTGCTCCTATTGCTGCTGCCTTTGATTGACAGCTCAGACGGTTGCTACTTTTCGGTCGCAACCACCGTTACCTCGCACATGAAAGGAGCGACCCTCATCCAACAACATCTTCCTCAGTTGCCTGCTGCGCACATCATATCGATTGGATTTTCCTATTTGTCGGTCGCAACCACCGCTACTCGCACTTGGAATGTTTTCTTATTGTACATCTGGTCATGTTGTATTCTGTGTGGCATCGAAGGGTTTTGCCATTGACGATGTTGTTGATGATTTCTTTGGTGGCTACTTTTCGGTCGCAACCACCGCTATTTGCACTTGGATGGCGAGACACAGAGTAAATGCAAGATGTACATTAACTTGCTTGTGCGCTGTGTCTTATTGCTGCTGGCGACAGTGAAGGGTTGTTTTTTTATTCTTTTGGCAATGTCTGGTTGACTTGGTACGTGCGCTATACATTTCTTATGGAAATGCCTACTGGTCGTAGACACCGACGACAATAAGTTCAGCATCATAAACCTAGACATAACTAGGTTTATGACCCACTTATTGATTGTAGTTATTATAGTCGTGTCTATATCTTCTTCATCTAGCCTATAAATAATTCTTGCATCTATTGTATTTAGTACATTATTTGTCTGTTCCACACCTAAGTAATGAACCAGATTGGACCTATCCTCAAACAGGAATTGTAAGAAGGGGTGGTTTCTACCTGGTTTTTTCAACAGGCTAAGAATTGAAACCTTTCAGCCTCCTTCCTCTCAACTTCCAACTCTAATTCTCTCAGGTTATCTGAGTCATTATTTATTGTGTCTAATTTTCTTTTGAACTTTGTGACCAAGTCTGATGTTTTGTTCCATGCACTTTCAGATAGACTTTCCTCTATATGCATCTCAGGAAGACTTGGTAATTGTGGATAGATAGACGGTTGTACAGGTGGCTCCAACCTCGGGGCACTGGCCTCTTTGACCTTCTCGGCTTTGGGACTGTTTTGGGGAATAAATCACTTTTTACTTCTGGATACACTTTTACTGCTTTACCATCTTTTATTGCGAAGTTTATTACTTTAAGAAAATTCTCCTTTTCCGTGTCCATTATGGGCCTCTGTGGCCAATTCTTCATGGTATTTTTCTCCATATGGGTTGCCCAAGTACATTCCGCTATCATTTGTTCAAGGTCAATACTAGATCTGAAGCTAACCAATCGTTTTTTTATGTCCTCGTCAACTCTATAGGTGGATGGCGGCAATTCTTGAAGTATTCTGCTACAGAAGTGAAGTCGTCGGGTGGAATTGTATGCACAATCGCGCTCATAATTCCCTTTTCCTTGAATTCCTCCGACAAGTCAAAATAGATGCCCAAAAGCCAGAGCCTCAAGATTCGGTTCATTCTTTCAATTTTTTTTTAGTATAGCTGTCTTTTGTCAACCACTGGGTTGGTGACATAGGAATTATGAGTTTAATATCCTCAAGTTTAAAGGACTCGATCACCTCATCAGACAGCATCTTCGCCCTAGTCGCCATTTTGATTTAGAACTGCCACCTGCTTTGCCGGAGGTTTGTTGGCTTTCAACGGCTTCGGTATCCCTGGTCCGGCTAATTTCTCCTGCCGTCTCTGTAAAACGATCGCCTGGCCTCTTACTGTTATCGTTTTGTGTGGTGCGGCGGTGGACGGCTACTGGTATTCAGCTTTGCTTGCTCTTGGCTGATGCCGGTAATGGGGCCAGTAATCTTCGGTACGGTACTGGGACATTGGTATACTCGTCGTCTTATGCTTTCGTTCGCAGCTGGGGTGCGGCTCGGTTCCTGTTGTTTAATTCTGTCGACTGGTAAATCGGGCAACAAGATTGTGGTGCGACCGGGAGAATTCATCTTGCTCGGTTTGTCGCTCTCGAAAACTTCGTTTTTGCCTTTCAAAAAATATATAAAGATACGCTTGGATCTGTCGTCAATGAACGTCAAGAAATATCTCGAACCACCAGTAGATTTTGGCTCGAAAGGACCGCAGACATCTGTGTGCACCTGCTCCAATAATTAACATGCTCTGTTCGCAGTTGCCTTTGGGAACGGCTGGACGTGCACTTTGATTATCATGCACGTTTTGCATCCTACTTTAGAAGAAAAATTAATGTTTTCAAAACCGCGCACTAACTGTTTCTTTGTCATTTGCATCAAACTGCCGCAGTTTAGGTGGCCATATCTTTTGTGCCAGAGAACTGCTTCAGCGTGTGATCATGGCCAATGCTTTCTCGTCCATGCCAAGCCAGTCGACATTATCTTCGACATTTTCTCTTTTAAGTGAACCTGATGCAACTCTCCACATCTGGATGCTCTAATAATCATAGTTCTTCTCCTCCAGTTTCTCTATTTGGTACATTGTACTCATCTACTCCTTAAATCACGATTTAATATATATATAAAAAAAGCGGTTAACTAAGTTACTGTCGCGTCAGTTTCTTTTTACCACATGTTGCCACATTTTTAGTTAATCTGAGAGTTGTCAAAAGACAATAAATAAATAAAAGTTTTTGCCCTCTTTTGGATAATTGAAATTCATAACATGAAAAAGTTTGAATGTAGAATCTAAACATTTAAGAAAACTATCAAATTTATAGTAGATATTGTCGTAAAAAGTATAAAAATATTCCAAATTTTGTTTATCTTTACCTATGATTATAATAATTGGCTGTAGCGTTAGGCTTTGGAAACGTATTTTTGCTCTCAATTTTAAATTTCGAATCTCCGACTGATGAGCTCATTAGGAAGTATGATTCTTGGGCGTCTTTTATAGTTGGCTTCCATTTACATTTTTTAGCATTTTGTTTGCCTACTGTAACCACAGATGGTTTCAAAATTTGGTGAATAAGTGACGAGATTAAGAAGTCTCGCGAATTTGCGCTTATATTCTCTAGATCGTTTAGTAGAGCCCATAAAGCTTTCTCCTTCACTTTTTTTTTTTTTTTATAACGGGAACGATTTGTGATATGAATGAAGGCCAGAGTTTGAAAAGTTGCGATTGATTTTTTGGTTTAAGGATATTGTGATGCTTCTTTGGTTTCCAGCTGGAGTATGACTCAGCGGGCCAGGGTATTTCCCAAGGAAGCCAAAAGACTTGGGGGTGATGGTCCAACTTCTGTGTAAAAAGGAGAACTCCGACACGGCAAATGTTTTCTCGAATGTTTTCTTTATTATCCTAATCTAGATCGAAGAGCTTACAATATTGTTTACAAAGAGTTTGGTTTTTTTTTTTTTACGTTAGTGTAATCTTAAAATTAACAACATTTTCTTTCATTTACGTTAATTAATCAAAAATAGAAACTGAATCAATATGCCTGAAGGGCCGAGTTTTTCTACGTTAATCGGTATAAAAGGAAACTGACAGTATGACTGAAGGGCCGGTTGTTCTTGTTTATCTTCTTTACGGACGACCGTATTGAAGCGAGGTCGGCGATTGGCTATATGCTGGTCGGACTTGGTGCAACCTTTTGCTGTAGCACCTGGCGGTCGGTCGTTTGGTCACGGTGAGCTATATTTGGGATAAACAAAGATTAGTTAGGTTTAATAGACCTTACAAAATAGTTCCCACTGGGTCCTGACGTTATGAGGCCGATTAAACTGGTTTCTTTACTAATACGGGAACTAAGGTTGACTATTAAAGTTTGCGGCGGTTTTGGTATTTTTAATGGACCTTAGAACTAAGGTGTGCCTCCTGGGTCCATCCTCAATGCAAGGCCAATACAATGTGCCGCTAGGGGTTTGAGTCGGCTACTTTTAATGGACCTTATGAATGCGCTGTGCCTCCTGGGTCCATACGCACTATAAGGCCAATTAATTCAAAAACAATGTTCAATATTCGTGGGCGGAGACGGTGACTATAAAAAGTCGATAGGGCGGCAGATTTGATATTTAATTGACCTTAGAACTGAGGTGTGCCTCCTGGGTCCATTCTCAATATAAGGCCAATTTAAAACAAATCAAAAATTTACGGCAGAAAAGAAATCTTTGCATATAATCAGAGTGGTATTCCCACAACTAATGTTTAGCTAGTAATTTATCTTTCCTTTCTGGAGGTGATTTCACATCTACTTATCATTTCTGCGGTGATTAGTGGATGTGAACTCAGAAAAGTGAAAAATGTAATCAGATTTTTTTTTTTATCTTGCTCGTATGCCGCTTATGGATGGTTTGTCGCATAGCCATTGTACGTGTAGTTCGCTTTGGGGGCGGCGAATGTAAAAAGTGCGACGTTAATATTATAGGCAATTTCAACAAGTGTATGTCAGAGTGGATGCCTGAAAAGTCGCCAATTTTCAAGGATATTTTGGTTATCAGTTTGAATGTCTGAAAACCTTTGAGAAGCAACAGATCTCCAATTGGCCTGAACTTCTTCCCAGGGTTCCGAATTGTGCTGAAGCCAAAGGATCTTTTCCTGAAAATCGGAACAATTCTCCTCATTTAAAAGCGGTACATTTGATTTTGGTTCTTCTACTTGCTTTCCGTTATTCGCATTTATGAGTTTTCTCTTCAAACCTTTCAATTTTATTCTGGCGTTAACGGCTCGATTATGCAATTTTCCTACTGGGTTAAGCCCTCGACATCTTTTGTGTAAGCAGTAATATTTTTTTTTCGGTTGGGAAAATATTAATAATTTCATTTGTGGAAACTTCTATGTCCCTCATTGCCATGCCTTTGTTCCTAGGTCAACAATAATTGATAGGTAAGCTCGCTCTTATTCCCTGTTGTTTTTTTATTCGGCTGGGTGAGCCATTCCTTTAGTTGTGTTGCTGTGAAGCTCTTTAGATGTGTGGCTTCCATTTCAAATCTCTGTGTACAACAACAGTTGTCTGTGACCGATCCGTTATTTATTTTTGGCGTCGTTTTCACGAAATTCACTTTAACTGAATTTGCTCACAACTATTTGTGATTATTTACGTTTCTAGCGAACTGTCATTTGTAGGGAATTTAGATGTATGTAGTCCAATCATTCGCGTACTACCGTCTGACACTCAGGAATTTTCTTTTCTTTTGGGGGACTCTAGGTCAACAACATGGTTCAACTGTAGCAGATCGGTAATAGCTTTATCCGAGTCGTTTAAGCTGTTGCGCCTGGCAACTTGTTTTAAAATAAAACTCATTACGCAGTAAAATATACTTGGTTACATCTATGAATCTTTATTATTTTCACTTTACAATTTTTGTTACGATTTCTCTCTGCTGTGGTCGGAATACAACTGAACTTCTTATTCTTCAAACGTCGCAAAAGACTTGTGTCTTTTTTTTTTTTAGCGAAGTCAGCATTCATGTAAAAGTGTTTGATTGTATTAGTAAATTATTTTATTCTCTTAAAAGTAATCCCTCTTGCCATCGTCGCCGCGTGAGAACAATTTTCGAATCGCGGGACGAATACTATTTTTTCCCGTTTTTTATTGTTTTAATTGTTTCTCTTGAGTTTTACTTGAGAACTAAAAATAAAATAACTGTCGGGGAAGGCGAAAACTGTTTCAACTACAAAAAATTTTTGTGAAGCAATGTCATCTGGTGCTTCAATGACGAATTGACCCTGTGATCCAGCCACATTCGTGGGCATAGGGCTTGATTGCAAGTTTGGAACTTCTAAGACAGGTGTGGCCAACTTGATTGGACTGGACCACGATCTCTTGTTCACTAACGAGACCCTGTGCGATCTACCAATTACATACTTCTAAAAATAACAGCATGGTTCAGTAAACAATCATGTAGCATTTTTTATTTTACTAAGCGAAAAAGCATAAATGTGAAAATTATACTTAGTACTTACTACTTAACTACTTATTTACCTACACATATATTAGTGTGAGCATTGCGTCTGTTTGCGGATTCACTTGGGGAAAAAAGCTGAAAACGAAAACTGTACTTGCTACAAAATTATAAAGATAAAACTCATGACACGACAACCTGCTCTTCACTGGACTTTATTGCAACTCAACATTAACATTCTGAGTGCATACTATATGTTATAATCTAGCTGTCACTGCGTACAGCCTATGTATTAACCGAACTGTGATGCGAAAAGAGAACGAAAAGAAAATGCAAAACATTGTGTGAAATTATAGCGTAAGGCTAACATTGTTTGGTTTTAAAAAACATTTGAATTAAATTGAATTGACTTAAATTGAGTTTAGTTGAGTGATTATTGCTTAACAGCGTCTGAGCATCTTCCACTACTTAAGCATAATCAGGTTTGTAGTTGGAGATTGCCAGCCTTAAATAATCCAATGTATGAGCGTCTGTCAAGCGAGAACGGTGTTTACTTTTTGTTTGCTTTGAGTTGTTGAGTTTTATGTTGAACCAAAACAGGAATGAAGTTGTTCAACACGTTTCTTCAAATTTGGATATTTTTCGTTGGAAACCAATGCCCAGAAATCTTGGCCAGAGGATGAACTTGCTTTAAGAAACATGTCGCAGCGCAGAGTATTAATTTCGTTTTGCAACATCATGTGCTCCATTTGAAATGTATCTGCAAATTTTGTAGCCAATTCATAGATCACTATGATCAATGGAATCATTGGACGGATAACTGATACTATATATGGTGTTTACGGACGTCGATTCCTAGGAATGGATCTTCCTTTCTCTTGTCCCGTGGTGTTTGCTTCCCGCTCAGGTTCCTTTCGCCTGAATTGACAGCCAGCGTTCACTCTAAATGGAACTGTTGGACTCACGTTTATCCTCACAGCGTGGGCTGTCTTACAACTTTGTATAATACGTATGATTAAAATATAAGGACAATTAATGAACCGATAATCAACTTGCTAAAATAAAACACAAGATATTTTTTCTTTGGGAAAAAGCCATCATGGCAAAAAACCCAATTTATTATAACACGTCCGCTCGCCTTGCTCTCTGTTTTACAACTAACAACTTCTACTCAAGATGATCTCTCTTCTTATTACATTTACTCTTATATTAATGTAGATTACAATGTATTGGTTAGATTAATATTTCATGGTATTAAACACTCGTACTCTGTACGATACAAACTTATTTTTTTATTCGTATTTCAATTTATAATTTATATTGTGTTTTTATCTTTCAGTTCAAAAAACGTGAACGAACTACAATATTTTTTTTTATGTTTCCCAGTCGGTAATGTCACTCTGGGCAGACAAAAACCAACTTCGTGCTGATCCTGATAAACGAAGGGGCGCATAAAAAAGAGTGTATCTATTATCCCAAGAATAGTTTTGTTTAAGAGATTCAATATTTTTAATTGACAACTTCTCTCGATACACAGCATACAATTTGCGTTTATTCTCGCTACTTCAGAATCCCCTTCTGATTGTGAATACTCCTCAGTATTCATCTCGTGTTCGTCATTTTCTCTTTCTGATTCTGAAGACTCCTCAGTAGTCATTTTCTTCAGTTTCACAGTTTTATCGATTTTTATTCATCTTCACTTATGTCCATATCTTGGATCGAATAGTTACAATCCTGTTGATTATTGATTTCTTGTGATTGTGCATCATTATCGGATTCGTCATTTTCTTGAACTTCGCCATTTTCAAGAATGAGAACTCTTTCGCTTTGCGCCATTAATCTTTCTCTGTCTCTAGCTCCACGAACGCTTGTCTTCATATCGGTGCACTCCTCTTCATCAACCATTTCTGATGATGCTGAATTTTCCTCAGTATCTGTTTCGGATTCGTCTTTTTATTCAGGTTTCCCAGTCCGTAATGTCACTCTGGTCAGACAAAAACCAACTTCGTGCTGGTCCTGATAAACGAAGGGACGCATAAAAACGAGTGGATCTATCATCCCAAGAATAGTTTTGTTTAAGAGATTCAATATTTTTAATTGACAACTTCTCTCGATACACAGCATACAATTCGTTTATTCTCGCTACTTCAGAATCCCCTTCTGATTGTGAATACTCCTCAGTATTCATCTCGTGTTCGTCATTTTCTCTTTCTGATTCTGAAGACTCCTCAGTAGTCATTTTCTTCAGTTTCACAGTTTTATCGATTTTTATTCATCTTCACTTATGTCCATATCTTGGATCGAATAGTTACAATCCTGTTGATTATTGATTTCTTGTGATTGTGCATCATTATCGGATTCGTCATTTTCTTGAACTTCGCCATTTTCAAGAATGAGAACTCTTTCGCTTTGCGCCATTAATCTTTCTCTGTCTCTAGCTCCACGAACGCTTGTCTTCATATCGGTGCACTCCTCTTCATCAACCATTTCTGATGATGCTGAATTTTCCTCAGTATCTGTTTCGGATTCGTCTTTTTATTCAGGTTTCCCAGTCCGTAATGTCACTCTGGGCAGACAAAAACCAACTTCGTGCTGGTCCTGATAAACGAAGGGACGCATAAAAACGAGTGGATCTATCATCCCAAGAATAGTTTTGTTTAAGAGATTCAATATTTTTAATTGACAACTTCTCTCGATACACAGCATACAATTTGGGTTTATTCTTGCTACTTCAGAATTCCCTTCTGATTGTGAATACTCCTCAGTATTCATCTCGTGTATCTCATTTTCTCTTTCTGATTCTGAAGACTCCTCAGTAGTCATCTCCTGTTCGTCGTTTTCTTCAGGTTCACAATTTTGTTGAGTTCTTTCGCTTTGTGCCCCAAATCTTTCTCTGTACGAAGCTTTATTACTTATTTCCATTCCTTGGACCTCTCTCTGATGTTCATCGTCACTGATTTCTATAATTTCAATTGGTTTTGAATACTCCTCAGCATTTATCCCGGGTTCGTTATTCCTTGCACCTTCAACAGGGCGTCTTTCACTTTGCGCCTTAAATCTTTCTCCGTATCCAGGTTCATCACGTGCTTCCTTTTCCTGGCCGGCCGTGTCATTGGATTTCTCAAAAAAAGATATTAAATAAGCCATCTCTAGTTACACATTCAAGTATGTACATTTTGTATGAACATACATACATAAGTAAAAGGAAAGAAAACAGACCCAATTTTCCTTCTGAATTTTCATTGGCGGAAAATTTTCAACAATGAAAAAAGCTAGGGGTTCGAAGATTTTTTTAATTTTATTTTTTTCTATTTTGTTAATAATTTTCAGATATTGTTTTCTTTAATATGAAATAATTTAAATTTAACAATCTAGTTATAAAAAGAACTCACCAAAATACATGAATGAACGTGCCTGTGAGTGTCTTAACGTGTCTGGAAATGAATAGACTTGTTATTGCTACCGATATGATCTCGACCCGTGAATTCACAATGTTTTCAAAAACAATTACACTTCACAAATTATTGTTAATTATAAACTTGAACTAATCTAACACAGACACTTTAACTAAAATGAAAATAAAAACTTAAAGAAATAAAATTAAATTTTTGAATAATTTAATGACACGGCCTTCTTCTTCGTCACTAATTATTTTGATTGTTGGGTCATTTTCCGACCCTGGTGCTCGTTGAACTTCTTGATTTTTCTCTTGATTTTCCGGCTTTTCCTCATCTGCTTCACCATCTTCAAGATCAGTTTAAAAATCAGTTTCCATTAAAGATTCCTCAACATCATCAGAATTCTCATTATATTTCCTTGTCAGTAAGTGGTATATACATGAGTATGACTTCCTTAATGCCTTTTGTGTTAATTGAGTTCTTTCGTTTTTCGTGGCTTCATTACCATCTCTATTATCTCGTCTTCATCTGCTAGCAGTAAAAAGTTGGCAATGAAGCATAGGTAAGCACTTGGGTATTGAGATTCACTCATTTTTTTATAGTTAGGCCATACAAATCTTTCATCATAAAGCGATTTCGCAAAATCACTTTTGAAACTGATTAGCACGAAAGGCTCGGCTGTGAATTGAATCACGTCATCCGGATTGCCTACATTGATGACGGTTACGTCATAAATCAATTCCCAGTCATTTATAGGCTTCTGAGCTATTGGGAATGTGTGTTAGTATGCATTCTTTGACAGTTTCAAGAGTTGAGATAATGATGTTGTCAAATTCGATTATCTCATATAACTTTATAAGCTGGAGCGTTTGAGTGACATCAGCTCGCAACCTACGTTGTTCGATTACAATTTCAGTAGCTTCTGATTGATTTGTGAGTTCAGCGGAAGTTATCTTCGACATCTCCTTTCCGTTTTCAGACTTTAAAACCAACCTACCGGCTGCGCCAAAATGTTAGGTATAAAATGTTAAATAAACAGCCAACGACCCCGCACTTTGGTGGTATCAATTGAACTCACTGATTATTCGCGTTTTCCAATTGAAACTTGCCGATGACCGAAATGTCCATGAAGCATTTAGAGGTTGTTCGTCTCCTTGTGCCAATTGCAATGTAGAAACTCGCTCGTCAAGCATTGTGGTGTTGCCCAATTCTTGTGCCAATTGCAAAGGTGAACCTTTATTCCGACATCATCAATGGCAATGACTTGTTGAATTGGGGAACTCGCTTACTGTTTGGCGACCCAAATGCACGCGCAACACGGTTTTGTTGCTTGATGTGCTTTTTTATGTGCGATAGTTCCCATATGCCTTTCAATATGAAATTTTCCACCAGCTATTTGCGTATTGCATATAATGCATTTTTTAGGTTTTGTTTCAGTGTCATCGTGCAGCCATTCATACTTTTTCCTTCCAAGATTGTTGAAATAGCACTTCAAGCGAATACTTTTTTTCCACTGGTTCTTGGTTTGGACATGATGGAACGCTAAATTAAAATGTAAAGACAAAAACATTACAATTTTCTGAATATTTTGTATGTTTAATGTAATTTTACCTTTCTTCTGATTGTATTTTATGTAGTTGGGCAGGCATGGCTTTGTTGTACTTGTACATGGTGTTTCAATTTCGTTGAGATCTATTTTGGTCAGCTTTGATACCTTGAACGAGAGTAGTTACACTCAAAAAAATATCCTGGTTGTGACTTGCTTTGCTTTTCCAGCCAGGGTAAAAGCTCACGGCACGCCAGGGTTCTTTCTGAAGAAAGACACGTTAAACTTCAGTTTCTTTTAATAACTCTTTATTTCTTCACCAATTCTCTGAAGATAAATAATAACAAACAAATGACAAAATGGTTAGAACACGTTTAGTAGGTCCGGTATAAATAAGGGCTTGACGCTCTATAAGCGTCAACGGCAACGGTGTATCGGCTGCTTCCGATGTAGTTTCGACGGCGTTAGCAACAGGCCTCCTAGTTAAAATGCTTCTCGGAATTACAAGAGGCGGCAACAGCGGCATCGGCGCGGCGGTCGGGAATATCGGCGGTCGGTTGCCCACAGGCTACGATAAGAGGAAGGTCCGTGTCGTCCTCCTGTAAAAAGAAATAGAGCTATGTATCCCCGAAAGGTTCTGGTTAGGAGGCTCACAGGTATAGCGCCCACTGGCGGCGATTCAAAGTTGGACATGTTTCTCTGAGGCCCTCTGTCAGGCGCTGGTTAGGCTCACAAGTATTAATCGGTACCCCTGGCGGCAATCGGCTCACAGGCATAAAAATACCTGGCAGTAATTCAAAAGGGTGACAGGTTTCTCTAAGGCCCTCTGTCAGGCGCTGGTTAATAGGAAGTATGTCCTATGGATCCCAGGTATTAGTCGTTGCCCCTGGTGGCACAATACTTAAGACTCTATATATTTATTAATATTATTCCAAATGAATAATATTATTTTTTCTTACCCTTACTGCTGCTTACTGGAGAGATGTTTGCGCTGTGACTTGCGCCGGCGGACTGTGTCTTCCTATGACGGCACTCGCCCTTTTATATGTACATCTCCGTCCGTCCGTGCAGAAATGGTGTAGGACTCACCTCACTGCAGTGATTGGTGTTGACTCACCTCACGGCTGTTCTTCCCCATGACTATTTGCAGGTCGAACTCCAGCTCCTTCCTTCGTCCGCTGGCTCGGTGAATCAAGACCGCATGTCCCCGTCTTGTTATCAGTCTATGGTCTCGGTCCGCCCGGTAAATCGGAATTTCTGTCTCCGATGTCGGGGATTATACAACGGGTGGTCTGTTATTGAGATGTGCCTAAAAGGATCTTACTCCTCTGCAATCGCAGTGGTTTCTTCACCTTTGGGGAATACGCGATGGCTGCCAGGTTTGATACTGCGAACCTATTAGCTGCCGGGGCGTTGGTCCAAACGACGGGGACTCCCGGCCATGGTTCCTCGGCGGCCATCGCTCCTTGTGCTCTTTCGGTAGTAGCAACCCTAGTGCTGTGCTGCACTGGGGGCCGCGCTTGCCTGCTCCATGTGGCGGCTTCTGATGGGAGCGGTATCGCAGCTGTGACTGTTCTTGTCGCTCGGCTGGAAGGTTAAGGAGTGTTGCGGCGGCGGCGGTTCTGCGGGCTTCTAGCGGCTAGCTCACGCCCTATTGCGCGTAGGCGCGTACTGGTGGGGTGACCCTTGGCTCTGGGTCGGCTAGCTTTGGCGTCCACCTTCACCAGATTAGCGGCTACGGCTTGCCTTATTGCTTCGTGGACATCGCTTTTCGATATTCGGGCCGTGCGCTGTTTTCCAAGTGCTGGTGGCGTCGGGCGTTGGTTGTGGCTGAGCGACTCGCTTTTCGCGGCTGGTGGCGGTCGTTTCTTGCCTTAAAGGGACGGAATGCCTACATTCGACGCCTTTGAGGTTTGCTCGGCTGGGTTCGGCACGGGTAAATCCGGCAGAAAGATCGCTTTGTTTTTGTGTTGGTAGTTTCGATGGTTGAGTCGGTGTTCGCTTCCATGGTTGCGCTAGTTCTCGTTCGGTTTCGTCCATATTACTTGTTGCTCGTTCAACGACTGACGACAGACTGATCATGCCTGCTGGTTTAATTATATTATTGCAACTCATATGAGGTGAATTGAAACCTTTTTAGGTCCTTCACATGTGTGCGCAATACGGGATTTCTCTTATTTTCTTTTGACTGTTCCTTCTTAATTTCCACAATGACAGGGGAAATGAATTGGATGACCACGTATGAACGTGGTGCCAATTTTTCCGTAAAATGTTTTTGGGCGGAGGAGAGTACTCGCACTCTCTTATATACACGTTCAACCAGACTCGGTTTCCATGCTCTTCGTCTTAGATTGTAGTGTCGTGCCTGGCGCTGCGCGGCGGTTTGTAAATAAATTTGAACCACCTGGTAGAGTGCTTTCAACCGTTCCCCCCCTGATTGTCGGCGGTTCTTCGCAGCCTGCAGCCGGCAAATTCGGTTCTGGCGGTGCTTTTATTTCTCTCCCAAAATTAAGGAATGCAAGGGAAAAACTTGTGGAATCGTGCTTACTTGTATTGATAGCGAACGTGAGCTCAGGCAGATGTTCGTCCCACGTACGGTGATTTTCATTTATGTATTCTGCTTATGTATTGTTGCTTGCGGGGAATACGGAGCGGTTAATCTTTGTTTTATTCCCATGATGTGAGGATAGAGCTAGTAAATTGGCTACCATTGTCAGACAGCAGGACGCGGGGAACACCGAAATGCGCGACTATGCTTTCTCTTATGGCCTTAACTACGGCTTGGCTGGTCGCTGATCGCATTGGTACCGCTTCGACCCATTTGGTGAAGATGTCTACCTTCTGCTGTCTTCCCTTCATGGAGCGGGGCAGCGGGCCCATGAAATCCACGCACACTGTATCCCACGGCACATTACTAGTGGCCGTGTGCATTAAACCTCCTGGTTTTTGCTGGGATGCCTGGCTTTACATGTCGGGCATCCGCTTACGTAGCGGGCTATGTCTCGGTACATCCCAGGCCAGTAATATAGATTCATGATTCGGGCTGCGGTCTTGGATATGCCTAGGTGTCCTGCTGTTACGGTGTCGTGGTTGTCGTACAAGATTTTGTTCCTCTCTGAAACGGGGACGCATAGTTTCCACGCTTCTACATCGCTCGCAAGCGGGTGGAGGTGAATTTCCGATACAAGCTGTTTTTTGCCCAACGTTGATGCTTACCTTTCTTTGAAAAACGTAACTCAAGCAAAAAATTTACAAATGAAAAGATTTGGAAATTTTGTGATTTTCAATTAATAAGATTTTTTTATTGCCAATATTTGATTTGTTAATTATGGATAGGTTTTGTTGTTTATTCAATTGATATGCGCTTATGTACTATAGTGTACGCCTTCCAATTGATTGGTTTTTATTTTAAAACAAATGAGCTTTGTTCAATCTTAACTTATTCACTATTCACACTTATTTCTTAGATTGTCCTCAAATGACATTTGTTTCACGTATCCGTGTGAACGTTTTCCAATTGATTCACTCTAAGATTACTACGTTTTTACTCAACAGAGATAAGTTTTCAAATCACGTTCGAATGATGTATAATGTCATCAACCGACTTCAAATTGATTCCTTCTCTCTTTTACAACTTACTACAAATTTCTACTTAAAGCTTCTGGCGATAGCTCAGGAGTGTCGCCAGATCCCAGTCCTCCGCTTCCTCTGCCAGGACGTTTGTGCTGAGCCTCTTGATGGCGGTACATACGGACGATCTTCGGTTTAGTGCCGTGATTTACCTAACTTATCGTCTTTATTTATTTCACTGGTTACTGAAACCACAAAATCACCCACGTCACGCGCACGAGAATTAGTAATGTAACTACGCACAAACCGAGTGTGGTAACTTCTACCACACACATTAACTTTTGAAACACGCACTTTTCGAGACCTCACAGGGGGCACCAAATGTTCGGGAATTAATCACTTCCGAAACCAAATCACAGTAGGGGGGAAACCTGAAAAATGGTCTTCAAAATAGGATCCAAGAGTAGAGGGCACAATGCCGAACAACAACCTTCAGTTAGCTATTTTAATTTATTACACAAAAATGATTCTTAGTTCTATACTTTAAATACACAAGTTACTGGATATAATGAACAAATATAGCCAAGCTATGCCCAAGATTATTGCAAAGAGTTTATACCACGTATACCAAGTAGACGACCACGTCGCGATGAAGTTCAGAGTAAGACTATAAAAGCCAACCACCAGCCACCAACCACCATCCTTCAGTAGTCCACAGCGTCCAAACTGCTGACTTACCAAAACTCCCACACGTTTAGGGAGCCCAATAGCTGATACCAATGCCATGCACTGGCTGTCCAACGGCACAACAGAAAGAATGTGCCGACCCTTGCAACTAACGCTACGATCCGTGGGAGAGACATCATACTGCAAACGAAAAGTAGTGGCAGGTCATAGATGCGACAGTATTTATACATCATAAATACTGCCATCGTATGACATCATCGACAGCGGTGTGTATCGGGTATCCACACCAAGTAGTAGATACCCTCAGACGAACGATCGTATCTGGGCCAAGTCATTGGCAGATACATTTCTCTGTACTTTGAGTGGGTGTTGATATGGTTTGCTAGTTGGGTCGTCAAATGTGGATATTTGAGGCGACCGATTATCCATGACATGAGGCTGGCTGTGGTGACTGTTGGCTTTGATGGAAAAGTGGAATGCATCGTCAGCATTCCGTTGGAGAATTAATTCGGTCATCGGTTGACTGACCGAACATATCAAAATATATTTGTTTAGCGTATAATTAGCTGAACAATTTCCAATTGATTTATAAATTTACAATTTACCTTGATTTTTGATGTTTTCTCCTTGAGGTCAGGGACTAGAGTGATCGATTGTAGAAAATCCTGGGCCTTTTATACTGTATTTTGCTCCACTTCTACCGTTTTCGGGCAGTGACAATGCTACCTACTCATCATCACTATTGCAATCCACCTGAATTTGTTTATATATAAGATTTTAATTTGTTTTTTTTTTTTTTATTGTTATTATTGGTTGGTGAGCGAACACAAGCGATTATCTAGTACACGGTAGTCGGGGTACTGATACTTGCTAACAGGATACTGGTAGTATTTACCAGGAACATTATTTTTTTCCTGATAGAATGTACCTGTATTCTGGTACAATATACCAGGACTCCGGGTAATTTTCCTGGTACCTGCTACCAGTATACTGGTAGTATTTACTACGAATTGGTTTTCTCTGATTTCTTCGTTTTCCAGTTCATTGAAGTTTATATCATCTGAAGAGGGCAGTCGTGTCCTTCCCTGAATTTTCTTCATCAGCCATTGTCTCCTGGAGACAAATACTTTTTCCAGCTGGAATATTCATTTTCTTGCGTCTTTTTACTACAATTTTAGTACACTCTTGCCTTTTTTCATATAATGCGTTAAGGAATTCAGAACGCACTAAATTTTCATCGCAGGACTTTTTTTGGAATGCGATTAAGTACTTCTTCCACGTTTACCGGAAATATACCACACTTCCGGAATACAGATATTAAGTTGTCCGAAGCGTTTGGCACAATCAGTTCCATCATCTTGTTTAGTAGTGGTGGAAAATCTTCTTTTTGAATATTGGTATGTCGAAGACCTTTTGGGGTATCCTTCCAATCCGACAGCACCTTTCGCCAGGCTGTTGTTAGGGGTCGGAAAAATGCTACATCGAGTGGTTGCGTTAGATGGGTGCTGTTGGGTGGCAGGCAAATAAGGGTCACTTCGTTTTTGACGCACAGCTGAACAGCGTGTACAGTTAAATGCGAAGAAAGGTTGTCGCAAATAATTACTTTTTTTCCTTCAAGCTTTCTAAGCATAGGAATCATTTGATATTCCAGCCAGTCTGTAAATATGTGTGCATCGAACCATCCAGACGCACTAACATTATATCGACAGCCTGTGGGATCCACGATGTCCACATTTTCGTAGCTCGATAAACAACATAAGGCGGCATCAGCTTTCCAGCAGCGTTGTTTTTTTTTTTTTCTTTTTCTGATGAATCATCTGAACCTTGAGACTTTGCATGGTCTTTCCTCTTTTGTTCCCTTTTGAGGTACGCTTGGATTACTGCCTCTTCTCCGAATCTTACTCTCATGGCAGGTCGAGTTTTGTTGGACAAGTATATAATTGCAGCATTGATTGAAACACTCACCAGTGAATCAGGTGTTATCATTGCAACATTTTTTGATCTTACAGATCCCATTAGTGTTCCATAAATGTGAATCATCGTATGAAGGCATGGATTGCTAGCCGCTGAGTATGGACTTTTGTTTGAGATTCCGAAACCAATCATATATGGTAAATATGAGTGTTTCTCTAACAACTCTTCATTTTCAAATTGTGTATGAAACATCTGTTCAATTTCTTCTTGGCAGTTATGCACAAAGATCCAGGGAGTTGTGTCTACTATATGATTTACACCCATTAACTGCTTTAAATGCTCTATTTCACTAAGAGCTGAACAACCAAGACTTCTAAATGTAATAGTTCCGATCCGAGATTTGGTATAGACGTTAGAGGGAAATCTTTCTAAGAACATATCAAATGCACATGCTAACTTCATAAAAGTGGGGTTGTCTTCTATATACAATCCATTACTGTTTGAAGATTCAAGTGAAAATGGTGTAGAGCTAGTTGGTCCATATGGGGCACATGTTGCATTTATTTTATCAGACATTTTTGTTTTCATTGATTGATGAGTCTTCCTGAATCGATGTAATCCTAAAACTAATGTTGCAATGTAAAGATCAGGCACTGGACCAAGTACGTCTTGAGGGTCTTTCACAGTGACAGATTGATTGCCTTGTACAATGATCGATCAAACTAAGAGGAGTAATCGGACCTGGAGGAATGGTTACTGTATATGACTTCCATTCAGTAGTCAAAGACTCTTTGATTGTCCCAAAGAGATGATACAAATAGTCATAGATGACAGAAACTGCTATGTTATCTCCTTTTAAGAAAGCGTATGCCCATTGACGTGATGTCTCTAGCGTGCTATCTAGATGCAGTTCAATTGCGACTTTAGGTTTCTTATTTTGCTCTGTTCCAAACCAAGTATTTGGATATTCTACAGCTCTTCCTGTTGAAAGATCAGGAACTGTGATATTCTTTTTTAACTTGAGGTCATAAATCATGGTTCTCTTGTCGACTGCGGCCATTATGAATGTTAGCGTTTAGTTGCTGTTGTTGGAATTTGTTGCTGATTCGTCGATTTTGTAAAAATAATTATCAACAAATTCCCAAAATTGTTGACATGATTTTGGATACGCTATATTTAGCGTAAAAAATATTTTGATGCAAATGTCGAGTGCCCGGTTGAAGGTAAATACCCTATAGTGCGTGTTGTCGAAATCTACATGTATTTCTTCAATTTCTTCCAATGAACCGATTAACGTAATTACGGGTGGTTGCGACTGTGAATGTTTTGCAGCCAGTGCATTTTGATGTTCTTTATAGTCTTGCTGCTGTGCGAACAACCTAATTGATGCATCTTGGCTGTCAAAAACGGTGAAGCGTTTGTTACCTTCACGTCCACTTGGCTGCAGAAGATAGTGCAAGTGTGTGAAGCTCTGGCGTCTAATAATGAAAAGAAATTTCCTATAGGTTAGTCAATGCAGATTCTACCTCTGTTAGGCGTTGTTCGAGAGTAAAGTTGTTTCGGCATTCGTCGACCTTCGCAGCGAAAACTTAATCTGGTGCTGTTGCCAATGTACTTTACTGTTTACTTACTTTTTCATTAAGAAAATCAAAGCCGGCAGAAAGTTTCCCAAATGCGACACATAAACAAATATAATACCGGTGGTAGTCGGATGACACCGTCCGATAGAGTGAAAGAAAAACCAACTAAATGAATGCCACCAGTACCAGATGTCAAGTCAAGATGATGAGTAATGAATGCATCCAAATTTACATTATAAAGAACGCGTTCAGCTTATTCTTTTATTCGGCCATTAACAAATACTTTTCTTGTTGTGAAGGTGTTTTGAAGTCTTCTTCGTGCTGGCCCTGATAAGCGAAGGGACGCATAAAAAAGAGTGGATCTATCATCCCAAGAATAGTTTTGTTTAAGAAATTCAATATTTTTAGTCCACGATTCAACTGAAACTTGCTGTTGAGCGTACTTTTTAGGAAATCGTTCTCGAGGCCTGATATGTGCAATATACTTAGAATCTGCATTGGTTGTCGATAAGAAGCAATTGCCTAGTATTGGTGAAGGAGGAACACTAATGCTATGTAATCTCAATGAACCTATATTGGTCTGAACAGGAAGCTCTGTGTTTAATGTCACATTAGTTGTTTTTTCCTGTAATAAGTCTGACTGAGTGATTTCAAGCTCAATTTGCCAACTCCAATGAGGACAATCAAAGACCTCATAAGCCTCTCCATTTTCAATATTAGGAAACATGACACGATAAAAGACACAAGCTGAGTCTGCATAGAAACAACCATTACCCCAGAATCCATTGACACTTTTACAACCAGAAGCACCTAGTATCTTGACTTCATTAGGATTCAATTCTTTATTGAAAGTATTAGTGTCATTTTTGTTACAAATACCTTTATTACATTCCCCTGCTGAATTGCATCGATAAACCTTAGAGATTGTTGGCAAGGTTCTGTATGTATAGTATAAAGATCTCTTATTGCAATTCAATCGAATAGAAGTAGTTTTAATTCTGATCGACATGATGACCTTTCCTTCTATGGATTTGGCTTGAATACAAGCATATTGTCCCATAGTAGCTATTGTCAACATGAGATTATAATTAGTACTACAAGAAATTGAAGAACCTATTTCTGTACAGGTTATATCTCTTGAATTTATATTCCCCATATCTGAGCAAGGAAGAGCAATTGGCAATATCAAGATCAATATTATGAAAGTAGTTGCAGAAAGAATTGGTTCTCTCCTCATGGGTGGTCTAACTCTTGGACGTCTAGGTGTTGTATCCGGTATGACCTCAAGTTCTACATGGTTTGTATTAATAACCTGCTCAGGAGTTTCCCATAAACCCTCCACTACTCTTCTATAATTGGATGTTATTAGATTTCTAAAGAACTTATATGCCTTTATAACAACATATCTTAAGAATTTGTAACTAAATCTTGCACCATAAAATAAAATTAACATTATATTTTTGATCATTTTTATAACCCTATAAAATATTGATAAAAGAAGATAAAACCCAAAAGCCACTAAAATATATAATACAAGGAGATAAAAGCTTAAACAATGGAAGTTAACCAATCGTTCATAACAAAATATGCATTTAATTGACTCACATTCTCCGGAGTTGGTGCAAGTTATAGATGTCTCAAACACTCCTGTCTTCTCATTGGAAAATAAGATTAGTTTAAATGTTTGTCCATAATAACGTAATTCTGGTATTTTAATAATTCCAAATGATTTCACAATGTCTTTCAGAATACAATGGTCCATGCAACAAATTTTAGCTAGATTAATATGTTTTTTTACATTATAATCAATCTCACCATCTATACACTTAAAATTACAATCTATGCATTCTAAAGAATCTGGCACTTTTGAGTCTATATCCACCATCCAGCTGAAAGATATCCACGCATCAATATATGAGACACCATCCTTGTTCTTAAAGATGAGATCTTGCCAATTAATATTTGCCTTACAATAACAATCTTTTGTGCCTATACCAAAAGCTTCAACAAAGAACTTATCACCTAAACAGTTCTCATTTGGGACCAATATTGTATTATTGCTTTGACAGTTATAACTTCGTAAATCCTTAGAATCCTGTAGCATAGTCAAAGTATATTCTCCAGACACAATTATCCATTCATTAGCTACATGTATTGCCATAAAGTCTTTTTCCATTTTCCTAATCTTACCAATGCATTTTCTAAGAGGAACCCCATCTATTTTGCAATATAATTTCCTAAGCTGAGGGACAATCGATTCAAAAGGATGTGTTGCAACTCTATTTATTATAGAACTTAATTTTAACTTTTTAAGATCAAACTCATCCTCTACTAAAGACCCTGGTAAGATCTCTTTACATGTTTTATCAGTTACATCAAAATAGTAATCAACTGGACACAAGATTGAAGTAAAACACAGTTGCTTCTTTGGGCTATAATGAGGCTTAATGACAGAAGAAACTTCAACTTCCTCTAATCTCTTCACATCATTATGGCTTCTATCACAATTCAAACTGAATAATTGTGCTGTTCGAAATCCATCTAGTAACACATTGCTGAAACCATCCATAACCATAGACAACCTCCGTGATAAGTCATATTGATCCTTCACATGAGTCATAATTGATATGCCCACATTCACATCAGAAGTATATGCAATATCATGGAAAGTTGAAAGAATTTTTCTGCTAGAATATCTAGATTTTACATACTCAAGTTGAATGGATTCTGTGACTGTACTGTTGGAGATGATTTTGTGGGTTGCTGTGTTATCCAAAACAGCTCTGTTATTATCAGAATTCTGACTCATGATCTTTTCTGAATAGATTGTGTTCTTTCTAGATTCTTTCTCAATGAAATTGGCCAAATTCTTCTCATTGACAAATGTTGTTAGCATTTCTATTAATTGATATAGAATTTTCAAATTAGATGTCTCATCATCATCAAAACTCAGTTCAACACAGTGCATCATTTTCCTCAAGCTAGTAGTGTCACATTTGATTTTTGACTTCTCAAAAACCATTACTTCTATTCTCAAAGATATCTCTAAACGCCTTGATTTTATTCTGAGCAGTTCTTGATCCAATGGCTCATTAACAATCTTTCTAGCATCCCTTAGAAAAGACATGGTTCCAGGATCAACAGTTTTCCTTTTACTGAGCAGTGCAGGCTGATTAAGACTTTCAACTTCTCCACCAATTACATCTGATTGGTCCTTTTCTGTTGTAGGTATATGGTTTAGAGTCTGAGTAATAGTTCTATCAATTTTTGATTCAATAGATTTGTTGGTTATATTAATTGTCCCCTGAACATTTCCATTATTGTTGAGGAATTCTTTAACTAATGAAAGTAACTCTGTATTATTGCAGTCACACACAGGACATGGAATATCTTTTGCTTCATTAGTTATATGAAAGCCTCCATGATTATTCAATGATTGGAAAGTACCACCTTGAATAATGTTTAGAATTCTGGATCCATCTTTAATAGAAGTATTATTTTCTACTGGATTACCTAGAACAGTAAGACATGAATATATAATAATAATGATATAAGCATAAAACTTAAAACTTAAGCTAGTTTTAGGTGGCACAAATAACTTAATTCTAATCATACTGAATTGTTACCCACTCTAATAGAAAATAACGTATAAGTAATTCTAATTAAAGATTATATTTGAATATTATTAAGAATATATCAATACTATAAAATTGTAATATCAATTGAAAATAGTATGAATTTATAATGAAAGAACGGTCTCAATGACAAATTATAATGTGTGTTATCTCTTAGAAAAGTCTGGGCTGTCTCTGTGAAGAATGAAAACAAAAAAAAAGTTAAAATGCCTTATCTCCACAAGACACAATGATCCAGTCTCTAGGATGTCCGGGAGAAATATGGACGAGTATGGCTTGTTCTATGTTGGTAGACATATTCTAAAATGTGAAATGTTTCCAATTTACTGGGCTGGACATTGTGTCTTGTGGAGATAAGGCAATATGATCATTTTCGAGATGGAATCGTGGGAGAGCTTTATCTCCTTTCCCAACCTAACCGTCTCGTAAAAATACCCCTCGATACATTCATTAGGGTTTCTCTTCCGGCTCATTAATTTAATAAGTTTAAAACCCTGGTCATCAGCAGACGGAAAACTTTTAACTAATTGTACTTTAAAAGTTTCCCAGTCTGTAATATCGCTCTGGGCAGACATAAACCAACTTCGTGCTGGCCCCGATAAGCGAAGGGACGCATAAAAAAGGGTGGATCTATCATCCCAAGAATAATTTGCCTTCAGCGATTCAATATTTTTTATCCAAGAATCAACTGAAACTTGGTGTTCCAGTTGTGGATTAAATTCAGGAATAAAAATTGCGATTTCATTTGGTCCCATGGAAAATGGGCGACTCACCTGGAGACTGTTGGAGACTGGGCTGATTCTAGAACTACTCAGGGTTTCATTCTCGTCCCGCAGTCTCTGCATCTCAGACTAACGCTTCTCGGAGTTGTACCTCCGCTTTCCTCATTGTACTTTTACGATCTTACTTACTTACTTAAGGTGGCGCTACTTACTTACTGGGTAGCCAGTTTAACCGAAAACTTCTGGAACGGATGTGGAGCAATATGAGCTTTTTTCAGCTTATAGCATACTTGGAAGTCACCTTTAGAGTCTTCATTATATAGTTTTTTTATAGGATCCCATTTCACAACATCGTCTTTGATTTTTATTGTATGATGTTCCGCACACTCTTAAACAGGTGGCAATAGTCGTATAGCAGGAAAATTTTGTTTGTGCCTATTTCTATATAGGGCTTATCTAATGACTCAAGACCTACTCCAAGGGTCTTATAAGCCAGAACATTGTTTGTACCCTGGTCGCAGTTTGTCGCAACTACATTCAAACCACATTCCAGAACCTTATCTAGGGCATGTTTTATCAATTTTGCTAGCATTTCACCTTTTGGTGACCCGACGTAATAGCAGATCGTCTGTTTCCAATTCCTGTTTAGCTCAGAATGAAATCCAACATCCTGTCCCACCATACAAATATCAGATCTCCTAAGGGTCGATTTTCATAGCGGAGTTTGAAGATGTTAATAATTATATTCAATAGGAACATTATAATTCTCAGGCAAATGAACATCCCAAAGACAAAAGAGCCAAAATCACCGAGTTTAGAGTAAAACTTTTCTACTATACCTCCCACCTTCCCCTTAATTACTTCGAAATCTGTGGGTGTGAATGCATTAGAGACAACAACCTGTGCGTGTCCATTCTCCCAAGACACAGCATCCTTGGCCAGTGATGATATAATAGTTTTCCCTTCATCAGGAACTAATAAAGACCTCTGGAATCCTTGTAACTCTTTTAAGGTATATATCCCTGTAGCTACTAGATCATTTATCGTTTGGAACTCCCATTTGGAATACGCTAGTGGACTAATATATGCTGGAGTGATTGTTCGATGTAAAGCATGAGAGAGGGTATACCATATGCCGCCCAATTGATACATTATAGGTAACATAGGGTCGCAACATCGACAATTATTCGAGTGCGTGGCCTTAGATATCTTTGTACACCATTGTACGATACAGGAAGTTCATGGGTGCAGGATCCATTTATTATTTGGGCAGATACTGACACCGCTTTGCATTGAATTAGGTGGACTACTTCCCCCCTAATTAAGGCAGTATATCCTGGTCCTTTAAAATAATCGTAAGCGAAGTCTTCTGGAGATAAATATGCTAGCGTGAGATGATTCCTGAGAACTGTCTGTTCGATTTGGCACCTTTCTTGCACCAACGTTTTGTACAGACTATCGACTTGGTCCTTAGTATGGCGCATTATATACACCAGTTTAGTATTCGTGTATGTCATGATATCAATGCCTGTACTTTTTAAAGGCACATGTTTTAGTTTAATATTTTCCCAAGACTTATCATCCATAATTAACAACTTCGGATGTTCGGTTTGATACAAAGTCAAATAATTGTTTCTTACAGTCAATGCAAATTCTGACCCTTGCTTGGAAAATAAATATGTCAAAATTTCGCTAGAACCCCTGTTATCAATGATTTTAGAAGCGGGGCCTTCATAGAGCAAGCTGAAGGGCTTTTCATCATCGCACATTGTGCCCTCCAAAAGAGTCGCCCAATAATGCCACCCGGTAGTAGGGGAGAAGCACTTCTTGAGTTTTTATACTAATTTACAATTATATTATACATATCTACATAATGTTAAAAATAAAATCGATTGTTTTACAAACCTCTTAAAAAATTTTTCTTGTTTAACTGACAAAGAAGGTCGTGGCAGTTTTTATCTTTAATCTTGTCATTGAAAACTGGTAGAATTGCTGATTTGAAACTGTCCCATTTTTCAATAAGAAGACTTTGTTTTCCCGGAAATAAAATTTCGAAATCAATATTGATCTAGAATTATAAAGCAAATAAATATGGGAAAATGAGATGAGGCAATTATAAATTTTTATAAAATTGTGACAATTATCTCTTATGAATATCATTTTGACATCTAAGTTACGGTCAGAGTATATGAAACATACCAAACGATCTCATATTGAAATTGATTGATAATTGATAAAGTGAAACGATAACGAGTTTTCTCTCAAAAGCTTAATCTAACGAATAATAAAGATAAAAAGACAGAGTAGAGTTCTGAGCACTCTACCACGTAACGGTATACTGTCCTTAACCGTGGCTCAAAATAAATAAACCTAAGTTGATGCTAACTTGACATCAATCGAACAAATACGCTTAATGCGTAAAACAGGCTTAAATGGCACATTAGTATAGTGCGTAATATCATTGAATATGGGCGACCAACCAACATTCAAAGTGTCTAATACAGCAATTTGCGCTGCAGTTGGATCATCAATCGTAAAAGGGAAAAAGAATCTGCTTCTAGCAGATGAAAGCGTCTTTTTAACGCGGTAAAGAAAGCTACCTCCCAGGTAGGAAAGAGAGCCTGGGCAGACAAGAGGAGCTTCAGAAGTAAAGTTGACAGAACCAAGGTCAACTGAATTATTAATATAAGAAGCCAAATCTACAGGTGCTTCAATGACAAACTGACCCTGTGAACCAGTCAGATTCGTTGGGATAGGGCTGGACTCCAGACTCGGTACCTCTAGCAGATATTTCTGCACCGACCCCATCAGTCTAACATTGACAAGAAAGTTTGCAACATCACTTGGAAAATTTTCAGCGCCAACTCCAGCACGCTCTAAAACCATGAGCTGCATATGTTGCAACTTCTCAGCTGGCTCGTAACCGATACAGCGGTTAGTCCAATCGCGTTCTATGTCATTTGGGTTCCATTCAGGTGAAGCATCAGGCGGAGCCTCAGTATGAATTATGTCCTGCATAATTCGTTGTGCCGCTATTGACACATTCGGGTAGTCCGTGGTAAGATAAAATTGTGTTTCAATATTTTTAAAATAACCAAACTCATCATAAGTGTATGGCTTGGTATTGAATTTACTTTCAGGGCCGGACGGTATCATGAAGTTTCCGAAACCTGACAAATAAAGTGCGATGCTTTTCGGTAATATAAAATTTCCCTGTTGATAAATCATGTCTACGAACTCAATTTCAGCCGTAGACAAACGGTATCTATTCATTCTCTTAAGATAGAGAACTCTAGCCCATGCGAGAGTAGTGAGATAGTAATTATATGCCGAAAGACTGATCGAACGTTTGAAGTTTAAGTTATGAGCACAAAAGTTCTCATAACTTTCCTTCACAAGAGTTGGAAAACCACTAAACCCCGTGAAGTGATTCAACTCTTCAGCTACGGGACGTAGCTCTTCCGAAGGATTCGGGAAAAATGCCTCGAGGTAGAGGGGATCATTTTTGAGCTCAGAGCTTGTCTTTGACAAATGCTGGCCTGTGGGTACTGAGTCAACGGTTACAATCGGTGACCGGATATCGCTTTGAAAATTACGGAATCCAGACTATCTTAAAAAAGCTATGTAGGTACTTAAAAACGAAATATTTACCAGTGTTATTCCAGCCGAGTGCTTGAGCAAAGGCCAAGTATTTAAAATATCAGGGAAATTTTGCTTCTTTATATCCAGTTGTCTCGCCTTATGAATTTTTCGCCATTTAAATTTTACCTCCTCCCAAGGTTCTTTATGAATCTGAAGCCAATTGATATCCACCGGAATGTCATTATCTGGCTCTCACCCAGAAGGTCCGGGTTCGATTCCCGGTATGGGAACCAAAAACATGTAAAGTTGGTGGCGACGGCGTATATTCAGTAAAGGCGACGCGACGGCGCAAACTTAATAGAAAAATGACTGAATCGATTTTGTTTTTAACATATAATTGAAATAATCAATAAAAATGACATTAATAATTCAAATACAATACAAGGGCTTTTGCCACACGGCGCGTTTCTATCTGGTCTGTTTTGTACGTCTTATTCGGATGGCTGTTAAATTGAAACTGCCTCTACTTTCCCATTTGCATTGGAAGTGTCAACCACATGTAAGATGCTGGCTCTCTCACACTAACAGTCATCTTAATCAAAAAAATTATGATTGAAATAAAGTTTAAGTTAGAGCTGTTTGCTGTTAAAAAATATACCATTTAAAAATTCTACTTCTTCTTCATCCAAAACAGGATTTACAAAAATTGAACTGGAACTACAGCCAGGTTCGTTATTGAATGCAGTGAAACCAATTTTTCTATGACGACGCTTTAAGTTATAATACCGGCAGTACAATCGTCCTGTAGGATTTTCCTTTGAGCCTTTCTTAGGTGGTATGAAATAAATATTCTGCAAATTATAAATTTTGTGAAGGTTGTATAACCAATTTTAATATAAGTAAATGATATCACCATCTGCGAGCAAAAACTATTTAACTTTTTTTTTTAATTTTAGCACGAATTATAGTTTTATTGCTTCGGAATACCTGCAAAATTGTTTTAAGTCACAAAAGCAAATTTTCAGTCATTTTTTCTATGTATAAGCTATACAATTTTCTTCAGAAGTTAATAAATTAGAACAAAATTGTATTTAAGAATGAATTGAAATTATTTTAAAATGGAGACAAACTGGACAATATAGCATAAAATCAATGGATATAGAACATTTTACATGTTAAATTGAACTATTTGGAATCAATTTCACTTAAAAGACGAAAGTGGTTACCAATTTATCTCATTAATTGATATTTTTAGAAAAAAGAAACTGTTTTCAAATTCTAAAAGAGCCCCCTCAGCATCCAGCTATTTCGGAACTTATGTTTTTACCGAAAGTTAAATAGTAGACAATATAGATGCAATCAAGTGGTGATATTTTGCTTAATATTACAATGTTTTTTATTATTTGTTGATAACTATATAAATTAACATAGATTAAAAAGAAAAAATGCTTACAGGGTTTTCGTTAAACCGATCATGTATTTTTGTTGCAATATATTGAAATTCTTTTCGGGTCACTGACTGATTTATTTTTAAGCAGCCAATTTGTGATGCATTCCAGCAAAATCGCTCTTGACGAATCTCCAATTCTGTTAAATTGTTGAAACTCATTTAATACAAAATTTCCGGATGGATATGATTGAAGTATCGCATCGATGTCCTAAAATTTAGTATTAATTAAGAAAACATAGAAACAGAATGACCTTGAAGAAATTTCAAATAACTCACGAAGCTACCAAAGGTGACACTAGGTGATGGTGGATTTGATATGAATGAGGTATTTGATGAAGGCGACGATGGCGTTGAACCTTCTGCCGAATCTTGAGACAAATGTGAGCAACAATGCTCTGCTACACGTTTTTTTACTTCTTCTTTTATCGCGTTATCTTCGGTGCTAGCGTTCGCGTTGTTTAGTTCATCGAAAAGAGCATTAGCCCTCTCCGCGTATGTACTAACAGGTTCCTTAAAGCCTTGCTTAAATTGGAAAATTTCGGTCTGTATCACTTGCACAGACCTAGTTTTCCTAAAGTTTTTGATCAAACCCTTATTTAACTCTTTCCAGGCATTGTAATCGTTATACTTGAGTATAACGTTATATGCCCGGTTAGTTAATTTGGACTTAACAATGTCAACAAGGTCGGCTTTTTTCGGGATCGGTAGATGTTTTTTTTTTTATTGAAGGTCTATTAATTGAATAAACCTGTCTAAGTTTCTTGAACTTCCATCAAACTCAGGTATGAGTTTGATGGCTTGAGAAACATTGAATGTCGACATAGTGGGTTCTGGGAGAGAAAAAGCTGAAACTGTGTTGTTACACTTTTCACTTGAAACCGGTGATGCGAGCAGTTTATCCAATGGACGTTTGGATTCTGAAATTTCGCTATCTGAGGATCTGCGCGATCGCGTGACTTTTCTACTTCTGAGTGAAATGTTCAGATTCAGAGCAGGGTCGGACATAAGTGTTTAAAATCTGGGATTAGGGATAATGGTAGGATTTGGTATTTTTTTTAGGTATATATAAAAAAAACTGGTTACACTTGTTTTAATCACTAACTAGAGAGGAATAACTTAGTGTGAGAAAATATAAAAAATATACATATACATACACTACAATATGAATACAAAAAAATTGCTTACATAATCATAATTTTTCTTTGGTTGGTTTTCTTTATTTTCTCTTTTTTTTTTTATTTGAATTGAACACTCTTTACTTTTTACTTATTTTTTTTTTTCGGAAAAGAAGGCAGATGCTTTACACTTCTAATCCCACCGCTGCCACCAATGTTATTCCGGAGAACACAAGTAAAACAAAACAACGTTTTCGGTTAACGTTTAGAATAAGAGTGCCTTCTTCATTCTTTCGCACTACGTACTTATAACCTATGATCGTCACTATTGGTTCCAGGTCAACCACGCAATCTGGGCCACACAGACTGCAACCACCATATGCCAACCATATGTGTGTGCTATTTCTCACAATTGCTTGGTATGCAATGTGACACTACACAGTATGTTCCTCGTCGCTTTCTTTGATAACGTATTTCGGTTCGCTTGACATGCATTGTTATTGTTGTGACATAACCAATGCATGACACATTTATCGAAATCGAAACTATGTCGTACGTTAAAGAAGCGACGGGGCAATTCTGTGGTGTAATATTCCAGTTGCATGCACGTTTGGTTGTCTGTAAAGTTTCATCTTCATTTATTGATAGGCCGATCTTTATGGTGGCATATCTTATGGAATTCATTATAACAGCATTATTCTGGATGACCTCATCAATTGATTGAACAGTACTAATCGTGTCCAATGTACTGTTCAGCTTATACAGTGTGCATATTACCTGATTGTCGCCTTGAGCAAGTATTCGCACTTCTGTGTTTCGGATTCTGGATTCTCTCTCTATACATAACAAGTTTAATACACTCCATCCCTTTTGACGCAACCCTTCCAACCCTCCTTTTTGCCCATTCCAACACACCCTTAAATTTAAATCAGCATTAACAACGCATCCTTGAACTACTTTCATTAGATCAGGCCGGTCCCGATAATAAATTAATGATTTTTCAAAGAATTCGTGAGTCCGGGAGAATAACAAAGGCAAACCAAAAAACTTTCCAATTACTGTAAAAACTGGTTCTGTGGACTCGTACCTTTGATAATTGTTCCACTTTTCGTAGTCAATATGGTTGGCGATTGTGATGTTCTTGTAATCAAGCGAACCTTGGCCTGTCGTGTTATTCAACATTTTTTTTTGATCAATGTCGTTTGATCGTCTGCCATAGTCAGTCCTTTAAAAAGTGGGATGACTTTTTGCTTAATTAAGTACTCAGTAAATACAAAATACTCCCGGAGTTTCCAACTCATCAGAGCAAAGAATCTCCCTTTCCATTTTATCTCCCGTTCTTTCGCTTTAAGTCCAATAATTAAGTCATCTATGTCTAGACCATTGTCGTTAACATTCTTTAAAAATTGGGGCCAGTTAGTACTAGGTGTTTTTAGTAATGTTTCCAATACCTTGCGAGTAGGGATGGGAGTTTTAGGATTATTGCATAAATGACTGATAAGTTCCGATCTCTGAATTGAGTGGGTCTTATCAGAATAAATCAACGTTGGATCAACAACCTCTGGTATGTCCCAAGCTTTATAAATCGGAAGATGATGCCAAACTGGCGGGAGGTCAAGAATTACATCTATGGCTGGCCAAGTGTTGTTCAGAACGTGTTCTCTTAAGGGATGATCTTTTGGTAATTCTTTGTAGTTGATAAACCATTTATATTTTGTTAAATATTCCCTTTTTAAAATCTTAAAGGCGAGGTCGGATGCTAATAAATTGGCATATTTGATGTCAATTGGTCTCTCGTCTGACATTACATTTTTGTACAGAGCTTTTAACCCCTCCATGTAGTCAATAAATGGATGTCCCCAATGCCGGAAGGAACCATACATAGTCAGTAATAAATCTTTGTCTGTTATAGTAGAAAGGAAATTGTGAAATGTCTTAGCATGTGGATTGATCTTACAAATTTCATCGATTTTAGATTCTATGTGACGCTGAAAATGAGGGAAAGAAGGTATTAAAGGTCTATGTTGGACGGCTATTTCTGACAAGCGTAATGACGTGATCGGTTCCAACATACCTATTGTTTCATAACCTGAGATAGGATCATGACCGACTGCAAGATCACCAAGTTTATACAATTGAACCTGTAATGTATAATTGCTAGATTGATATTTTAAAAATTGTCGATGTTCAATAGCAAACAATGTATGGAATCTTGCTGTCGCGGTGTCTTTATACATAAGGAGCATATTTCTGTCCCAAAGCATATTCAAGGAAGGAATATAGATTATTCCCGGTCCTATGTAGACAGACCCCCAAATTTTGGACTCATATCTGATTCCTTTCTTAAAATCAGTATTGTCCAGGTAGGTTAGTGACATGATCTTTTGCAATGATTTCATTTCATAATCAGTGGATGCATTCATGATCCAGGTCATCTTCAAACCGTCGAGCATGTGAGCTCCGTATTTCAAAGTCTCTGCTTTGGTCGATAATCTTGATTGAAATGAAACATCTTTACTTACCCAGGCTTTAAGATAAGTTCTAACGAGAGAAAAAGTCTCTTCAGCGTATTTATCTGTGGTTCTTATCAAAGTTCGTATTTCTTCTCGATCAACCTCTGGATTTTGCCAAACCTTGCTGAGCTTGTTATGAAATAGTTGAGGTTTTGTAATATTACCCCAGTCTGCTTTGATTTTACATAGCCATGCTTTGTTGTTTTCCCACGTTTTACTAAATAACAATTTATCTTTGATTCCGGAATTCAAATACTCTATGAATCTGACCATACTATCTGATATGAGGGGGGAATTTAATGTGTAATCCGTGTTGTTGATATAAGACGGTATATTCCGTCCTTCTGGACATGAATCTAAATAATCTTCGATGTCATAATTTTCAACATCTAATTTAATATCAGCATATAGTGACCCTTCGTCATCAATATCTACCTCATTTAGAAGTGAATGAAGATTACTCATATGATACATTTTGTGATCTAAAAGTAACGCTCCTTATTGTTAATAAATTAAATGGAATGACTGAAAATGACAAAAAAGCACACACAGAAACGAGCCTTATTTTAATTTAATGTTTAATAAAATAATAATTAGTTAAATGAACCAAATATCTAAAACTACTCAATAAAGAATGAAAATAAAATGAATCTTAAAAAATGCTTCTAGAATTGATCTTAGAGATTGTCGTACGTAGAGTATAATGTATGTTTTTTTTTTTTTTTTTTTTTTTTTTTTTTTTTTTTTTTTTTTTTTTTTTTTTTTTTTTCACGTTATCCCTTATAAAAGGTGGTCATTTCATGGTCATTTCGCGAACGATGAGACTTCCGGCAAAGCAGTATAGACCAATCAATTATCCGGATCAGTTTTATGACACCACTTAAGAGAATCAAACTCACTATTGCAATGGCAATATAAGAAAACCACGTCCAGCCTGTTGACCAGTGGAAGTCGAACCACGGTAGTGATTTTCCAGGTTTTAATTTGGAATAAATAGTTTCTACTCCGTCTTGTATTCCCCCCTTACCCGGCATGGTAATCAGTCCGTTCAACTCTATTTTTTGTTTTAAGCTCAGTGCTAATGCATGTTGATAATCTAGCACATCCGCATTATGGTAAGATACAATAATATAATATAAAATAAATTGAAAGCTTTTCAAAAGGGGGAGGAAATGTGGTGTAATATTCCAGTTGCATGCACGTTTGGTTGTCGTAATCTAATCCGACTGCGTGCAACCTGGCCCAGGCACAGGTAGCCAAAGTCACCGAATGCATTTATACACAGTGCTTGCATATTTCACTACGTGTAATATGCAAGCCATGCACTTTCCCACGTTCAGTGATTTTGCGTTGACCTTGTCTGGACAACGATCACATTGAATCTTCCTAATGAAAAAGTTGAGTTGTTTCTTGACAGTCAACCGTGTCGGTTTATTTATTGTTGATACCACAATTCCTAAGAATTGGGTTTTTGGTTTACAGTTATTGGGTGTGGGGCACAACAAAAGTTTAATATCATCAAAAATGTCTATCGATGAATCTAAATTGCGAATTCCCTGAAATTATTCAGCATAATACTATAATCATAAAATTGTTTGAAGAGTATTTACATTTTCTTTACGCCATTCATGAAGTTTTTGTTTAAACTCAACTCTTAATTTGAACGATTTATTGGTAAAAACTTCTTTCAAATCTTCATTACTAATGAACTTTAAAATGTTTACATTTAATTTAAGACTTGAAAAATGAAAATAAAACTATTTGTTTGATCCCTTGTCGACTTTATATTGTCACTAATTTTTAGCGTCAAAGTTATTATTGGACTGCCTTCTTTCAGTTTACTAGGCGGATTCGCGGCAAATAGATGCACAACGTTGACTACACGAGAACTAAAAAAATGAAAGCACATAAATTTTTCTTTCCTTTATAGTTGGCTTCAAAAAATTTTTTTTTCGCTTGAGACCGTTGCTTGTCGGGTTGTTGGCGGTAGGATGACGTGGAGCAAGTTGACAATTAAAATATATTCTGGATCTGAAAAAAATTATAATTCTATTATAAAAAAGAATCTAAACAATTTTCAAAAGCAAAAAATACTAAAAAGATGAAATAAATATTTGGTGATTTTAAAGTATTCAAAAGATAGAACGATGCCTTTCTGGCTTTGAAGGCCAAAAGATCGTTCATAATCGACTACAATTATGCCGCTGCCTTAACCTTTCGATGACAACTGTTTTTTTTTTTAACAACATACATTTTTTTTATTTCAACTTTTTTATTTTCTACTTTTCATCCGGATTCGGTACCGACCCAAATACGAATCCATCAAATCTACCCTGCCCATACGGGCGTTGTATTCTTTGACAATTTTTGAACATGCTATACTCTTTCTCTTTGTCGTACCGTTCTATCGTGGAAACAGGCTCTGCACCTACATAGGTTGACAAAAAAGTTACTTGTTTGTTATCCTTCCAACCCACGGTAGACATTTCAATACCATCGTAACTTGTGACGTACTCTTCGTACGATCCTCTCACAACCGATTTCGCCATAACATCTTGTTTTGTCGGAAGCTTACAATTTTTTTCCGAGGGGGTTTCTTTGTACAGTACCCAGACACAAAACTCCTTCCTTGGCCATGTAGTGCATAAGTGGCAAGGAGGTGTAAAAATTGTCAAAATAAACGATATGGTTCACTCTTCTTTCGATTACCCGGGATATCACAACATTTCCCACCGCTTCAATGTTCATCTCATTTTCCAACATCGGATCGTCGTCCTTTCCCGAATGAATGATGAGTTGTAAGCATACCCCTTCAGTGAGCACAGCATATATAATTTGAAACCCCACTTGAGTGGTGTTCTCGGTATTTTTGTTGGCGTGGGATTTCCATGTGTTAATTGGTGTTTTCGGGATTTTGGTGGCGTGGGATCGCCATGTGTTAACTTACTGTGCATGATGGGTCTCTTTTCATATTTTTCCTTCAATGTTTGAAAATATTTTAAATCTTTAACCTATTTTATCGGGATGACACCTTTTTAGATGATCTTCGAGCTTTGATGGTTTCATAGAGTCATTGCTCAAAACCTTGCCACCTGCGTTACCGGAGGTTTGTTGGCTTTCAACGGCTTCGGTATCCCTGGTCCGGCTAATTTCTCTTGCCGTCTCTGTAAAACGATCGCCTGGCCTCTTACTGTTGTCGTTTTGGGTGGTGCGGCGGTGGACGGTGCTCGCCGCGCCGGGGTGCTAGTTCGAGCTTTACCGGTTGGGGTCGGCTACTGGTATTCAGCTTTGCTTGCTCTTGGCTGATGCTGGTAATGGGGCCAGTAATCTTCGGTACGGTACTGGGAGCTTGGTATACTCGTCGTCTTATGCTTTCGTTCGCAGCTGGGGTGCGGCTCGGTTCCTGTTGTTTAATTCTGGCGACTGGTAAATCGGGCAACAAGATTGTGGTGCGACCGGGAGAATTCATCTTGCTCGGTTTGTCGCTCTCGAAAACTTCGTTTTTGCCTTTCAAAAAATATATAAAGATACGCCTGGATCTGTCGTCAATGAACGTCAGGAAATATCTCGAACCACCAGTAGATTTTTGCTCGAAAGGGCCGCGGACATCTGTGTGCACCAGCTCCAATAATTAATATGCTCTGTTCGCAGTTGCCTTTGGGAACGGCTGGACGTGCACTTTGATTATCATGCACGTTTTACATGCTACTTTAGAAGAAAAATTAATGTTTTCAAAACCGCGCACTAACTGTTTCTTTGTCATTTGCATCAAACTGCCGTAGTTTAGGTGGCCATATCTTTTGTGCTGGAGAACTGCATCAGCGTGTGATCATGGCAAATGCTTTCTCGTCCATGCCAAGCCAGTCGACATTATCTTCGGCATTTTTTCTTTTAAGTGAACCTGATGCAACTCTCCACATCTGGATGCTCCAATAATCATAGTTCTTCTTCTCCAGTTTCTCTATTTGGTACATTGTACTCATCTACTCCTTAAGTCACGATTTAATATATATATAAAAAAAGCGGTTAACTAAGTTACTATCGCGTCAGTTTCTTTTTACATGTTGCCACATTTTTAGTTAATCTGAGAGTTGTCAAAAGACAATAAATAAATAAAAGTTTTTGCCCTCTTTTGGATAATTGAAATTCATAACATGAAAAAGTTTGAATGTAGAATCTAAACATTTAAGAAAACTATCAAATTTATGGTAGATATTGTCATAAAAAGTATAAAAATATTCCAAATTTTGTTTATCTTTACCTATGAATATAATAATTGGCTGTTGCGTTAGGCTTTGGAAACGTATTTTTGTTTTAGACTCTCAATTTTAAATTTCGAATATCCGACTGATGAGCTCATTAGGAAGTATGATTCTTGGGCGTCTTTTATAGTTGGCTTCTATTTACATTTTTTAGCATTTTGTTTGCCTACTGTAACCACAGATGGTTTCAAAATTTGGTGAACAAGTGACGAGATTAAGGAGCCTCGCGCATTTGCGCTTATATTCTCTAGATCGTTTAATAGAGCCCATGAAGCATTCTCCTTCACTTTTTTTTTTTTTTTTTTTATAACGGGAACTATTTGTGATATGAATGAAGGCCAGAGTTTGAAAAGTTGCGATTGATTGTTTGGTTTAGGGATATTGTGATGCTTCTTTGGTTTTCAGCTGGAGTAGGACTCAGCGGGCCAGGATATTTCCCAAAGAAGCCAAATGACTTGGGGATGATGGTCCAACTTCTGTGTAAAAAGGAGAACTCTGACACGGCAAATGTTTTCTCGAATGTTTTCTTTATTATCCTAATCTAGATCGAAGAGCTTACAATATTGTTTACAAAGAGTTTTGTTTTTTTTTTTTTACGTTAATGTAATCTTAAAATTAACAACATTTTCTTTAATTTACGTTAATTGATCAAAAATAGAAACTGAATCAATATGCCTGAAGGGCCGAGTTTTTCTACGTTAATCGATATGAAAGGAAACTGACAGTGAGCCTGAAGGGCCGGCTGTTTTTGTTTATCTTTACCTTTTTAGGACTTTACGGACGACCGTATTGAAGCGAGGTCGGCGATTGGCTATATGCTGGTCGGACTTGGTGCAACCTTTTGCTGTAGCACCTGGCGGTCGGTCGTTTGGTCACGGTGAGCTATATTTGGGATAAACAAAGATTAGTTAGGTTTAATAGACCTTACAAAATAGTTCCCACTGGGTCCTGACGTTATGAGGCCGATTAAACTGGTTTCTTTACTAATACGGGAACTAAGGTTTACTATTAAAGTCTAAAGAGCGGCGGTTTTGGTATTTTTAATGGACCTTAGAACTAAGGTGTGCCTCCTGGGTCCATCCTCAATACAAGGCCAATACAATGTGCCGCTAGGGGTTTGAGTCGGCTACTTTTAATGGACCTTATGAATGCGCTGTGCCTCCTGGGTCCATACGCACTATAAGGCCAATTAATTCAAAAACAATGTTTGATATTCGGAGGCGGAGACGGTGACTATAAAAAGTCGATAGGGCGGCAGATTTGATATTTAATTAACCTTAGAACTGAGGTGTGCCTCCTGGGTCCATCCTCAATATAAGGCCAATTAAAAACAAATCAAAAAATTACTGTGCAAAGTCGGCAGAAAAGAAATCTTTGCATATAATCAGAGTGATATTCCCACAACTAATGTTTAGCTAGTAATTTATCTTTCCTTTCTGTAGTTGATTTCACATCTACTTATCATTTCTGCGGTGATTAGTGGATGTGAACTCAGAAAAATGAAAATTGTAATCAGAACTTTTTTTCTTATCTTACTCGTATGCCGCTTATGGATGGTTTGTCGCATAGCCATTGTACGTGTAGTTCGCTTTGGGGGCGGCGAATGTAAAAAGTGCGACGTTAATATTATAGGCAATTTCAACAAGTGTATGTCCATGTAGATGCCTGAAAAGTCGCCACTTTTCAAGGATATTTTGGTTATCAGTTTGAATATTTGAAAACCTTTGAGAAGCAACAGATCTCCAATTGGCCTGAACTTCTTCCCAGGGTTCCGAATTGTGCTGAAGCCAAAGGATCTTTTCCTGAAAATCCTCATTTAAAAACGGTACATTTGATTTTGGTTCTTCTACTTGTTTTCCGTTATTCGCATTTATGAGTTTTCTCTTCAAATCTTTTAATTTTATTCTACGGGTCTTAATTTTAGTTAACGGCTCGATTATGCAATTTTCCTACTGGGTTAAGCCCTCGACATCTTTTGTGTAAGCAGTAATATTTTTTTTTCGGTTGGGAAAATATTAATAATTTCATTTGTGGAAACTTCTATGTCCCTCATTGCCATGCCTTTGTTCCTAGGTCAACAATAATTGATAGGTAAGCTCGCTCTTATTCCCTGTTGTTTTTTTATTCGGCTGGGTGAGCCATTCCTTTAGTTGTGTTGCTGTGAAGCTCTTTAGATGTGTGGCTTCCATTTCAAATCTCTGTGTACAACAACAGTTGTCTGTGACCGATCCGTTATTTATTTTTGGCGTCGTTTTCACGAAATTCACTTTAACTGAATTTGTTCACAACTATTTGTGATTATTTACGTTTCTAGCAAACTATCGTTTGTAGGGAATTTAGATGTATGTAGTCCAATCATTCGCGTACTACCGTCTGACACTCATGAATTTTCTTTTCTTTTGGGGGACTCTAGGTCAACAACATGGTTCAACTGTAGCAGATCGGCAATAGCTTTATCCGAGAAGTTATTGCGCTTGGCAACTTGCTAAAATAAAACTCCAGTACGCAGTAAAATATTCTTGGTTACATCTATGAATCTTTATTATTTTCACTTTACAATTTTTGTTACGATTTCTCTCTGTTGTGGTCGGAATACAACTGAACTTCTTATTCTTCAAAGGTCGCAAAGGACTTATGGCTAGGTGTCTTTTTTTTTTTAGCGATGTCAGAATTCATGTAAAAGTGTTTGATTGTATTAGTAAATTATTTTATTCTCTTAAAAGTAATCCCTCATGCTATCGTCGCCGCGTGAGAACAATTTTCGAATCGCGGGACGAAAAAAAAAAAACACTTAAAAGATGTTTTTCACTTGGGAATACTATTTTTTCCCGTTTTTTATTGTTTTAATTGTTTCTCTTGAGTTTTACTTGAGAACTAAAAATAAAATAACTGTCGGGGAAGGCGAAAACTGTCTCAACTACAAACATTTTTCGAAGCAATGTCATCTGGTGTTTCAATGACGAATTGACCCTGTGATCCAGCCACATTCGTGGGCACAGGGCTTGATTGCAAGCTTGGAACTTCTAAGACAGGTGTGGCCAACCTGATTTGACCACGATCTCTTGTTCACTAACGAGACCCTGTGCGATCTACCAATTACATACTTCTAAAAATAACAGCATGGTTCAGTAAACACTCATGTAGCATTTTTTATTTTACTAAGCGAAAAAGCATAAATGTTAAACTTATACTTAGTACTTACTACTTAAATACTTATTTACCTACACATATATTAGTGTGAGCATTGCGTCTGAGTACCATCCACTACTTTAGCATAATCAGGTTTGTAGTTGGAGATTGCCAGCCTTAAATAATCCAATGTATGAGCGTCTGTCAAGCGAGAACGGTGTTTACTTTTTGTTTGCTTTGAGTTGTTGAGTTTTATGTTGAACCATAACACGAATGAAGTTTTTCAACACGTTTCTTCAAATTTGGATATTTTTCGTTGGAAACCAATGCCCAGAAATCTTGGCAGAGGATGAACTTGCTTTAAGAAATATGTCGCAGCGCAGAGTAATAATTTTGTTTTGCAACATCATGTGCTCCATTTGAAATGTATCTGCAAATTTTGTAGCCAATTCATAGATCACTATGATCAATGGAATCATTGGACGGATAACTGATATTAATTTTAACTATATATGGTGTTGACGGAGGTCGATTCCTAGGAATGGATCTTCCTTTCTCTTGTCCCGTGGTGTTTGCTTCCCGCTCAGCTTCCTTTCGCCTGAATTGACAGCCAGCGTTGACTCTAAATGGAACTGTTGGACTCACGTTTATCCTCGCAGCGTGGGCTGTCTTACAACTTTGTATAATACGTATGATTAAAATATAAGGAGAATTAATGAACCGACAATCAACTTGCTAAAATAAAACACAAGATATTTTTTCTTTGGGAAAAAGCCATCATGGCAAAAAACCCAATTTATTATAACACGAAACCCTGTGCCATCACAATATTTTACTGCGCAATTGTTCACACTACATTCTTAATCAACACACTATACGCCACTCTCTCACTATCAATACTTTCCCGGTCCGGTTGGCTAACTGAAACACACAAAATCCTTTCAACCAAATGCACATAATATTTTTAATGGCAATATGAATCCCAATCCCAAGGCCTCTACGATGCATCACACAACCACAACACAAAATATTAAACCACCAGAATAAATACATATATTTATTTATTCCCCTATCATCACTTCACTATTCGCTATTCACTTGCCTGTTTTTCACTATTCGCACTTTAATAATCGATATTGATTTACTTGCTCTTACCTTATCGTAACTTTAATGTTTATCGAAACTGAATATTTATTCTTGAATTTTACTGAACCAAAATAAGAATCGCTACTGTACTTGTTTATCACTCAACGTTCACTTTCCTTATGACCCAACAACCAACTGTAGCTATCATGCCTTGCTGTTGCTGTACATTTTTTATGTACTCACCACTACCAACGCTATCTCGTACCCATGCAAGGGGTTGCTATCGCTTGCACGGCTACAACTCTTTGGTCACGTAGGCCATCGGTCGTTCGCTTTCTCATACATGCTACATGCAGTGGTTTGCTTGTGCGGTCATAACTTTTGTGTGTTACTCAGGCAATCGTTGCGACTACCTGGTTGATTATGAAGAACTAGTTTTACTTTTTATTTTACTTTCGTTTCATTTATTTCTTAAGGTTTTCTCTTTTTCGTTGGTTTTTCTTTATTTTTTAACAATTTCCTTAGAATTAGGATATAATTTTAATTTTTATAAGTAAAGAAAATGGCTGCGGGGAAGCCGCCTAAGCAAAAATTTAGTACGTCTATCTAAATCGATTGCCAAAAAAAGAAGAGCGAACCACATGTCATGGATGACGTTTTTTGGCAAACCGGCAGTGTTCACACCATCGCGAAGTTAAGTGCGGTTGAGTATGTATCACTCACTCCAGCACCAGAGATGTGCAAGGAGGAGTGGTACATACTAGTGAACCGTAGATGGTGTGAACACTGGTAATTTTCCATTCGGGTTTTTTATTGTTGCGTATATGGCTTCTGGCTATCTATTTTTAGCACACTTTGTGTGCTCTTTGCATTTCCCTTTCAATGCGTCGTCGTTTGTATTTATTTGCTGTAGGGAGAATTTTAGTTTTGTAAATTTCTTACCCTGGTGCCTTTCGTATGCTGGCTGTCGTTCTATGTATGTGCGTATATTTTGTCACTATCTCCTTTTGCACTTTGGACTTTCCGCTTATGGTTTTTTTATATAGTTTTCATCCGTCATGTTGCGAACAAAAACGAATAAAAATTTTTAAAAATCTGTTTGAAAAACGCGTTGACCTATTCCGGAAAAGAACGATTCACGTGAATCTGTAAAAACCGAAAAATCAATATGAAAAGTAACGCAGCAACACCTGATGTGAGCGAATTAAAAACGCGCAATTGATTTAAAATTGTTTGCTTAGAAGGTAGTTGACGAAACTAATTTTGAAAATATGTGAAAATATATGCATAAAGTATGTATTGAAAAAAAAAATTTTCTACAAAAAAATTTTATTTAAATCTGATTTGATATATGTAAGATATAAAAGACGTGCCAGAATTTTACAATGAAAAAATCTTTGTACTCACATGTGATGTTAAAAAATTTTTGCTGAAGGCGATGCTGTTATTTCACTTAGCTTTTTTGCTTGCTGCTATTGCGATGCTGCTGCTGCTGTATTGTCGCTGTTGTTGTTCTGCTGGTGCTGTTGCTACGTTTTACCAACAGTTCTGTTGTGTAGCTCTAGCGGTTGTTGTCCAAGATAGAAAATGTTGTGGTGAATATGTCACCCGCGTGGAGATGGAGTTGGTGTCGTCTTCGAGTTTTACTGTGGTGGCGATCGAAAACCTCCAGATGGTGTTGGTAGCGTCTCTTAGAATTTTTCGCTGAATGGTGTAGTGGTGATGGCGACGAAAGAAAATTTTTGTAGATGACGCTGGTATCGCCACTCAAAATTTTCTGTGGTGCTTATGTGTAGCGGCGGCGATGACAAAAAAAACTTCTTTTTTTTTTTTTTTAGCCTGTGGCAACTTTATGGCGATGGCGGTGGAGACGTGAATGCGATGGAACGTGATGGTGTGGCAATTTGATGGCGATTGCAAATTGATGGCGATGGCTAATCGTTTGCGGTAGCCTAATGGTTGATTTTTATGCAATGATGGCGGTGGCAGATAATGGCGGTGCCAAAATGATGGTGGCGGCACTATGACGGTGGTGGCCAGATAATGGCGGTGTTAAAATGATGGTGGCGGCACTTGACGGTGGTGGCCAGATAATGGCGGTGCCAAAATGATGGTGGAACGCCTACCTTGCTCCACGAAATGTGATGGCGGTTTCGGGAGAAATTGGTGGTGGTGGCGCGCTGATGTTGGTGGCGATTTTTCGGGAGGAAATCGATGGACTCTGCGGTATGCGATGGCGGTGCGTGGCCGTCGGGGTCACCAATATAACCTGTATGACCTGCGTGGGGCACAGATGTAGGTGCCTGCGTGTACGCTCGACGTCTTCTAGGTTACCTGTTGTGGGGATTGCTCCAGTTTCCAATGTGTAAGTGCTTGCCTTCCTCGACATGCAATCAAAGGCACAGTTCTTCGATTTTCTTCTCTCTCGAGTTTTATTTGTTCTTATCTTTACTTTATGCCCTCGCACAACACTTTCGGTTTATTTTTTTTGCATATGTATTTGTATTCACTGTATGCACTCGCGTCATTTACACTCTCGGCTTATGTTTTATACATGCAATATATATTTCAACATTTCATTTCCTCGCACTTTACACTTTCGCACTTTCGGTTTATAGTTTTTATATATATGCAAATATATACTACGCACTCGCGTCACTGGCTCACTATCCGTCTCGATTCGGACCAAAATGTATAATACGTATGATTAAAATATAAGGAGAATTAATGAACCGACAATCAACTTGCTAAAATAAAACACAAGATATTTTTTCTTTGGGAAAAAGCCATCATGGCAAAAAACCCAATTTATTATAACACGTCCGCTCGCCTTGCTCTCTGTTTTACAACTAACAACTTCTACTCAAGTTGATCTCTCTTCTTATTACATTTAGTCTTATATTAATGTAGATTACAATGTATTGGTTAGATTAATATTTCATGGTATTAAACACTCGTTCTCTGTACGATACAAACTTATTTTTTTATTCGTATTTCAATTTATAATTTATATTGTGTTTTTATCTTTCAGTTCAAAAAACGTGAACGAACTACAATATTTTTTTTTATGTTTCCCAGTCCGTAATGTCACTCTGGGCAGACAAAAACCAACTTCGTGCTGATCCTGATAAACGAAGGGGCGCATAAAAAAGAGTGTATCTATTATCCCAAGAATAGTTTTGTTTAAGAGATTTAATATTTTTAATTGACAACTTCTCTCGATACACAGCATACAATTCGTTTATTCTCGCTACTTCAGAATCCCCTTCTGATTGTGAATACTCCTCAGTATTCATCTCGTGTTTCTCATTTTCTCTTTCTGATTCTGAAGACTCCCCAGTAGTCATTTTCTTCAGTTTCACAGTTTTATCGATTTTTATTCATCTTCACTTATGTCCATATCTTGGATCGAATAGTTACAATCCTGTTGATTATTGATTTCTTGTGATTGTGCATCATTATCGGATTCGTCATTTTCTTGAACTTCGCCATTTTCAAGAATGAGAACTCTTTCGCTTTGCGCCATTAATCTTTCTCTGTCTCTAGCTCCACGACCGCTTGTCTTCATATCGGTGCACTGCTCTTCATCAACCATTTCTGATGATGCTGAATTCTCCTCAGTATCTGTTTCGGATTCGTCTTTTTATTCAGGTTTCCCAGTCCGTAATGTCACTCTGGGCAGACAAAAACCAACTTCGTGCTGGCCCTGATAAGCGAAGGGACGCATAAAAAAGAGTGTATCTATTATCCCAAGAATAGTTTTGTTTAAGAGATTCAATATTTTTAATTGACAACTTCTCGATACACAGCATACAATTTGCGTTTATTCTTGCTACTTCAGAATCCCCTTCTGATTGTGAATACTCCTCAGTATTCATCTCGTGTCCGTTGTTTTCTCCTTCTGATTCTGAAGACTCCTCAGTAGTCATTTTCTTCAGTTTCACAGTTTTATCGATTTTTATTCATCTTCACTTATGTCCATATCTTGGATCGAATAGTTACAATCCTGTTGATTATTGATTTCTTGTGATTGTGCATCATTATCGGATTCGTCATTTTCTTGAACTTCGCCATTTTCAAGAATGAGAACTCTTTCGCTTTGCGCCATTAATCTTTCTCTGTCTCTAGCTCCACGACCGCTTGTCTTTATATCGGTGCACTTCTCTTCATCAACCATTTCTGATGATGCTGAATTCTCCTCAGTATCTGTTTCGGATTCGTCATTTTCTTCAGGTTCACAATTTTGTTGAGTTCTTTCGCTTTGTGCCCCAAATCTTTCTCTGTACGAAGCTTTATTACTTATTTCCATTCCTTGGACCTCTCTCTGATGTTCATCGTCACTGATTTCTATAATTTCAATTGGGTTTGAATACTCCTCAGCATTTATCCCGGGTTCGTTATTCCTTGCACCTTCAACAGGGCGTCTTTCACTTTGCGCCTTAAATCTTTCTCCGTATCCAGGTTCATCACGTGCTTCCTTTTCCTGGCCGGCCGTGTCATTGGATTTCTCAAAAAAAGATATTAAATAAGCCATCTCTAGTTACACATTCAAGTATGTACATTTTGTATGAACATACATACATAAGTAAAAGGAAAGAAAACAGACCCAATTTTCCTTCTGAATTTTCATTGGCGGAAAATTTTCAACAATGAAAAAAGCTAGGGGTTCGAAGATTTTTTTAATTTTATTTTTTTCTATTTTGTTAATAATTTTCAGATATTGTTTTCTTTAATATGAAATAATTTAAATTTAACAATTTAGTTATAAAAAGAACTCACCAAAATACATGAATGAACGTGCCTGTGAGTGTCTTAACGTGTCTGGAAATGAATAGACTTGTTATTGCTACCGATATGATCTCGACCCGTGAATTCACAATGTTTTCAAAAACAATTACACTTCACAAATTATTGTTAATTATAAACTTGAACTAATCTAACACAGACACTTTAACTAAAATGAAAATAAAAACTTAAAGAAATAAAATTAAATTTTTGAATAATTTAATGACACGGCCTTCTTCTTCGTCACTAATTATTTTGATTGTTGGGTCATTTTCCGACCCTGGTGCTCGTTGAACTTCTTGATTTTTCTCTTGATTTTCCGGCTTTTCCTCATCTGCTTCACCATCTTCAAGATCAGTTTAAAAATCAGTTTCCATTAAAGATTCCTCAACATCATCAGAATTCTCATTATATTTCCTTGTCAGTAAAGGGTATATACATGAGTATGACTTCCTTAATGCCTTTTGTGTTAATTGAGTTCTTTCGTTTTTCGTGGCTTCATTACCATCTCTATTATCTCGTCTTCATCTGCTAGCAGTAAAAAGTTGGCAATGAAGCATAGGTAAGCACTTGGGTATTGAGATTCACTCATTTTTTTATAGTTAGGCCATACAAATCTTTCATCATAAAGCGATTTCGCAAAATCACTTTTGAAACTGATTAGCACGAAAGGCTCGGCTGTGAATTGAATCACGTCATCCGGATTGCCTACATTGATGACGGTTACGTCATAAATCAATTCCCAGTCATTTATAGGCTTCTGAGCTATTGGGAATGTGTGTTAGTATGCATTCTCTGACAGTTTCAAGAGTTGAGATAATGATGTTGTCAAATTCGATTATCTCATATAACTTTATAAGCTGGAGCGTTTGAGTGACATCAGCTCGCAACCTACGTTGTTCGATTACAATTTCAGTAGCTTCTGATTGATTTGTGAGTTCAGCGGAAGTTATCTTCGACATCTCCTTTCCGTTTTCAGACTTTAAAACCAACCTACCGGCTGCGCCAAAATGTTAGGTATAAAATGTTAAATAAACAGCCAACGACCCCGCACTTTGGTGGTATCAATTGAACTCACTGATTATTCGCGTTTTCCAATTGAAACTTGCCGATGACCGAAATGTCCATGAAGCATTTAGAGGTTGTTCGTCTCCTTGTGCCAATTGCAATGTAGAAACTCGCTCGTCAAGCATTGTGGTGTTGCCCAATTCTTGTGCCAATTGCAAAGGTGAACCTTTATTCCGACATCATCAATGGCAATGACTTGTTGAATTGGGGAACTCGCTTACTGTTTGGCGACCCAAATGCACGCGCAACACGGTTTTGTTGCTTGATGTGCTTTTTTATGTGCGATAGTTCCCATATGCCTTTCAATATGAAATTTTCCACCAGCTATTTGCGTATTGCATATAATGCATTTTTTAGGTTTTGTTTCAGTGTCATCGTGCAGCCATTCATACTTTTTCCTTCCAAGATTGTTGAAATAGCACTTCAAGCGAATCCTTTTTTTAACCTGCTTCTTGGTTTGGACATGATGGAACGCTAAATTAAAATGTAAAGACAAAAACATTACAATTTTCTGAATATTTTGTATGTTTAATGTAATTTTACCTTTCTTCTGATTGTATTTTCTTTGATGTAGGTGGGCATGGCTTTGTTGTACTTGTACATGGTGTTTCAATTTCGTTGAGATCTATTTTGGTCAGCTTTGATACCTTGAACGAGAGTAGTTACACTCAAAAAAATATCCTGGTTGTGACTTGCTTTGCTTTTCCAGCCAGGGTAAAAGCTCACGGCACGCCAGGGTTCTTTCTGAAGAAAGACACGTTAAACTTCAGTTTCTTTTAATAACTCTTTATTTCTTCACCAATTCTCTGAAGATAAATAATAACAAACAAATGACAAAATGGTTAGAACACGTTTAGTAGGTCCGGTATAAATAAGGGCTTGACGCTCTATAAGCGTCAACGGCAACGGTGTATCGGCTGCTTCCGATGTAGTTTCGACGGCGTTAGCAACAGGCCTCCTAGTTAAAATGCTTCTCGGAATTACAAGAGGCGGCAACAGCGGCATCGGCGCGGCGGTCGGGAATATCGGCGGTCGGTTGCCCACAGGCTACGATAAGAGGAAGGTCCGTGTCGTCCTCCTGTAAAAAGAAATAGAGCTATGTATCCCCGAAAGGTTCTGGTTAGGAGGCTCACAGGTATAGCGCCCACTGGCGGCGATTCAAAGTTGGACATGTTTCTCTGAGGCCCACTGTCAGGCGCTGGTTAGGCTCACAAGTATTAATCGGTACCCCTGGCGGCAATCGGCTCACAGGCATAAAAATACCTGGCAGTAATTCAAAAGGGTGACAGGTTTCTCTAAGGCCCTCTGTCAGGCGCTGGTTAATAGGAAGTATGTCCTATGGATCCCAGGTATTAGTCGTTGCCCCTGGTGGCACAATACTTAAGACTCTATATATTTATTAATATTATTCCAAATGAATAATATTATTTTTTCTTACCCTTACTGCTGCTTACTGGAGAGATGTTTGCGCTGTGACTTGCGCCGGCGGACTGTGTCTTCCTATGACGGCACTCGCCCTTTTATATGTACATCTCCGTCCGTCCGTGCAGAAATGGTGTAGGACTCACCTCACTGCAGTGATTGGTGTTGACTCACCTCACGGCTGTTCTTCCCCATGACTATTTGCAGGTCGAACTCCAGCTCCTTCCTTCGTCCGCTGGCTCGGTGAATCAAGACCGCATGTCCCCGTCTTGTTATCAGTCTATGGTCTCGGTCCGCCCGGTAAATCGGAATTTCTGTCTCCGATGTCGGGGATTATACAACGGGTGGTCTGTTATTGAGATGTGCCTAAAAGGATCTTACTCCTCTGCAATCGCAGTGGTTTCTTCACCTTTGGGGAATACGCGATGGCTGCCAGGTTTGATACTGCGAACCTATTAGCTGCCGGGGCGTTGGTCCAAACGACGGGGACTCCCGGCCATGGTTCCTCGGCGGCCATCGCTCCTTGTGCTCTTTCGGTAGTAGCAACCCTAGTGCTGTGCTGCACTGGGGGCCGCGCTTGCCTGCTCCATGTGGCGGCTTCTGATGGGAGCGGTATCGCAGCTGTGACTGTTCTTGTCGCTCGGCTGGAAGGTTAAGGAGTGTTGCGGCGGCGGCGGTTCTGCGGGCTTCTAGCGGCTAGCTCACGCCCTATTGCGCGTAGGCGCGTACTGGTGGGGTGACCCTTGGCTCTGGGTCGGCTAGCTTTGGAGTCCACCTTCACCAGATTAGCGGCTACGGCTTGCCTTATTGCTTCGTGGACATCGCTTTTCGATATTCGGGCCGTGCGCTGTTTTCCAAGTGCTGGTGGCGTCGGGCGTTGGTTGTGGCTGAGCGACTCGCTTTTCGCGGCTGGTGGCGGTCGTTTCTTGCCTTAAAGGGACGGAATGCCTACATTCGACGCCTTTGAGGTTTGCTCGGCTGGGTTCGGCACGGGTAAATCCGGCAGAAAGATCGCTTTGTTTTTGTGTTGGTAGTTTCGATGGTTGAGTCGGTGTTCGCTTCCATGGTTGCGCTAGTTCTCGTTCGGTTTCGTCCATATTACTTGTTGCTCGTTCAACGACTGACGACAGACTGATCATGCCTGCTGGTTTAATTATATTATTGCAACTCATATGAGGTGAATTGAAACCTTTTTAGGTCCTTCACATGTGTGCGCAATACGGGATTTCTCTTATTTTCTTTTGACTGTTCCTTCTTAATTTCCACAATGACAGGGGAAATGAATTGGATGACCACGTATGAACGTGGTGCCAATTTTTCCGTAAAATGTTTTTGGGCGGAGGAGAATACTCGCACTCTCTTATATACACGTTCAACCAGACTCGGTTTCCATGCTCTTCGTCTTAGATTGTAGTGTCGTGCCTGGCGCTGCGCGGCGGTTTGTAAATAAATTTGAACCACCTGGTAGAGTGCTTTCAACCGTTCCCCCCCTGATTGTCGGCGGTTCTTCGCAGCCTGCAGCCGGCAAATTCGGTTCTGGCGGTGCTTTTATTTCTCTCCCAAAATTAAGGAATGCAAGGGAAAAACTTGTGGAATCGTGCTTACTTGTATTGATAGCGAACGTGAGCTCAGGCAGATGTTCGTCCCACGTACGGTGACTTTCATTTATGTATTCTGCTTATGTATTGTTGCTTGCGGGGAATACGGAGCGGTTAATCTTTGTTTTATTCCCATGATGTGAGGATAGAGCTAGTAAATTGGCTACCATTGTCAGACAGCAGGACGCGGGGAACACCGAAATGCGCGACTATGCTTTCTCTTATGGCCTTAACTACGGCTTGGCTGGTCGCTGATCGCATTGGTACCGCTTCGACCCATTTGGTGAAGATGTCTACCTTCTGCTGTCTTCCCTTCATGGAGCGGGGCAGCGGGCCCATGAAATCCACGCACACTGTATCCCACGGCACATTACTAGTGGCCGTGTGCATTAAACCTCCTGGTTTTTGCTGGGATGCCTGGCTTTACATGTCGGGCATCCGCTTACGTAGCGGGCTATGTCTCGGTACATCCCAGGCCAGTAATATAGATTCATGATTCGGGCTGCGGTCTTGGATATGCCTAGGTGTCCTGCTGTTACGGTGTCGTGGTTGTCGTACAAGATTTTGTTCCTCTCTGAAACGGGGACGCATAGTTTCCACGCTTCTACATCGCTCGCAAGCGGGTGGAGGTGAATTTCCGATACAAGCTGTTTTTTGCCCAACGTTGATGCTTACCTTTCTTTGAAAAACGTAACTCAAGCAAAAAATTTACAAATGAAAAGATTTGGAAATTTTGTGATTTTCAATTAATAAGATTTTTTTATTGCCAATATTTGATTTGTTAATTATGGATAGGTTTTGTTGTTTATTCAATTGATATGCGCTTATGTACTATAGTGTACGCCTTCCAATTGATTGGTTTTTATTTTAAAACAAATGAGCTTTGTTCAATCTTAACTTATTCACTATTCACACTTATTTCTTAGATTGTCCTCAAATGACATTTGTTTCACGTATCCGTGTGAACGTTTTCCAATTGATTCACTCTAAGATTACTACGTTTTTACTCAACAGAGATAAGTTTTCAAATCACGTTCGAATGATGTATAATGTCATCAACCGACTTCAAATTGATTCCTTCTCTCTTTTACAACTTACTACAAATTTCTACTTAAAGCTTCTGGCGATAGCTCAGGAGTGTCGCCAGATCCCAGTCCTCCGCTTCCTCTGCCAGGACGTTTGTGCTGAGCCTCTTGATGGCGGTACATACGGACGATCTTCGGTTTAGTGCCGTGATTTACCTAACTTATCGTCTTTATTTATTTCACTGGTTACTGAAACCACAAAATCACCCACGTCACGCGCACGAGAATTAGTAATGTAACTACGCACAAACCGAGTGTGGTAACTTCTACCACACACATTAACTTTTGAAACACGCACTTTTCGAGACCTCACAGGGGGCACCAAATGTTCGGGAATTAATCACTTCCGAAACCAAATCACAGTAGGGGGGAAACCTGAAAAATGGTCTTCAAAATAGGATCCAAGAGTAGAGGGCACAATGCCGAACAACAACCTTCAGTTAGCTATTTTAATTTATTACACAAAAATGATTCTTAGTTCTATACTTTAAATACACAAGTTACTGGATATAATGAACAAATATAGCCAAGCTATGCCCAAGATTATTGCAAAGAGTTTATACCACGTATACCAAGTAGACGACCACGTCGCGATGAAGTTCAGAGTAAGACTATAAAAGCCAACCACCAGCCACCAACCACCATCCTTCAGTAGTCCACAGCGTCCAAACTGCTGACTTACCAAAACTCCCACACGTTTAGGGAGCCCAATAGCTGATACCAATGCCATGCACTGGCTGTCCAACGGCACAACAGAAAGAATGTGCCGACCCTTGCAACTAACGCTACGATCCGTGGGAGAGACATCATACTGCAAACGAAAAGTAGTGGCAGGTCATAGATGCGACAGTATTTATACATCATAAATACTGCCATCGTATGACATCATCGACAGCGGTGTGTATCGGGTATCCACACCAAGTAGTAGATACCCTCAGACGAACGATCGTATCTGGGCCAAGTCATTGGCAGATACATTTCTCTGTACTTTGAGTGGGTGTTGATATGGTTTGCTAGTTGGGTCGTCAAATGTGGATATTTGAGGCGACCGATTATCCATGACATGAGGCTGGCTGTGGTGACTGTTGGCTTTGATGGAAAAGTGGAATGCATCGTCAGCATTCCGTTGGAGAATTAATTCGGTCATCGGTTGACTGACCGAACATATCAAAATATATTTGTTTAGCGTATAATTAGCTGAACAATTTCCAATTGATTTATAAATTTACAATTTACCTTGATTTTTGATGTTTTCTCCTTGAGGTCAGGGACTAGAGTGATCGATTGTAGAAAATCCTGGGCCTTTTATACTGTATTTTGCTCCACTTCTACCGTTTTCGGGCAGTGACAATGCTACCTACTCATCATCACTATTGCAATCCACCTGAATTTGTGAATAGACTATAAGATTTTAATTTGTTGTTTTTTTTTATTGTTATTATTGGTTGGTGAGCGAACACAAGCGATTATCTAGTACACGGTAGTCGGGGTACTGATACTTGCTAACAGGATACTGGTAGTATTTACCAGGAACATTATTTTTTTCCTGATAGAATGTACCTGTATTCTGGTACAATATACCAGGACTCCGGGTAATTTTCCTGGTACCTGCTACCAGTATACTGGTAGTATTTACTACGAATTGGTTTTCTCTGATTTCTTCGTTTTCCAGTTCATTGAAGTTTATATCATCTGAAGAGGGCAGTCGTGTCCTTCCCTGAATTTTCTTCATCAGCCATTGTCTCCTGGAGACAAATACTTTTTCCAGCTGGAATATTCATTTTCTTGCGTCTTTTTACTACAATTTTAGTACACTCTTGCCTTTTTTCATATAATGCGTTAAGGAATTCAGAACGCACTAAATTTTCATCGCAGGACTTTTTTTGGAATGCGATTAAGTACTTCTTCCACGTTTACCGGAAATATACCACACTTCCGGAATACAGATATTAAGTTGTCCGAAGCGTTTGGCACAATCAGTTCCATCATCTTGTTTAGTAGTGGTGGAAAATCTTCTTTTTGAATATTGGTATGTCGAAGACCTTTTGGGGTATCCTTCCAATCCGACAGCACCTTTCGCCAGGCTGTTGTTAGGGGTCGGAAAAATGCTACATCGAGTGGTTGCGTTAGATGGGTGCTGTTGGGTGGCAGGCAAATAAGGGTCACTTCGTTTTTGACGCACAGCTGAACAGCGTGTACAGTTAAATGCGAAGAAAGGTTGTCGCAAATAATTACTTTTTTTCCTTCAAGCTTTCTAAGCATAGGAATCATTTGATATTCCAGCCAGTCTGTAAATATGTGTGCATCGAACCATCCAGACGCACTAACATTATATCGACAGCCTGTGGGATCCACGATGTCCACATTTTCGTAGCTCGATAAACAACATAAGGCGGCATCAGCTTTCCAGCAGCGTTGTTTTTTTTTTTTTTTTTTTCTGATGAATCATCTGAACCTTGAGACTTTGCATGGTCTTTCCTCTTTTGTTCCCTTTTGAGGTACGCTTGGATTACTGCCTCTTCTCCGAATCTTACTCTCATGGCAGGTCGAGTTTTGTTGGACAAGTATATAATTGCAGCATTGATTGAAACACTCACCAGTGAATCAGGTGTTATCATTGCAACATTTTTTGATCTTACAGATCCCATTAGTGTTCCATAAATGTGAATCATCGTATGAAGGCATGGATTGCTAGCCGCTGAGTATGGACTTTTGTTTGAGATTCCGAAACCAATCATATATGGTAAATATGAGTGTTTCTCTAACAACTCTTCATTTTCAAATTGTGTATGAAACATCTGTTCAATTTCTTCTTGGCAGTTATGCACAAAGATCCAGGGAGTTGTGTCTACTATATGATTTACACCCATTAACTGCTTTAAATGCTCTATTTCACTAAGAGCTGAACAACCAAGACTTCTAAATGTAATAGTTCCGATCCGAGATTTGGTATAGACGTTAGAGGGAAATCTTTCTAAGAACATATCAAATGCACATGCTAACTTCATAAAAGTGGGGTTGTCTTCTATATACAATCCATTACTGTTTGAAGATTCAAGTGAAAATGGTGTAGAGCTAGTTGGTCCATATGGGGCACATGTTGCATTTATTTTATCAGACATTTTTGTTTTCATTGATTGATGAGTCTTCCTGAATCGATGTAATCCTAAAACTAATGTTGCAATGTAAAGATCAGGCACTGGACCAAGTACGTCTTGAGGGTCTTTCACAGTGACAGATTGATTGCCTTGTACAACAGTATGATCGATCAAACTAAGAGGAGTAATCGGACCTGGAGGAATGGTTACTGTATATGACTTCCATTCAGTAGTCAAAGACTCTTTGATTGTCCCAAAGAGATGATACAAATAGTCATAGATGACAGAAACTGCTATGTTATCTCCTTTTAAGAAAGCGTATGCCCATTGACGTGATGTCTCTAGCGTGCTATCTAGATGCAGTTCAATTGCGACTTTAGGTTTCTTATTTTGCTCTGTTCCAAACCAAGTATTTGGATATTCTACAGCTCTTCCTGTTGAAAGATCAGGAACTGTGATATTCTTTTTTAACTTGAGGTCATAAATCATGGTTCTCTTGTCGACTGCGGCCATTATGAATGTTAGCGTTTAGTTGCTGTTGTTGGAATTTGTTGCTGATTCGTCGATTTTGTAAAAATAATTATCAACAAATTCCCAAAATTGTTGACATGATTTTGGATACGCTATATTTAGCGTAAAAAATATTTTGATGCAAATGTCGAGTGCCCGGTTGAAGGTAAATACCCTATAGTGCGTGTTGTCGAAATCTACATGTATTTCTTCAATTTCTTCCAATGAACCGATTAACGTAATTACGGGTGGTTGCGACTGTGAATGTTTTGCAGCCAGTGCATTTTGATGTTCTTTATAGTCTTGCTGCTGTGCGAACAACCTAATTGATGCATCTTGGCTGTCAAAAACGGTGAAGCGTTTGTTACCTTCACGTCCACTTGGCTGCAGAAGATAGTGCAAGTGTGTGAAGCTCTGGCGTCTAATAATGAAAAGAAATTTCCTATAGGTTAGTCAATGCAGATTCTACCTCTGTTAGGCGTTGTTCGAGAGTAAAGTTGTTTCGGCATTCGTCGACCTTCGCAGCGAAAACTTAATCTGGTGCTGTTGCCAATGTACTTTACTGTTTACTTACTTTTTCATTAAGAAAATCAAAGCCGGCAGAAAGTTTCCCAAATGCGACACATAAACAAATATAATACCGGTGGTAGTCGGATGACACCGTCCGATAGAGTGAAAGAAAAACCAACTAAATGAATGCCACCAGTACCAGATGTCAAGTCAAGATGATGAGTAATGAATGCATCCAAATTTACATTATAAAGAACGCGTTCAGCTTATTCTTTTATTCGGCCATTAACAAATACTTTTCTTGTTGTGAAGGTGTGTTGAAGTCTTCTTCGTGCTGGCCCTGATAAGCGAAGGGACGCATAAAAAAGAGTGGATCTATCATCCCAAGAATAGTTTTGTTTAAAAAATTCAATATTTTTAGTCCACGATTCAACTGAAACTTGCTGTTGAGCGTACTTTTTAGGAAATCGTTCTCGAGGCCTGATATGTGCAATATACTTAGAATCTGCATTGGTTGTCGATAAGAAGCAATTGCCTAGTATTGGTGAAGGAGGAACACTAATGCTATGTAATCTCAATGAACCTATATTGGTCTGAACAGGAAGCTTTGTGTTTAATGTCACATTAGTTGTTTTTTCCTGTAATAAGTCTGACTGAGTGATTTCAAGCTCAATTTGCCAACTCCAACGAGGACAATCAAAGACCTCATAAGCCTCTCCATTTTCAATATTAGGAAACATGACACGATAAAAGACACAAGCTGAGTCTGCATAGAAACAACCATTACCCCAGAATCCATTGACACTTTTACAACCAGAAGCACCTAGTATCTTGACTTCATTAGGATTCAATTCTTTATTGAAAGTATTAGTGTCATTTTTGTTACAAATACCTTTATTACATTCCCCTGCTGAATTGCATCGATAAACCTTAGAGATTGTTGGCAAGGTTCTGTATGTATAGTATAAAGATCTCTTATTGCAATTCAATCGAATAGAAGTAGTTTTAATTCTGATCGACATGATGACCTTTCCTTCTATGGATTTGGCTTGAATACAAGCATATTGTCCCATAGTAGCTATTGTCAACATGAGATTATAATTAGTACTACAAGAAATTGAAGAACCTATTTCTGTACAGGTTATATCTCTTGAATTTATGTTCCCCATATCTGAGCAAGGAAGAGCAATTGGCAATATCAAGATCAATATTATGAAAGTAGTTGCAGAAAGAATTGGTTCTCTCCTCATGGGTGGTCTAACTCTTGGACGTCTAGGTGTTGTATCCGGTATGACCTCAAGTTCTACATGGTTTGTATTAATAACCTGCTCAGGAGTTTCCCATAAACCCTCCACTACTCTTCTATAATTGGATGTTATTAGATTTCTAAAGAACTTATATGCCTTTATAACAACATATCTTAAGAATTTGTAACTAAATCTTGCACCATAAAATAAAATTAACATTATATTTTTGATCATTTTTATAACCCTATAAAATATTGATAAAAGAAGATAAAACCCAAAAGCCACTAAAATATATAATACAAGGAGATAAAAGCTTAAACAATGGAAGTTAACCAATCGTTCATAACAAAATATGCATTTAATTGACTCACATTCTCCGGAGTTGGTGCAAGTTATAGATGTCTCAAACACTCCTGTCTTCTCATTGGAAAATAAGATTAGTTTAAATGTTTGTCCATAATAACGTAATTCTGGTATTTTAATAATTCCAAATGATTTCACAATGTCTTTCAGAATACAATGGTCCATGCAACAAATTTTAGCTAGATTAATATGTTTTTTTACATTATAATCAATCTCACCATCTATACACTTAAAATTACAATCTATGCATTCTAAAGAATCTGGCACTTTTGAGTCTATATCCACCATCCAGCTGAAAGATATCCACGCACCAATATATGAGACACCATCCTTGTTCTTAAAGATGAGATCTTGCCAATTAATATTTGCCTTACAATAACAATCTTTTGTACCTATACTAAAAGCTTCAACAAAGAACTTATCACCTAAACAGTTCTCATTTGGGACCAATATTGTATTATTGCTTTGACAGTTATAACTTCGTAAATCCTTAGAATCCTGTAGCATAGTCAAAGTATATTCTCCAGACACAATTATCCATTCATTAGCTACATGTATTGCCATAAAGTCTTTTTCCATTTTCCTAATCTTACCAATGCATTTTCTAAGAGGAACCCCATCTATTTTGCAATATAATTTCCTAAGCTGAGGGACAATCGATTCAAAAGGATGTGTTGCAACTCTATTTATTATAGAACTTAATTTTAACTTTTTAAGATCAAACTCATCCTCTACTAAAGACCCTGGTAAGATCTCTTTACATGTTTTATCAGTTACATCAAAATAGTAATCAACTGGATACAAGATTGAAGTAAAACACAGTTGCTTCTTTGGGCTATAATGAGGCTTAATGACAGAAGAAACTTCAACTTCCTCTAATCTCTTCACATCATTATGGCTTCTATCACAATTCAAACTGAATAATTGTGCTGTTCGAAATCCATCTAGTAACACATTGCTGAAACCATCCATAACCATAGACAACCTCCGTGATAAGTCATATTGATCCTTCACATGAGTCATAATTGATATGCCCACATTCACATCAGAAGTATATGCAATATCATGGAAAGTTGAAAGAATTTTTCTGCTAGAATATCTAGATTTTACATACTCAAGTTGAATGGATTCTGTGACTGTACTGTTGGAGATGATTTTGTGGGTTGCTGTGTTATCCAAAACAGCTCTGTTATTATCAGAATTCTGACTCATGATCTTTTCTGAATAGATTGTGTTCTTTCTAGATTCTTTCTCAATGAAATTGGCCAAATTCTTCTCATTGACAAATGTTGTTAGCATTTCTATTAATTGATATAGAATTTTCAAATTAGATGTCTCATCATCATCAAAACTCAGTTCAACACAGTGCATCATTTTCCTCAAGCTAGTAGTGTCACATTTGATTTTTGACTTCTCAAAAACCATTACTTCTATTCTCAAAGATATCTCTAAACGCCTTGATTTTATTCTGAGCAGTTCTTGATCCAATGGCTCATTAACAATCTTTCTAGCATCCCTTAGAAAAGACATGGTTCCAGGATCAACAGTTTTCCTTTTACTGAGCAGTGCAGGCTGATTAAGACTTTCAACTTCTCCACCAATTACATCTGATTGGTCCTTTTCTGTTGTAGGTATATGGTTTAGTCTGAGTAATAGTTCTATCAATTTTTGATTCAATAGATTTGTTGGTTATATTAATTGTCCCCTGAACATTTCCATTATTGTTGAGGAATTCTTTAACTAATGAAAGTAACTCTGTATTATTGCAGTCACACACAGGACATGGAATATCTTTTGCTTCATTAGTTATGTATATGAAAGCCTCCATGATTATTCAATGATTGGAACCACCTTGAATAATGTTTAGAATTCTGGATCCATCTTTAATAGAAGTATTATTTTCTACTGGATTACCTAGAACAGTAAGACATGAATATATAATAATAATGATATAAGCATAAAACTTAAAACTTAAGCTAGTTTTAGGTGGCACAAATAACTTAATTCTAATCATACTGAATTGTTACCCACTCTAATAGAAAATAATGTATAAGTAATTCTAATTAAAGATTATATTTGAATATTATTAAGAATATATCAATACTATAAAATTGTAATATCAATTGAAAATAGTATGAATTTATAATGAAAGAACGGTCTCAATGACAAATTAAATTAGACATATTCTAAAATGTGAAATGTGTGTTATCTCTTAGAAAAGTCTGGGCTGTCTCTGTGAAGAATGAAAACAAAAAAAAAAGTTAAAATGCCTTATCTCCACAAGACACAATGATCCAGTCTCTAGGATGTCCGGGAGAAATATGGACGAGTATGGCTTGTTCTATGTTGGTAGACATATTCTAAAATGTGAAATGTTTCCAATTTACTGGGCTGGACATTGTGTCTTGTGGAGATAAGGCAATATGATCATTTTCGAGATGGAATCGTGGGAGAGCTTTATCTCCTTTCCCAACCTAACCGTCTCGTAAAAATACCCCTCGATACATTCATTAGGGTTTCTCTTCCGGCTCATTAATTTAATAAGTTTAAAACCCTGGTCATCAGCAGACGGAAAACTTTTAACTAATTGTACTTTAAAAGTTTCCCAGTCTGTAATATCGCTCTGGGCAGACATAAACCAACTTCGTGCTGGCCCCGATAAGCGAAGGGACGCATAAAAAAGGGTGGATCTATCATCCCAAGAATAATTTGCCTTCAGCGATTCAATATTTTTTATCCAAGAATCAACTGAAACTTGGTGTTCCAGTTGTGGATTAAATTCAGGAATAAAAATTGCGATTTCATTTGGTCCCATGGAAAATGGGCGACTCACCTGGAGACTGTTGGAGACTGGGCTGATTCTAGAACTACTCAGGGTTTCATTCTCGTCCCGCAGTCTCTGCATCTCAGACTAACGCTTCTCGGAGTTGTACCTCCGCTTTCCTCATTGTACTTTTACGATCTTACTTACTTACTTAAGGTGGCGCTACTTACTTACTGGGTAGCCAGTTTAACCGAAAACTTCTGGAACGGATGTGGAGCAATATGAGCTTTTTTCAGTTTATAGCATACTTGGAAGTCACCTTTAGAGTCTTCATTATATAGTTTTTTTATAGGATCCCATTTCACAACATCGTCTTTGATTTTTATTGTATGATGTTCCGCACACTCTTAAACAGGTGGCAATAGTCGTATAGCAGGAAAATTTTGTTTGTGCCTATTTCTATATAGGGCTTATCTAATGACTCAAGACCTACTCCAAGGGTCTTATAAGCCAGAACATTGTTTGTACCCTGGTCGCAGTTTGTCGCAACTACATTCAAACCACATTCCAGAACCTTATCTAGGGCATGTTTTATCAATTTTGCTAGCATTTCACCTTTTGGTGACCCGACGTAATAGCAGATCGTCTGTTTCCAATTCCTGTTTAGCTCAGAATGAAATCCAACATCCTGTCCCACCATACAAATATCAGATCTCCTAAGGGTCGATTTTCATAGCGGAGTTTGAAGATGTTAATAATTATATTCAATAGGAACATTATAATTCTCAGGCAAATGAACATCCCAAAGACAAAAGAGCCAAAATCACCGAGTTTAGAGTAAAACTTTTCTACTATACCTCCCACCTTCCCCTTAATTACTTCGAAATCTGTGGGTGTGAATGCATTAGAGACAACAACCTGTGCGTGTCCATTCTCCCAAGACACAGCATCCTTGGCCAGTGATGATATAATAGTTTTCCCTTCATCAGGAACTAATAAAGACCTCTGGAATCCTTGTAACTCTTTTAAGGTATATATCCCTGTAGCTACTAGATCATTTATCGTTTGGAACTCCCATTTGGAATACGCTAGTGGACTAATATATGCTGGAGTGATTGTTCGATGTAAAGCATGAGAGAGGGTATACCATATGCCGCCCAATTGATACATTATAGGTAACATAGGGTCGCAACATCGACAATTATTCGAGTGCGTGGCCTTAGATATCTTTGTACACCATTGTACGATACAGGAAGTTCATGGGTGCAGGATCCATTTATTATTTGGGCAGATACTGACACCGCTTTGCATTGAATTAGGTGGACTACTTCCCCCCTAATTAAGGCAGTATATCCTGGTCCTTTAAAATAATCGTAAGCGAAGTCTTCTGGAGATAAATATGCTAGCGTGAGATGATTCCTGAGAACTGTCTGTTCGATTTGGCACCTTTCTTGCACCAACGTTTTGTACAGACTATCGACTTGGTCCTTAGTATGGCGCATTATATACACCAGTTTAGTATTCGTGTATGTCATGATATCAATGCCTGTACTTTTTAAAGGCACATGTTTTAGTTTAATATTTTCCCAAGACTTATCATCCATAATTAACAACTTCGGATGTTCGGTTTGATACAAAGTCAAATAATTGTTTCTTACAGTCAATGCAAATTCTGACCCTTGCTTGGAAAATAAATATGTCAAAATTTCGCTAGAACCCCTGTTATCAATGATTTTAGAAGCGGGGCCTTCATAGAGCAAGCTGAAGGGCTTTTCATCATCGCACATTGTGCCCTCCAAAAGAGTCGCCCAATAATGCCACCCGGTAGTAGGGGAGAAGCACTTCTTGAGTTTTTATACTAATTTACAATTATATTATACATATCTACATAATGTTAAAAATAAAATCGATTGTTTTACAAACCTCTTAAAAAATTTTTCTTGTTTAACTGACAAAGAAGGTCGTGGCAGTTTTTATCTTTAATCTTGTCATTGAAAACTGGTAGAATTGCTGATTTGAAACTGTCCCATTTTTCAATAAGAAGACTTTGTTTTCCCGGAAATAAAATTTCGAAATCAATATTGATCTAGAATTATAAAGCAAATAAATATGGGAAAATGAGATGAGGCAATTATAAATTTTTATAAAATTGTGACAATTATCTCTTATGAATATCATTTTGACATCTAAGTTACGGTCAGAGTATATGAAACATACCAAACGATCTCATATTGAAATTGATTGATAATTGATAAAGTGAAACGATAACGAGTTTTCTCTCAAAAGCTTAATCTAACGAATAATAAAGATAAAAAGACAGAGTAGAGTTCTGAGCACTCTACCACGTAACGGTATACTGTCCTTAACCGTGGCTCAAAATAAATAAACCTAAGTTGATGCTAACTTGACATCAATCGAACAAATACGCTTAATGCGTAAAACAGGCTTAAATGGCACATTAGTATAGTGCGTAATATCATTGAATATGGGCGACCAACCAACATTCAAAGTGTCTAATACAGCAATTTGCGCTGCAGTTGGATCATCAATCGTAAAAGGGAAAAAGAATCTGCTTCTAGCAGATGAAAGCGTCTTTTTAACGCGGTAAAGAAAGCTACCTCCCAGGTAGGAAATAGAGCCTGGGCAGACAAGAGGAGCTTCAGAAGTAAAGTTGACAGAACCAAGGTCAACTGAATTATTAATATAAGAAGCCAAATCTACAGGTGCTTCAATGACAAACTGACCCTGTGAACCAGTCAGATTCGTTGGGATAGGGCTGGACTCCAGACTCGGTACCTCTAGCAGATATTTCTGCACCGACCCCATCAGTCTAACATTGACAAGAAAGTTTGCAACATCACTTGGAAAATTTTCAGCGCCAACTCCAGCACGCTCTAAAACCATGAGCTGCATATGTTGCAACTTCTCAGCTGGCTCGTAACCGATACAGCGGTTAGTCCAATCGCGTTCTATGTCATTTGGGTTCCATTCAGGTGAAGCATCAGGCGGAGCCTCAGTATGAATTATGTCCTGCATAATTCGTTGTGCCGCTATTGACACATTCGGGTAGTCCGTGGTAAGATAAAATTGTGTTTCAATATTTTTAAAATAACCAAACTCATCATAAGTGTATGGCTTGGTATTGAATTTACTTTCAGGGCCGGACGGTATCATGAAGTTTCCGAAACCTGACAAATAAAGTGCGATGCTTTTCGGTAATATAAAATTTCCCTGTTGATAAATCATGTCTACGAACTCAATTTCAGCCGTAGACAAACGGTATCTATTCATTCTCTTAAGATAGAGAACTCTAGCCCATGCGAGAGTAGTGAGATAGTAATTATATGCCGAAAGACTGATCGAACGTTTGAAGTTTAAGTTATGAGCACAAAAGTTCTCATAACTTTCCTTCACAAGAGTTGGAAAACCACTAAACCCCGTGAAGTGATTCAACTCTTCAGCTACGGGACGTAGCTCTTCCGAAGGATTCGGGAAAAATGCCTCGAGGTAGAGGGGATCATTTTTGAGCTCAGAGCTTGTCTTTGACAAATGCTGGCCTGTGGGTACTGAGTCAACGGTTACAATCGGTGACCGGATATCGCTTTGAAAATTACGGAATCCAGACTATCTTAAAAAAGCTATGTAGGTACTTAAAAACGAAATATTTACCAGTGTTACTCCAGCCGAGTGCTTGAGCAAAGGCCAAGTATTTAAAATATCAGGGAAATTTTGCTTCTTTATATCCAGTTGTCTCGCCTTATGAATTTTTCGCCATTTAAATTTTACCTCCTCCCAAGGTTCTTTATGAATCTGAAGCCAATTGATATCCACCGGAATGTCATTATCTGGCTCTCACCCAGAAGGTCCGGGTTCGATTCCCGGTATGGGAACCAAAAACATGTAAAGTTGGTGGCGACGGCGTATATTCAGTAAAGGCGACGCGACGGCGCAAACTTAATAGAAAAATGACTGAATCGATTTTGTTTTTAACATATAATTGAAATAATCAATAAAAATGACATTAATAATTCAAATACAATACAAGGGCTTTTGCCACACGGCGCGTTTCTATCTGGTCTGTTTTGTACGTCTTATTCGGATGGCTGTTAAATTGAAACTGCCTCTACTTTCCCATTTGCATTGGAAGTGTCAACCACATGTAAGATGCTGGCTCTCTCACACTAACAGTCATCTTAATCAAAAAAATTATGATTGAAATAAAGTTTAAGTTAGAGCTGTTTGCTGTTAAAAAATATACCATTTAAAAATTCTACTTCTTCTTCATCCAAAACAGGATTTACAAAAATTGAACTGGAACTACAGCCAGGTTCGTTATTGAATGCAGTGAAACCAATTTTTCTATGACGACGCTTTAAGTTATAATACCGGCAGTACAATCGTCCTGTAGGATTTTCCTTTGAGCCTTTCTTAGGTGGTATGAAATAAATATTCTGCAAATTATAAATTTTGTGAAGGTTGTATAACCAATTTTAATATAAGTAAATGATATCACCATCTGCGAGCAAAAACTATTTAACTTTTTTTTTTTAATTTTAGCACGAATTATAGTTTTATTGCTTCGGAATACCTGCAAAATTGTTTTAAGTCACAAAAGCAAATTTTCAGTCATTTTTTCTATGTATAAGCTATACAATTTTCTTCAGAAGTTAATAAATTAGAACAAAATTGTATTTAAGAATGAATTGAAATTATTTTAAAATGGAGACAAACTGGACAATATAGCATAAAATCAATGGATATAGAACATTTTACATGTTAAATTGAACTATTTGGAATCAATTTCACTTAAAAGACGAAAGTGGTTACCAATTTATCTCATTAATTGATATTTTTAGAAAAAAGAAACTGTTTTCAAATTCTAAAAGAGCCCCCTCAGCATCCAGCTATTTCGGAACTTATGTTTTTACCGAAAGTTAAATAGTAGACAATATAGATGCAATCAAGTGGTGATATTTTGCTTAATATTACAATGTTTTTTATTATTTGTTGATAACTATATAAATTAACATAGATTAAAAAGAAAAAATGCTTACAGGGTTTTCGTTAAACCGATCATGTATTTTTGTTGCAATATATTGAAATTCTTTTCGGGTCACTGACTGATTTATTTTTAAGCAGCCAATTTGTGATGCATTCCAGCAAAATCGCTCTTGACGAATCTCCAATTCTGTTAAATTGTTGAAACTCATTTAATACAAAATTTCCGGATGGATATGATTGAAGTATCGCATCGATGTCCTAAAATTTAGTATTAATTAAGAAAACATAGAAACAGAATGACCTTGAAGAAATTTCAAATAACTCACGAAGCTACCAAAGGTGACACTAGGTGATGGTGGATTTGATATGAATGAGGTATTTGATGAAGGCGACGATGGCGTTGAACCTTCTGCCGAATCTTGAGACAAATGTGAGCAACAATGCTCTGCTACACGTTTTTTTACTTCTTCTTTTATCGCGTTATCTTCGGTGCTAGCGTTCGCGTTGTTTAGTTCATCGAAAAGAGCATTAGCCCTCTCCGCGTATGTACTAACAGGTTCCTTAAAGCCTTGCTTAAATTGGAAAATTTCGGTCTGTATCACTTGCACAGACCTAGTTTTCCTAAAGTTTTTGATCAAACCCTTATTTAACTCTTTCCAGGCATTGTAATCGTTATACTTGAGTATAACGTTATATGCCCGGTTAGTTAATTTGGACTTAACAATGTCAACAAGGTCGGCTTTTTTCGGGATCGGTAGATGTTTTTTTTTTTATTGAAGGTCTATTAATTGAATAAACCTGTCTAAGTTTCTTGAACTTCCATCAAACTCAGGTATGAGTTTGATGGCTTGAGAAACATTGAATGTCGACATAGTGGGTTCTGGGAGAGAAAAAGCTGAAACTGTGTTGTTACACTTTTCACTTGAAACCGGTGATGCGAGCAGTTTATCCAATGGACGTTTGGATTCTGAAATTTCGCTATCTGAGGATCTGCGCGATCGCGTGACTTTTCTACTTCTGAGTGAAATGTTCAGATTCAGAGCAGGGTCGGACATAAGTGTTTAAAATCTGGGATTAGGGATAATGGTAGGATTTGGTATTTTTTTTAGGTATATATAAAAAAAACTGGTTACACTTGTTTTAATCACTAACTAGAGAGGAATAACTTAGTGTGAGAAAATATAAAAAATATACATATACATACACTACAATATGAATACAAAAAAATTGCTTACATAATCATAATTTTTCTTTGGTTGGTTTTCTTTATTTTCTCTTTTTTTTTTTATTTGAATTGAACACTCTTTACTTTTTACTTATTTTTTTTTTTCGGAAAAGAAGGCAGATGCTTTACACTTCTAATCCCACCGCTGCCACCAATGTTATTCCGGAGAACACAAGTAAAACAAAACAACGTTTTCGGTTAACGTTTAGAATAAGAGTGCCTTCTTCATTCTTTCGCACTACGTACTTATAACCTATGATCGTCACTATTGGTTCCAGGTCAACCACGCAATCTGGGCCACACAGACTGCAACCACCATATGCCAACCATATGTGTGTGCTATTTCTCACAATTGCTTGGTATGCAATGTGACACTACACAGTATGTTCCTCGTCGCTTTCTTTGATAACGTATTTCGGTTCGCTTGACATGCATTGTTATTGTTGTGACATAACCAATGCATGACACATTTATCGAAATCGAAACTATGTCGTACGTTAAAGAAGCGACGGGGCAATTCTGTGGTGTAATATTCCAGTTGCATGCACGTTTGGTTGTCTGTAAAGTTTCATCTTCATTTATTGATAGGCCGATCTTTATGGTGGCATATCTTATGGAATTCATTATAACAGCATTATTCTGGATGACCTCATCAATTGATTGAACAGTACTAATCGTGTCCAATGTACTGTTCAGCTTATACAGTGTGCATATTACCTGATTGTCGCCTTGAGCAAGTATTCGCACTTCTGTGTTTCGGATTCTGGATTCTCTCTCTATACATAACAAGTTTAATACACTCCATCCCTTTTGACGCAACCCTTCCAACCCTCCTTTTTGCCCATTCCAACACACCCTTAAATTTAAATCAGCATTAACAACGCATCCTTGAACTACTTTCATTAGATCAGGCCGGTCCCGATAATAAATTAATGATTTTTCAAAGAATTCGTGAGTCCGGGAGAATAACAAAGGCAAACCAAAAAACTTTCCAATTACTGTAAAAACTGGTTCTGTGGACTCGTACCTTTGATAATTGTTCCACTTTTCGTAGTCAATATGGTTGGCGATTGTGATGTTCTTGTAATCAAGCGAACCTTGGCCTGTCGTGTTATTCAACATTTTTTTTTGATCAATGTCGTTTGATCGTCTGCCATAGTCAGTCCTTTAAAAAGTGGGATGACTTTTTGCTTAATTAAGTACTCAGTAAATACAAAATACTCCCGGAGTTTCCAACTCATCAGAGCAAAGAATCTCCCTTTCCATTTTATCTCCCGTTCTTTCGCTTTAAGTCCAATAATTAAGTCATCTATGTCTAGACCATTGTCGTTAACATTCTTTAAAAATTGGGGCCAGTTAGTACTAGGTGTTTTTAGTAATGTTTCCAATACCTTGCGAGTAGGGATGGGAGTTTTAGGATTATTGCATAAATGACTGATAAGTTCCGATCTCTGAATTGAGTGGGTCTTATCAGAATAAATCAACGTTGGATCAACAACCTCTGGTATGTCCCAAGCTTTATAAATCGGAAGATGATGCCAAACTGGCGGGAGGTCAAGAATTACATCTATGGCTGGCCAAGTGTTGTTCAGAACGTGTTCTCTTAAGGGATGATCTTTTGGTAATTCTTTGTAGTTGATAAACATTTATATTTTGTTAAATATTCCCTTTTTAAAATCTTAAAGGCGAGGTCGGATGCTAATAAATTGGCATATTTGATGTCAATTGGTCTCTCGTCTGACATTACATTTTTGTACAGAGCTTTTAACCCCTCCATGTAGTCAATAAATGGATGTCCCCAATGCCGGAAGGAACCATACATAGTCAGTAATAAATCTTTGTCTGTTATAGTAGAAAGGAAATTGTGAAATGTCTTAGCATGTGGATTGATCTTACAAATTTCATCGATTTTAGATTCTATGTGACGCTGAAAATGAGGGAAAGAAGGTATTAAAGGTCTATGTTGGACGGCTATTTCTGACAAGCGTAATGACGTGATCGGTTCCAACATACCTATTGTTTCATAACCTGAGATAGGATCATGACCGACTGCAAGATCACCAAGTTTATACAATTGAACCTGTAATGTATAATTGCTAGATTGATATTTTAAAAATTGTCGATGTTCAATAGCAAACAATGTATGGAATCTTGCTGTCGCGGTGTCTTTATACATAAGGAGCATATTTCTGTCCCAAAGCATATTCAAGGAAGGAATATAGATTATTCCCGGTCCTATGTAGACAGACCCCCAAATTTTGGACTCATATCTGATTCCTTTCTTAAAATCAGTATTGTCCAGGTAGGTTAGTGACATGATCTTTTGCAATGATTTCATTTCATAATCAGTGGATGCATTCATGATCCAGGTCATCTTCAAACCGTCGAGCATGTGAGCTCCGTATTTCAAAGTCTCTGCTTTGGTCGATAATCTTGATTGAAATGAAACATCTTTACTTACCCAGGCTTTAAGATAAGTTCTAACGAGAGAAAAAGTCTCTTCAGCGTATTTATCTGTGGTTCTTATCAAAGTTCGTATTTCTTCTCGATCAACCTCTGGATTTTGCCAAACCTTGCTGAGCTTGTTATGAAATAGTTGAGGTTTTGTAATATTACCCCAGTCTGCTTTGATTTTACATAGCCATGCTTTGTTGTTTTCCCACGTTTTACTAAATAACAATTTATCTTTGATTCCGGAATTCAAATACTCTATGAATCTGACCATACTATCTGATATGAGGGGGGAATTTAATGTGTAATCCGTGTTGTTGATATAAGACGGTATATTCCGTCCTTCTGGACATGAATCTAAATAATCTTCGATGTCATAATTTTCAACATCTAATTTAATATCAGCATATAGTGACCCTTCGTCATCAATATCTACCTCATTTAGAAGTGAATGAAGATTACTCATATGATACATTTTGTGATCTAAAAGTAACGCTCCTTATTGTTAATAAATTAAATGGAATGACTGAAAATGACAAAAAAGCACACACAGAAACGAGCCTTATTTTAATTTAATGTTTAATAAAATAATAATTAGTTAAATGAACCAAATATCTAAAACTACTCAATAAAGAATGAAAATAAAATGAATCTTAAAAAATGCTTCTAGAATTGATCTTAGAGATTGTCGTACGTAGAGTATAATGTATGTTTTTTTTTTTTTTTTTTTTTTTTTTTTTTTTTTTTTTTCACGTTATCCCTTATAAAAGGTGGTCATTTCATGGTCATTTCGCGAACGATGAGACTTCCGGCAAAGCAGTATAGACCAATCAATTATCCGGATCAGTTTTATGACACCACTTAAGAGAATCAAACTCACTATTGCAATGGCAATATAAGAAAACCACGTCCAGCCTGTTGACCAGTGGAAGTCGAACCACGGTAGTGATTTTCCAGGTTTTAATTTGGAATAAATAGTTTCTACTCCGTCTTGTATTCCCCCCTTACCCGGCATGGTAATCAGTCCGTTCAACTCTATTTTTTGTTTTAAGCTCAGTGCTAATGCATGTTGATAATCTAGCACATCCGCATTATGGTAAGATACAATAATATAATATAAAATAAATTGAAAGCTTTTCAAAAGGGGGAGGAAATGTGGTGTAATATTCCAGTTGCATGCACGTTTGGTTGTCGTAATCTAATCCGACTGCGTGCAACCTGGCCCAGGCACAGGTAGCCAAAGTCACCGAATGCATTTATACACAGTGCTTGCATATTTCACTACGTGTAATATGCAAGCCATGCACTTTCCCACGTTCAGTGATTTTGCGTTGACCTTGTCTGGACAACGATCACATTGAATCTTCCTAATGAAAAAGTTGAGTTGTTTCTTGACAGTCAACCGTGTCGGTTTATTTATTGTTGATACCACAATTCCTAAGAATTGGGTTTTTGGTTTACAGTTATTGGGTGTGGGGCACAACAAAAGTTTAATATCATCAAAAATGTCTATCGATGAATCTAAATTGCGAATTCCCTGAAATTATTCAGCATAATACTATAATCATAAAATTGTTTGAAGAGTATTTACATTTTCTTTACGCCATTCATGAAGTTTTTGTTTAAACTCAACTCTTAATTTGAACGATTTATTGGTAAAAACTTCTTTCAAATCTTCATTACTAATGAACTTTAAAATGTTTACATTTAATTTAAGACTTGAAAAATGAAAATAAAACTATTTGTTTGATCCCTTGTCGACTTTATATTGTCACTAATTTTTAGCGTCAAAGTTATTATTGGACTGCCTTCTTTCAGTTTACTAGGCGGATTCGCGGCAAATAGATGCACAACGTTGACTACACGAGAACTAAAAAAATGAAAGCACATAAATTTTTCTTTCCTTTATAGTTGGCTTCAAAAAATTTTTTTTTCGCTTGAGACCGTTGCTTGTCGGGTTGTTGGCGGTAGGATGACGTGGAGCAAGTTGACAATTAAAATATATTCTGGATCTGAAAAAAATTATAATTCTATTATAAAAAAGAATCTAAACAATTTTCAAAAGCAAAAAATACTAAAAAGATGAAATAAATATTTGGTGATTTTAAAGTATTCAAAAGATAGAACGATGCCTTTCTGGCTTTGAAGGCCAAAAGATCGTTCATAATCGACTACAATTATGCCGCTGCCTTAACCTTTCGATGACAACTGTTTTTTTTTTTTAACAACATACATTTTTTTTATTTCAACTTTTTTATTTTCTACTTTTCATCCGGATTCGGTACCGACCCAAATACGAATCCATCAAATCTACCCTGCCCATACGGGCGTTGTATTCTTTGACAATTTTTGAACATGCTATACTCTTTCTCTTTGTCGTACCGTTCTATCGTGGAAACAGGCTCTGCACCTACATAGGTTGACAAAAAAGTTACTTGTTTGTTATCCTTCCAACCCACGGTAGACATTTCAATACCATCGTAACTTGTGACGTACTCTTCGTACGATCCTCTCACAACCGATTTCGCCATAACATCTTGTTTTGTCGGAAGCTTACAATTTTTTTCCGAGGGGGTTTCTTTGTACAGTACCCAGACACAAAACTCCTTCCTTGGCCATGTAGTGCATAAGTGGCAAGGAGGTGTAAAAATTGTCAAAATAAACGATATGGTTCACTCTTCTTTCGATTACCCGGGATATCACAACATTTCCCACCGCTTCAATGTTCATCTCATTTTCCAACATCGGATCGTCGTCCTTTCCCGAATGAATGATGAAGTTGTAAGCATACCCCTTCAGTGAGCACAGCATATATAATTTGAAACCCCACTTGAGTGGTGTTCTCGGTATTTTTGTTGGCGTGGGATTTCCATGTGTTAATTGGTGTTTTCGGGATTTTGGTGGCGTGGGATCGCCATGTGTTAACTTACTGTGCATGATGGGTCTCTTTTCATATTTTTCCTTCAATGTTTGAAAATATTTTAAATCTTTAACCTATTTTATCGGGATGACACCTTTTTAGATGATCTTCGAGCTTTGATGGTTTCATAGAGTCATTGCTCAAAACCTTGCCACCTGCGTTACCGGAGGTTTGTTGGCTTTCAACGGCTTCGGTATCCCTGGTCCGGCTAATTTCTCTTGCCGTCTCTGTAAAACGATCGCCTGGCCTCTTACTGTTGTCGTTTTGGGTGGTGCGGCGGTGGACGGTGCTCGCCGCGCCGGGGTGCTAGTTCGAGCTTTACCGGTTGGGGTCGGCTACTGGTATTCAGCTTTGCTTGCTCTTGGCTGATGCTGGTAATGGGGCCAGTAATCTTCGGTACGGTACTGGGAGCTTGGTATACTCGTCGTCTTATGCTTTCGTTCGCAGCTGGGGTGCGGCTCGGTTCCTGTTGTTTAATTCTGGCGACTGGTAAATCGGGCAACAAGATTGTGGTGCGACCGGGAGAATTCATCTTGCTCGGTTTGTCGCTCTCGAAAACTTCGTTTTTGCCTTTCAAAAAATATATAAAGATACGCCTGGATCTGTCGTCAATGAACGTCAGGAAATATCTCGAACCACCAGTAGATTTTTGCTCGAAAGGGCCGCGGACATCTGTGTGCACCAGCTCCAATAATTAATATGCTCTGTTCGCAGTTGCCTTTGGGAACGGCTGGACGTGCACTTTGATTATCATGCACGTTTTACATGCTACTTTAGAAGAAAAATTAATGTTTTCAAAACCGCGCACTAACTGTTTCTTTGTCATTTGCATCAAACTGCCGTAGTTTAGGTGGCCATATCTTTTGTGCTGGAGAACTGCATCAGCGTGTGATCATGGCAAATGCTTTCTCGTCCATGCCAAGCCAGTCGACATTATCTTCGGCATTTTTTCTTTTAAGTGAACCTGATGCAACTCTCCACATCTGGATGCTCCAATAATCATAGTTCTTCTTCTCCAGTTTCTCTATTTGGTACATTGTACTCATCTACTCCTTAAGTCACGATTTAATATATATATAAAAAAAGCGGTTAACTAAGTTACTATCGCGTCAGTTTCTTTTTACATGTTGCCACATTTTTAGTTAATCTGAGAGTTGTCAAAAGACAATAAATAAATAAAAGTTTTTGCCCTCTTTTGGATAATTGAAATTCATAACATGAAAAAGTTTGAATGTAGAATCTAAACATTTAAGAAAACTATCAAATTTATGGTAGATATTGTCATAAAAAGTATAAAAATATTCCAAATTTTGTTTATCTTTACCTATGAATATAATAATTGGCTGTTGCGTTAGGCTTTGGAAACGTATTTTTGTTTTAGACTCTCAATTTTAAATTTCGAATATCCGACTGATGAGCTCATTAGGAAGTATGATTCTTGGGCGTCTTTTATAGTTGGCTTCTATTTACATTTTTTAGCATTTTGTTTGCCTACTGTAACCACAGATGGTTTCAAAATTTGGTGAACAAGTGACGAGATTAAGGAGCCTCGCGCATTTGCGCTTATATTCTCTAGATCGTTTAATAGAGCCCATGAAGCATTCTCCTTCACTTTTTTTTTTTTTTTTTTTATAACGGGAACTATTTGTGATATGAATGAAGGCCAGAGTTTGAAAAGTTGCGATTGATTGTTTGGTTTAGGGATATTGTGATGCTTCTTTGGTTTTCAGCTGGAGTAGGACTCAGCGGGCCAGGATATTTCCCAAAGAAGCCAAATGACTTGGGGATGATGGTCCAACTTCTGTGTAAAAAGGAGAACTCTGACACGGCAAATGTTTTCTCGAATGTTTTCTTTATTATCCTAATCTAGATCGAAGAGCTTACAATATTGTTTACAAAGAGTTTTGTTTTTTTTTTTTTACGTTAATGTAATCTTAAAATTAACAACATTTTCTTTAATTTACGTTAATTGATCAAAAATAGAAACTGAATCAATATGCCTGAAGGGCCGAGTTTTTCTACGTTAATCGATATGAAAGGAAACTGACAGTGAGCCTGAAGGGCCGGCTGTTTTTGTTTATCTTTACCTTTTTAGGACTTTACGGACGACCGTATTGAAGCGAGGTCGGCGATTGGCTATATGCTGGTCGGACTTGGTGCAACCTTTTGCTGTAGCACCTGGCGGTCGGTCGTTTGGTCACGGTGAGCTATATTTGGGATAAACAAAGATTAGTTAGGTTTAATAGACCTTACAAAATAGTTCCCACTGGGTCCTGACGTTATGAGGCCGATTAAACTGGTTTCTTTACTAATACGGGAACTAAGGTTTACTATTAAAGTCTAAAGAGCGGCGGTTTTGGTATTTTTAATGGACCTTAGAACTAAGGTGTGCCTCCTGGGTCCATCCTCAATACAAGGCCAATACAATGTGCCGCTAGGGGTTTGAGTCGGCTACTTTTAATGGACCTTATGAATGCGCTGTGCCTCCTGGGTCCATACGCACTATAAGGCCAATTAATTCAAAAACAATGTTTGATATTCGGAGGCGGAGACGGTGACTATAAAAAGTCGATAGGGCGGCAGATTTGATATTTAATTAACCTTAGAACTGAGGTGTGCCTCCTGGGTCCATCCTCAATATAAGGCCAATTAAAAACAAATCAAAAAATTACTGTGCAAAGTCGGCAGAAAAGAAATCTTTGCATATAATCAGAGTGATATTCCCACAACTAATGTTTAGCTAGTAATTTATCTTTCCTTTCTGTAGTTGATTTCACATCTACTTATCATTTCTGCGGTGATTAGTGGATGTGAACTCAGAAAAATGATAATTGTAATCAGAACTTTTTTTCTTATCTTACTCGTATGCCGCTTATGGATGGTTTGTCGCATAGCCATTGTACGTGTAGTTCGCTTTGGGGGCGGCGAATGTAAAAAGTGCGACGTTAATATTATAGGCAATTTCAACAAGTGTATGTCCATGTAGATGCCTGAAAAGTCGCCACTTTTCAAGGATATTTTGGTTATCAGTTTGAATATTTGAAAACCTTTGAGAAGCAACAGATCTCCAATTGGCCTGAACTTCTTCCCAGGGTTCCGAATTGTGCTGAAGCCAAAGGATCTTTTCCTGAAAATCCTCATTTAAAAACGGTACATTTGATTTTGGTTCTTCTACTTGTTTTCCGTTATTCGCATTTATGAGTTTTCTCTTCAAATCTTTTAATTTTATTCTACGGGTCTTAATTTTAGTTAACGGCTCGATTATGCAATTTTCCTACTGGGTTAAGCCCTCGACATCTTTTGTGTAAGCAGTAATATTTTTTTTTCGGTTGGGAAAATATTAATAATTTCATTTGTGGAAACTTCTATGTCCCTCATTGCCATGCCTTTGTTCCTAGGTCAACAATAATTGATAGGTAAGCTCGCTCTTATTCCCTGTTGTTTTTTTATTCGGCTGGGTGAGCCATTCCTTTAGTTGTGTTGCTGTGAAGCTCTTTAGATGTGTGGCTTCCATTTCAAATCTCTGTGTACAACAACAGTTGTCTGTGACCGATCCGTTATTTATTTTTGGCGTCGTTTTCACGAAATTCACTTTAACTGAATTTGCTCACAACTATTTGTGATTATTTACGTTTCTAGCGAACTGTCATTTGTAGGGAATTTAGATGTATGTAGTCCAATCATTCGCGTACTACCGTCTGACACTCAGGAATTTTCTTTTCTTTTGGGGGACTCTAGGTCAACAACATGGTTCAACTGTAGCAGATCGGTAATAGCTTTATCCGAGTCGTTTAAGCTGTTGCGCCTGGCAACTTGTTTTAAAATAAAACTCATTACGCAGTAAAATATACTTGGTTACATCTATGAATCTTTATTATTTTCACTTTACAATTTTTGTTACGATTTCTCTCTGCTGTGGTCGGAATACAACTGAACTTCTTATTCTTCAAACGTCGCAAAAGACTTGTGTCTTTTTTTTTTTTAGCGAAGTCAGCATTCATGTAAAAGTGTTTGATTGTATTAGTAAATTATTTTATTCTCTTAAAAGTAATCCCTCTTGCCATCGTCGCCGCGTGAGAACAATTTTCGAATCGCGGGACGAATACTATTTTTTCCCGTTTTTTATTGTTTTAATTGTTTCTCTTGAGTTTTACTTGAGAACTAAAAATAAAATAACTGTCGGGGAAGGCGAAAACTGTTTCAACTACAAAAAATTTTTGTGAAGCAATGTCATCTGGTGCTTCAATGACGAATTGACCCTGTGATCCAGCCACATTCGTGGGCATAGGGCTTGATTGCAAGTTTGGAACTTCTAAGACAGGTGTGGCCAACTTGATTGGACTGGACCACGATCTCTTGTTCACTAACGAGACCCTGTGCGATCTACCAATTACATACTTCTAAAAATAACAGCATGGTTCAGTAAACAATCATGTAGCATTTTTTATTTTACTAAGCGAAAAAGCATAAATGTGAAAATTATACTTAGTACTTACTACTTAACTACTTATTTACCTACACATATATTAGTGTGAGCATTGCGTCTGTTTGCGGATTCACTTGGGGAAAAAAGCTGAAAACGAAAACTGTACTTGCTACAAAATTATAAAGATAAAACTCATGACACGACAACCTGCTCTTCACTGGACTTTATTGCAACTCAACATTAACATTCTGAGTGCATACTATATGTTATAATCTAGCTGTCACTGCGTACAGCCTATGTATTAACCGAACTGTGATGCGAAAAGAGAACGAAAAGAAAATGCAAAACATTGTGTGAAATTATAGCGTAAGGCTAACATTGTTTGGTTTTAAAAAACATTTGAATTAAATTGAATTGACTTAAATTGAGTTTAGTTGAGTGATTATTGCTTAACAGCGTCTGAGCATCTTCCACTACTTAAGCATAATCAGGTTTGTAGTTGGAGATTGCCAGCCTTAAATAATCCAATGTATGAGCGTCTGTCAAGCGAGAACGGTGTTTACTTTTTGTTTGCTTTGAGTTGTTGAGTTTTATGTTGAACCAAAACAGGAATGAAGTTGTTCAACACGTTTCTTCAAATTTGGATATTTTTCGTTGGAAACCAATGCCCAGAAATCTTGGCCAGAGGATGAACTTGCTTTAAGAAACATGTCGCAGCGCAGAGTATTAATTTCGTTTTGCAACATCATGTGCTCCATTTGAAATGTATCTGCAAATTTTGTAGCCAATTCATAGATCACTATGATCAATGGAATCATTGGACGGATAACTGATACTATATATGGTGTTTACGGACGTCGATTCCTAGGAATGGATCTTCCTTTCTCTTGTCCCGTGGTGTTTGCTTCCCGCTCAGGTTCCTTTCGCCTGAATTGACAGCCAGCGTTCACTCTAAATGGAACTGTTGGACTCACGTTTATCCTCACAGCGTGGGCTGTCTTACAACTTTGTATAATACGTATGATTAAAATATAAGGACAATTAATGAACCGATAATCAACTTGCTAAAATAAAACACAAGATATTTTTTCTTTGGGAAAAAGCCATCATGGCAAAAAACCCAATTTATTATAACACGTCCGCTCGCCTTGCTCTCTGTTTTACAACTAACAACTTCTACTCAAGATGATCTCTCTTCTTATTACATTTACTCTTATATTAATGTAGATTACAATGTATTGGTTAGATTAATATTTCATGGTATTAAACACTCGTACTCTGTACGATACAAACTTATTTTTTTATTCGTATTTCAATTTATAATTTATATTGTGTTTTTATCTTTCAGTTCAAAAAACGTGAACGAACTACAATATTTTTTTTTATGTTTCCCAGTCGGTAATGTCACTCTGGGCAGACAAAAACCAACTTCGTGCTGATCCTGATAAACGAAGGGGCGCATAAAAAAGAGTGTATCTATTATCCCAAGAATAGTTTTGTTTAAGAGATTCAATATTTTTAATTGACAACTTCTCTCGATACACAGCATACAATTTGCGTTTATTCTCGCTACTTCAGAATCCCCTTCTGATTGTGAATACTCCTCAGTATTCATCTCGTGTTCGTCATTTTCTCTTTCTGATTCTGAAGACTCCTCAGTAGTCATTTTCTTCAGTTTCACAGTTTTATCGATTTTTATTCATCTTCACTTATGTCCATATCTTGGATCGAATAGTTACAATCCTGTTGATTATTGATTTCTTGTGATTGTGCATCATTATCGGATTCGTCATTTTCTTGAACTTCTCCATTTTCAAGAATGAGAACTCTTTCGCTTTGCGCCATTAATCTTTCTCTGTCTCTAGCTCCACGAACGCTTGTCTTCATATCGGTGCACTCCTCTTCATCAACCATTTCTGATGATGCTGAATTCTCCTCAGTATCTGTTTCGGATTCGTCTTTTTATTCAGGTTTCCCAGTCCGTAATGTCACTCTGGTCAGACAAAAACCAACTTCGTGCTGGTCCTGATAAACGAAGGGACGCATAAAAACGAGTGGATCTATCATCCCAAGAATAGTTTTGTTTAAGAGATTCAATATTTTTAATTGACAACTTCTCTCGATACACAGCATACAATTCGTTTATTCTCGCTACTTCAGAATCCCCTTCTGATTGTGAATACTCCTCAGTATTCATCTCGTGTTCGTCATTTTCTCTTTCTGATTCTGAAGACTCCTCAGTAGTCATCTCCTGTTCGTCGTTTTCTTCAGGTTCACAATTTTGTTGAGTTCTTTCGCTTTGTGCCCCAAATCTTTCTCTGTACGAAGCTTTATTACTTATTTCCATTCCTTGGACCTCTCTCTGATGTTCATCGTCACTGATTTCTATAATTTCAATTGGTTTTGAATACTCCTCAGCATTTATCCCGGGTTCGTTATTCCTTGCACCTTCAACAGGGCGTCTTTCACTTTGCGCCTTAAATCTTTCTCCGTATCCAGGTTCATCACGTGCTTCCTTTTCCTGGCCGGCCGTGTCATTGGATTTCTCAAAAAAAGATATTAAATAAGCCATCTCTAGTTACACATTCAAGTATGTACATTTTGTATGAACATACATACATAAGTAAAAGGAAAGAAAACAGACCCAATTTTCCTTCTGAATTTTCATTGGCGGAAAATTTTCAACAATGAAAAAAGCTAGGGGTTCGAAGATTTTTTTAATTTTATTTTTTTCTATTTTGTTAATAATTTTCAGATATTGTTTTCTTTAATATGAAATAATTTAAATTTAACAATTTAGTTATAAAAAGAACTCACCAAAATACATGAATGAACGTGCCTGTGAGTGTCTTAACGTGTCTGGAAATGAATAGACTTGTTATTGCTACCGATATGATCTCGACCCGTGAATTCACAATGTTTTCAAAAACAATTACACTTCACAAATTATTGTTAATTATAAACTTGAACTAATCTAACACAGACACTTTAACTAAAATGAAAATAAAAACTTAAAGAAATAAAATTAAATTTTTGAATAATTTAATGACACGGCCTTCTTCTTCGTCACTAATTATTTTGATTGTTGGGTCATTTTCCGACCCTGGTGCTCGTTGAACTTCTTGATTTTTCTCTTGATTTTCCGGCTTTTCCTCATCTGCTTCACCATCTTCAAGATCAGTTTAAAAATCAGTTTCCATTAAAGATTCCTCAACATCATCAGAATTCTCATTATATTTCCTTGTCAGTAAAGGGTATATACATGAGTATGACTTCCTTAATGCCTTTTGTGTTAATTGAGTTCTTTCGTTTTTCGTGGCTTCATTACCATCTCTATTATCTCGTCTTCATCTGCTAGCAGTAAAAAGTTGGCAATGAAGCATAGGTAAGCACTTGGGTATTGAGATTCACTCATTTTTTTATAGTTAGGCCATACAAATCTTTCATCATAAAGCGATTTCGCAAAATCACTTTTGAAACTGATTAGCACGAAAGGCTCGGCTGTGAATTGAATCACGTCATCCGGATTGCCTACATTGATGACGGTTACGTCATAAATCAATTCCCAGTCATTTATAGGCTTCTGAGCTATTGGGAATGTGTGTTAGTATGCATTCTCTGACAGTTTCAAGAGTTGAGATAATGATGTTGTCAAATTCGATTATCTCATATAACTTTATAAGCTGGAGCGTTTGAGTGACATCAGCTCGCAACCTACGTTGTTCGATTACAATTTCAGTAGCTTCTGATTGATTTGTGAGTTCAGCGGAAGTTATCTTCGACATCTCCTTTCCGTTTTCAGACTTTAAAACCAACCTACCGGCTGCGCCAAAATGTTAGGTATAAAATGTTAAATAAACAGCCAACGACCCCGCACTTTGGTGGTATCAATTGAACTCACTGATTATTCGCGTTTTCCAATTGAAACTTGCCGATGACCGAAATGTCCATGAAGCATTTAGAGGTTGTTCGTCTCCTTGTGCCAATTGCAATGTAGAAACTCGCTCGTCAAGCATTGTGGTGTTGCCCAATTCTTGTGCCAATTGCAAAGGTGAACCTTTATTCCGACATCATCAATGGCAATGACTTGTTGAATTGGGGAACTCGCTTACTGTTTGGCGACCCAAATGCACGCGCAACACGGTTTTGTTGCTTCATGTGCTTTTTTATGTGCGATAGTTCCCATATGCCTTTCAATATGAAATTTTCCACCAGCTATTTGCGTATTGCATATAATGCATTTTTTAGGTTTTGTTTCAGTGTCATCGTGCAGCCATTCATACTTTTTCCTTCCAAGATTGTTGAAATAGCACTTCAAGCGAATCCTTTTTTTAACCTGCTTCTTGGTTTGGACATGATGGAACGCTAAATTAAAATGTAAAGACAAAAACATTACAATTTTCTGAATATTTTGTATGTTTAATGTAATTTTACCTTTCTTCTGATTGTATTTTCTTTGATGTAGTTGGGCAGGCATGGCTTTGTTGTACTTGTACATGGTGTTTCAATCTCGTTGAGATCTATTTTGGTCAGCTTTGATACCTTGAACGAGAGTAGTTACACTCAAAAAAATATCCTGGCTGTGACGTGCTTTGCTTTTCCAGCCAGGGTAAAAGCTCACGGCACGCCAGGGTTCTTTCTGAAGATAGACACGTTAAACTTCAGTTTCTTTTAATAACTCTTTATTTCTTCACCAATTCTCTGAAGATAAATAATAACAAACAAATGACAAAATGGTTAGAACAGGTTCGGTAGGTCCGGTATAAATAAGGTCGTGATGCTCTTCAAGCGTTAACGGTCTTCTGGTGTAGTTTCGGCGGTATTAGCAGTTAGAATGCTTCTCGGAATTACAAGGGGCGGCTACAACGGCAGCGGCGGTCGGGGATATCGGCGGTCGGTCGTCCACATGCTACGATAAAAGGAAGGTCCGCGCCGTCCTCCTGTAAAAAGAAACAGAACTATATATCCCCGAAGGGTTCTGGTTAGGAGGCTCACAGGTATAGCGCCCACTGGCGGCGATTCAAAGTTTTACAGGCTTCTCTGAGGCCCTCTGTCAGGCGCTGGTTAGGCTCACAAGTATTAATCTATGCCCCTGGCGGCAATCGGCTCACAGGCATAAAAATACCTGGCAGTAATTCAAATGGGTGACAGGTTTCTTTAAGGCCCTCTGTCAGGTCTCCGATGTTGGGGATTATACAACGGGTGGTCTGTTATTGAGATGTGCCTAAAAGGATCTTACTCCTCTGCAATCGCGGTGGTTTCTTCACCTTTAGGGAATACGCGATGGCTGCCAGGTTTGATACTGCGAACCTATTAGCTACCGTGGCGTTGGTCCAAACGGCGGGGACTCCCGGCCGTGGTTCCTCGGCGGCCATCGCTCCTTGTGCTCGGTCGGTAGTAGCAACCCTAGTGCTGTGCTGCACTGGGGGCCGCGCTTGCCTGCTCCATGTGGCGGCTTCTGATGGGAGCGGTATCGCAGCTGTGACTGTTCTTGTCGCTCGGCTGGAAGGTTAAGGAGTGTTGCGGCGGCGGCGGTTCTGCGGGCTTCTAGCGGCTAGCTCACGCCCTATTGCGCGTAGGCGCGTGCTGGTGGGGTGACCCTTGGCTCTGGGTCGGCTAGCTTTGGCGTCCACCTTCACCAGATTAGCGGCTACGGCTTGCCTTATTGCTTCGTGGACATCGCTTTTCGATATTCGGGCCGTGCGCTGTTTTCCAAGTGCTGGTGGCGTCGGGCGTTGGTTGTGGCTGAGCGACTCGCTTTTCGCGGCTGGTGGCGGTCGTTTCTTGCCTTAAAGGGACGGAATGCCTACATTCGACGCCTTTGAGGTTTGCTCGGCTGGGTTCGGCACGGGTAAATCCGGCAGAAAGATCGCTTTGTTTTTGTGTTGGTAGTTTCGATGGTTGAGTCGGTGTTCGCTTCCATGGTTGCGCTAGTTCTCGTTCGGTTTCGTCCATATTACTTGTTGCTCGTTCAACGACTGACGACAGACTGATCATGCCTGCTGGTTTAATTATATTATTGCAACTCATATGAGGTGAATTGAAACCTTTTTAGGTCCTTCACATGTGTGCGCAATACGGGATTTCTCTTATTTCCTTTTGACTGTTCCTTCTTAATTTCCACAATGACAGGGGAAATGAATTGGATGACCACGTATGAACGTGGTGCCAATTTTTCCGTAAAATGTTTTTGGGCGGAGGAGAATACTCGCACTCTCTTATATACACGTTCAACCAGACTCGGTTTCCATGCTCTTCGTCTTAGATTGTAGTGTCGTGCCTGGCGCTGCGCGGCGGTTTGTAAATAAATTTGAACCACCTGGTAGAGTGCTTTCAACCGTTCCCCCCCTGATTGTCGGCGGTTCTTCGCAGCCTGCAGCCGGCAAATTCGGTTCTGGCGGTGCTTTTATTTCTCTCCCAAAATTAAGGAATGCAAGGGAAAAACTTGTGGAATCGTGCTTACTTGTATTGATAGCGAACGTGAGCTCAGGCAGATGTTCGTCCCACGTACGGTGACTTTCATTTATGTATTCTGCTTATGTATTGTTGCTTGCGGGGAATACGGAGCGGTTAATCTTTGTTTTATTCCCATGATGTGAGGATAGAGCTAGTAAATTGGCTACCATTGTCAGACAGCAGGACGCGGGGAACACCGAAATGCGCGACTATGCTTTCTCTTATGGCCTTAACTACGGCTTGGCTGGTCGCTGATCGCATTGGTACCACTTCGACCCATTTGGTGAAGATGTCTACCTTCTGCTGTCTTCCCTTCATGGAGCGGGGCAGCGGGCCCATGAAATCCACGCACACTGTATCCCACGGCACATTACTAGTGGCCGTGTGCATTAAACCTCCTGGTTTTTGCTGGGATGCCTGGCTTTACATGTCGGGCATCCGCTTACGTAGCGGGCTATGTCTCGGTACATCCCAGGCCAGTAATATAGATTCATGATTCGGGCTGCGGTCTTGGCTATGCCTAGGTGTCCTGCTGTTACGGTGTCGTGGTTGTCGTACAAGATTTTGTTCCTCTCTGAAACGGGGACGCATAGTTTCCACGCTTCTACATCGCTCGCAAGCGGGTGGAGGTGAATTTCCGATACAAGCTGTTTTTTGCCCAACGTTGATGCTTACCTTTCTTTGAAAAACGTAACTCAAGCAAAAAATTTACAAATGAAAAGATTTGGAAATTTTGTGATTTTCAATTAATAAGATTTTTTTATTGCCAATATTTGATTTGTTAATTATGGATAGGTTTTGTTGTTTATTCAATTGATATGCGCTTATGTACTATAGTGTACGCCTTCCAATTGATTGGTTTTTATTTTAAAACAAATGAGCTTTGTTCAATCTTAACTTATTCACTATTCACACTTATTTCTTAGATTGTCCTCAAATGACATTTGTTTCACGTATCCGTGTGAACGTTTTCCAATTGATTCACTCTAAGATTACTACGTTTTTACTCAACAGAGATAAGTTTTCAAATCACGTTCGAATGATGTATAATGTCATCAACCGACTTCAAATTGATTCCTTCTCTCTTTTACAACTTACTACAAATTTCTACTTAAAGCTTCTGGCGATAGCTCAGGAGTGTCGCCAGATCCCAGTCCTCCGCTTCCTCTGCCAGGACGTTTGTGCTGAGCCTCTTGATGGCGGTACATACGGACGATCTTCGGTTTAGTGCCGTGATTTACCTAACTTATCGTCTTTATTTATTTCACTGGTTACTGAAACCACAAAATCACCCACGTCACGCGCACGAGAATTAGTAATGTAACTACGCACAAACCGAGTGTGGTAACTTCTACCACACACATTAACTTTTGAAACACGCACTTTTCGAGACCTCACAGGGGGCACCAAATGTTCGGGAATTAATCACTTCCGAAACCAAATCACAGTAGGGGGGAAACCTGAAAAATGGTCTTCAAAATAGGATCCAAGAGTAGAGGGCACAATGCCGAACAACAACCTTCAGTTAGCTATTTTAATTTATTACACAAAAATGATTCTTAGTTCTATACTTTAAATACACAAGTTACTGGATATAATGAACAAATATAGCCAAGCTATGCCCAAGATTATTGCAAAGAGTTTATACCACGTATACCAAGTAGACGACCACGTCGCGATGAAGTTCAGAGTAAGACTATAAAAGCCAACCACCAGCCACCAACCACCATCCTTCAGTAGTCCACAGCGTCCAAACTGCTGACTTACCAAAACTCCCACACGTTTAGGGAGCCCAATAGCTGATACCAATGCCATGCACTGGCTGTCCAACGGCACAACAGAAAGAATGTGCCGACCCTTGCAACTAACGCTACGATCCGTGGGAGAGACATCATACTGCAAACGAAAAGTAGTGGCAGGTCATAGATGCGACAGTATTTATACATCATAAATACTGCCATCGTATGACATCATCGACAGCGGTGTGTATCGGGTATCCACACCAAGTAGTAGATACCCTCAGACGAACGATCGTATCTGGGCCAAGTCATTGGCAGATACATTTCTCTGTACTTTGAGTGGGTGTTGATATGGTTTGCTAGTTGGGTCGTCAAATGTGGATATTTGAGGCGACCGATTATCCATGACATGAGGCTGGCTGTGGTGACTGTTGGCTTTGATGGAAAAGTGGAATGCATCGTCAGCATTCCGTTGGAGAATTAATTCGGTCATCGGTTGACTGACCGAACATATCAAAATATATTTGTTTAGCGTATAATTAGCTGAACAATTTCCAATTGATTTATAAATTTACAATTTACCTTGATTTTTGATGTTTTCTCCTTGAGGTCAGGGACTAGAGTGATCGATTGTAGAAAATCCTGGGCCTTTTATACTGTATTTTGCTCCACTTCTACCGTTTTCGGGCAGTGACAATGCTACCTACTCATCATCACTATTGCAATCCACCTGAATTTGTGAATAGACTATAAGATTTTAATTTGTTGTTTTTTTTTATTGTTATTATTGGTTGGTGAGCGAACACAAGCGATTATCTAGTACACGGTAGTCGGGGTACTGATAATTGCTGACAGAATACTGGTAGTATTTACCAGGAACATTATTTTTTCCTGATAGAATGTACCTGTATTCTGTTACAATATACCAGGACTCCGGGTAATTTTCCTGGTACCTGCTACCAGTATACTGGTAGTATTTACTACGAATTGGTTTTCCCTGATTTCTTCGTTTTCCAGTTCATTGAAGTTTATATCATCTGAAGAGGGCAGTCGTGTCATTCCCTGAATTTTCTTCATCAGCCATTGTCTCCTGGAGACAAATACTTTTTCCAGCTGGAATATTCATTTTCTTGCGTCTTTTTACTACAATTTTAGTACACTCTTGCCTTTTTTCATATAATGCGTTAAGGAATTCATAACGCACTAAATTTTCATCGCAGGACTTTTTTGGAATGCGATTAAGTACTTCTTCCACGTTTACCGGAAATATACCACACTTCCGGAATCCAGATATTAAGTTGTCCGAAGCGTTTGGCACAATCAGTTCCATCATCTTGTTTAGTAGTGGTGGAAAATCTTCTTTTTGAATATTGGTATGTCGAAGACCTTTTGGGGTATCCTTCCAATCCGACAGCACCTTTCGCCAGGCTGTTGTTAGGGGTCGGAAAAATGCTACATCGAGTGGTTGCGTTAGATGGGTGCTGTTGGGTGGCAGGCAAATAAGGGTCACTTCGTTTTTGACGCACAGCTGAACAGCGTGTACAGTTAAATGCGAAGAAAGGTTGTCGCAAATAATTACTTTTTTTCCTTCAAGCTTTCTAAGCATAGGAATCATTTGATATTCCAGCCAGTCTGTAAATATGTGTGCATCGAACCATCCAGACGCACTAACATTATATCGACAGCCTGTGGGATCCACGATGTCCACATTTTCGTAGCTCGATAAACAACATAAGGCGGCATCAGCTTTCCAGCAGCGTTGTTTTTTTTTTTTTCTTTTTCTGATGAATCATCTGAACCTTGAGACTTTGCATGGTCTTTCCTCTTTTGTTCCCTTTTGAGGTACGCTTGGATTACTGCCTCTTCTCCGAATCTTACTCTCATGGCAGGTCGAGTTTTGTTGGACAAGTATATAATTGCAGCATTGATTGAAACACTCACCAGTGAATCAGGTGTTATCATTGCAACATTTTTTGATCTTACAGATCCCATTAGTGTTCCATAAATGTGAATCATCGTATGAAGGCATGGATTGCTAGCCGCTGAGTATGGACTTTTGTTTGAGATTCCGAAACCAATCATATATGGTAAATATGAGTGTTTCTCTAACAACTCTTCATTTTCAAATTGTGTATGAAACATCTGTTCAATTTCTTCTTGGCAGTTATGCACAAAGATCCAGGGAGTTGTGTCTACTATATGATTTACACCCATTAACTGCTTTAAATGCTCTATTTCACTAAGAGCTGAACAACCAAGACTTCTAAATGTAATAGTTCCGATCCGAGATTTGGTATAGACGTTAGAGGGAAATCTTTCTAAGAACATATCAAATGCACATGCTAACTTCATAAAAGTGGGGTTGTCTTCTATATACAATCCATTACTGTTTGAAGATTCAAGTGAAAATGGTGTAGAGCTAGTTGGTCCATATGGGGCACATGTTGCATTTATTTTATCAGACATTTTTGTTTTCATTGATTGATGAGTCTTCCTGAATCGATGTAATCCTAAAACTAATGTTGCAATGTAAAGATCAGGCACTGGACCAAGTACGTCTTGAGGGTCTTTCACAGTGACAGATTGATTGCCTTGTACAACAGTATGATCGATCAAACTAAGAGGAGTAATCGGACCTGGAGGAATGGTTACTGTATATGACTTCCATTCAGTAGTCAAAGACTCTTTGATTGTCCCAAAGAGATGATACAAATAGTCATAGATGACAGAAACTGCTATGTTATCTCCTTTTAAGAAAGCGTATGCCCATTGACGTGATGTCTCTAGCGTGCTATCTAGATGCAGTTCAATTGCGACTTTAGGTTTCTTATTTTGCTCTGTTCCAAACCAAGTATTTGGATATTCTACAGCTCTTCCTGTTGAAAGATCAGGAACTGTGATATTCTTTTTTAACTTGAGGTCATAAATCATGGTTCTCTTGTCGACTGCGGCCATTATGAATGTTAGCGTTTAGTTGCTGTTGTTGGAATTTGTTGCTGATTCGTCGATTTTGTAAAAATAATTATCAACAAATTCCCAAAATTGTTGACATGATTTTGGATACGCTATATTTAGCGTAAAAAATATTTTGATGCAAATGTCGAGTGCCCGGTTGAAGGTAAATACCCTATAGTGCGTGTTGTCGAAATCTACATGTATTTCTTCAATTTCTTCCAATGAACCGATTAACGTAATTACGGGTGGTTGCGACTGTGAATGTTTTGCAGCCAGTGCATTTTGATGTTCTTTATAGTCTTGCTGCTGTGCGAACAACCTAATTGATGCATCTTGGCTGTCAAAAACGGTGAAGCGTTTGTTACCTTCACGTCCACTTGGCTGCAGAAGATAGTGCAAGTGTGTGAAGCTCTGGCGTCTAATAATGAAAAGAAATTTCCTATAGGTTAGTCAATGCAGATTCTACCTCTGTTAGGCGTTGTTCGAGAGTAAAGTTGTTTCGGCATTCGTCGACCTTCGCAGCGAAAACTTAATCTGGTGCTGTTGCCAATGTACTTTACTGTTTACTTACTTTTTCATTAAGAAAATCAAAGCCGGCAGAAAGTTTCCCAAATGCGACACATAAACAAATATAATACCGGTGGTAGTCGGATGACACCGTCCGATAGAGTGAAAGAAAAACCAACTAAATGAATGCCACCAGTACCAGATGTCAAGTCAAGATGATGAGTAATGAATGCATCCAAATTTACATTATAAAGAACGCGTTCAGCTTATTCTTTTATTCGGCCATTAACAAATACTTTTCTTGTTGTGAAGGTGTGTTGAAGTCTTCTTCGTGCTGGCCCTGATAAGCGAAGGGACGCATAAAAAAGAGTGGATCTATCATCCCAAGAATAGTTTTGTTTAAAAAATTCAATATTTTTAGTCCACGATTCAACTGAAACTTGCTGTTGAGCGTACTTTTTAGGAAATCGTTCTCGAGGCCTGATATGTGCAATATACTTAGAATCTGCATTGGTTGTCGATAAGAAGCAATTGCCTAGTATTGGTGAAGGAGGAACACTAATGCTATGTAATCTCAATGAACCTATATTGGTCTGAACAGGAAGCTTTGTGTTTAATGTCACATTAGTTGTTTTTTCCTGTAATAAGTCTGACTGAGTGATTTCAAGCTCAATTTGCCAACTCCAACGAGGACAATCAAAGACCTCATAAGCCTCTCCATTTTCAATATTAGGAAACATGACACGATAAAAGACACAAGCTGAGTCTGCATAGAAACAACCATTACCCCAGAATCCATTGACACTTTTACAACCAGAAGCACCTAGTATCTTGACTTCATTAGGATTCAATTCTTTATTGAAAGTATTAGTGTCATTTTTGTTACAAATACCTTTATTACATTCCCCTGCTGAATTGCATCGATAAACCTTAGAGATTGTTGGCAAGGTTCTGTATGTATAGTATAAAGATCTCTTATTGCAATTCAATCGAATAGAAGTAGTTTTAATTCTGATCGACATGATGACCTTTCCTTCTATGGATTTGGCTTGAATACAAGCATATTGTCCCATAGGCCATAGTAGCTATTGTCAACATGAGATTATAATTAGTACTACAAGAAATTGAAGAACCTATTTCTGTACAGGTTATATCTCTTGAATTTATATTCCCCATATCTGAGCAAGGAAGAGCAATTGGCAATATCAAGATCAATATTATGAAAGTAGTTGCAGAAAGAATTGGTTCTCTCCTCATGGGTGGTCTAACTCTTGGACGTCTAGGTGTTGTATCCGGTATGACCTCAAGTTCTACATGGTTTGTATTAATAACCTGCTCAGGAGTTTCCCATAAACCCTCCACTACTCTTCTATAATTGGATGTTATTAGATTTCTAAAGAACTTATATGCCTTTATAACAACATATCTTAAGAATTTGTAACTAAATCTTGCACCATAAAATAAAATTAACATTATATTTTTGATCATTATTATAACCCTATAAAATATTGATAAAAGAAGATAAAAACCAAAAGCCACTAAAATATATAATACAAGGAGATAAAAGCTTAAACAATGGAAGTTAACCAATCGTTCATAACAAAATATGCATTTAATTGACTCACATTCTCCGGAGTTGGTGCAAATTATAGATGTCTCAAACACTCCTGTCTTCTCATTGGAAAATAAGATTAATTTAAATGTTTGTCCATAATAACGTAATTCTGGTATTTTAATAATTCCAAATGATTTCACAATGTCTTTCAGAATACAATGGTCCATGTAACAAATTTTAGCTAGATTAATATGTTTTTTTACATTATAATCAATCTCACCATCTATACACTTAAAATTACAATCTATGCATTCTAAAGAATCTGGCACTTTTGAGTCTATATCCACCATCCAGCTGAAAGATATCCACGCATCAATATATGAGACACCATCCTTGTTCTTAAAGATGAGATCTTGCCAATTAATATTTGCCTTACAATAACAATCTTTTGTGCCTATACCAAAAGCTTCAACAAAGAACTTATCACCTAAACAGTTCTCATTTGGGACCAATATTGTATTATTGCTTTGACAGTTATAACTTCGTAAATCCTTAGAATCCTGTAGCATAGTCAAAGTATATTCTCCAGACACAATTATCCATTCATTAGCTACATGTATTGCCATAAAGTCTTTTTCCATTTTCCTAATCTTACCAATGCATTTTCTAAGAGGAACCCCATCTATTTTGCAATATAATTTCCTAAGCTGGGACAATCGATTCAAAAGGATGTGTTGCAACTCTATTTATTATAGAACTTAATTTTAACTTTTTAAGATCAAACTCATCCTCTACTAAAGACCCTGGTAAGATCTCTTTACATGTTTTATCAGTTACATCAAAATAGTAATCAACTGGACACAAGATTGAAGTAAAACACAGTTGCTTCTTTGGGCTATAATGAGGCTTAATGACAGAAGAAACTTCAACTTCCTCTAATCTCTTCACATCATTATGGCTTCTATCACAATTCAAACTGAATAATTGTGCTGTTCGAAATCCATCTAGTAACACATTGCTGAAACCATCCATAACCATAGACAACCTCCGTGATAAGTCATATTGATCCTTCACATGAGTCATAATTGATATGCCCACATTCACATCAGAAGTATATGCAATATCATGGAAAGTTGAAAGAATTTTTCTGCTAGAATATCTAGATTTTACATACTCAAGTTGAATGGATTCTGTGACTGTACTGTTGGAGATGATTTTGTGGGTTGCTGTGTTATCCAAAACAGCTCTGTTATTATCAGAATTCTGACTCATGATCTTTTCTGAATAGATTGTGTTCTTTCTAGATTCTTTCTCAATGAAATTGGCCAAATTCTTCTCATTGACAAATGTTGTTAGCATTTCTATTAATTGATATAGAATTTTCAAATTAGATGTCTCATCATCATCAAAACTCAGTTCAACACAGTGCATCATTTTCCTCAAGCTAGTAGTGTCACATTTGATTTACCATTACTTCTATTCTCAAAGATATCTCTAAACGCCTTGATTTTATTCTGAGCAGTTCTTGATCCAATGGCTCATTAACAATCTTTCTAGCATCCCTTAGAAAAGACATGGTTCCAGGATCAACAGTTTTCCTTTTACTGAGCAGTGCAGGCTGATTAAGACTTTCAACTTCTCCACCAATTACATCTGATTGGTCCTTTTCTGTTGTAGGTATATGGTTTAGAGTCTGAGTAATAGTTCTATCAATTTTTGATTCAATAGATTTGTTGGTTATATTAATTGTCCCCTGAACATTTCCATTATTGTTGAGGAATTCTTTAACTAATGAAAGTAACTCTGTATTATTGCAGTCACACACAGGACATGGAATATCTTTTGCTTCATTAGTTATATGAAAGCCTCCATGATTATTCAATGATTGGAAAGTACCACCTTGAATAATGTTTAGAATTCTGGATCCATCTTTAATAGAAGTATTATTTTCTACTGGATTACCTAGAACAGTAAGACATGAATATATAATAATAATGATATAAGCATAAAACTTAAAACTTAAGCTAGTTTTAGGTGGCACAAATAACTTAATTCTAATCATACTGAATTGTTACCCACTCTAATAGAAAATAACGTATAAGTAATTCTAATTAAAGATTATATTTGAATATTATTAAGAATATATCAATACTATAAAATTGTAATATCAATTAAAAATAGTATGAATTTATAATGAAAGAACGGTCTCAATGACAAATTATAATGTGTGTTATCTCTTAGAAAAGTCTGGGCTGTCTCTGTGAAGAATGAAAACAAAAAAAAAGTTAAAATGCCTTATCTCCACAAGACACAATGATCCAGTCTCTAGGATGTCCGGGAGAAATATGGACGAGTATGGCTTGTTCTATATTGGTAGACATATTCTAAAATGTGAAATGTTTCCAATTTACTGGGCTGGACATTGTGTCTTGTGGAGATAAGGCAATATGATCATTTTCGAGATGGAATCGTGGGAGAGCTTTATCTCCTTTCCCAACCTAACCGTCTCGTAAAAATACCCCTCGATACATTCATTAGGTTTTCTCTTCCGGCTCATTAATTTAATAAGTTTAAAACCCTGGTCATCAGCAGACGGAAAACTTTTAACTAATTGTACTTTAAAAGTTTCCCAGTCTGTAATATCGCTCTGGGCAGACATAAACCAACTTCGTGCTGGCCCCGATAAGCGAAGGGACGCATAAAAAAGGGTGGATCTATCATCCCAAGAATAATTTGCCTTCAGCGATTCAATATTTTTTATCCAAGAATCAACTGAAACTTGGTGTTCCAGTTGTGGATTAAATTCAGGAATAAAAATTGCGATTTCATTTGGTCCCATGGAAAATGGGCGACTCACCTGGAGACTGTTGGAGACTGGGCTGATTTTGGAGTTCCTGAGAGTTTCGTTTTCATCCCGCTGTTTCTGCACCTCCGCTAACGCTTCTCGGAGTTGTATCTCCATCTCTGCTTTCCTCATTGCACTTTGCACTTGGAGCTACATTATCTTCCTTCACCAGTAACTTAAAACTTGTCATTGATGGCACTACGGAGTTTCTGCAGCTTGTAGGGCTCCGGGAGATCCACCAAGTGGAACAAGCTCTCAAACGTGTCCCGGAACGCCATCCAGGACTCCAATTTCCCATCGAATGTGGGAATCTTGACCTTCCTTCGAATCTTGAACTTCCTTCTAATACCATGTTGAGCATCTCTGTGCACCGCCACGCTATGCTCGCTCCCGTGGTGGCTGTCGCGTCGTTCGCGCGTTGCATGAAGTCGTTGCAGGCGCCGCTCTATCGCGATCTGAGCTGCCTGCTCCTGGGACTCCACCATGGCGTACAGGGCATTATGGACCTTGATCCCATCGCTGCTCGACTCGCCCGACACGAGTTCCATGTGCGTTTGGACAAAAGTCGCAAACAAATCTGTCAGCTTCTGGCGATAGCTCAGGAGTGTCGCCAGATCCCAGTCCTCCGCTTCCTCTGCCAGGACCGTTGCGCTGAGCCTCTTGATGGCGGTACATACGGACGATCTTCGGTTTAATGCCATGATTTATCTGATTTATCGTCTTAAATTGTCTTTCACTTTATTTCACTGGTTACTGGAACCACAAAATAACCCACGTCACGCGCACGAGAATTAGTAATGCAAATACGCACAAACCGAGTGTGGTAACTTCTACCACACACATTAACTTTTGAAACACGCACTTTTCAAGACCTCACAGGGGGCACCAAATGTTCGGGAATTGAAGTTCTTCCGAAGTCAAAAAACCAAGAGGGGGAGACAGCTGAAAAGTGTCTTCAAAATGGGAGAGGGCACAATGCCGAACACACAACTTTTGGGTTAGTTATTTTATTTTATTACACAATATTACACAAATGATTCTTAGTTCTAGGGTTGGTATAATTGAATACAAAGAATAGCCACGCTATAAATATAACTAAGAATGAATGGATACCAATTATCCAGGAGCCGACCACGTCGCGATGAAGTTCAGAATAATACTTAGAGTAGTCACCACCAGCCACGAACCACCATCCTTCAGTCCACAGCGTCCAAACTGCTGACTTACCAAAACTCCCACACGTTTAGGGAGTCCAGTAGCTGATACCAGTGCCATGCACTGGCTGTCCAACGGCACAACAGAAAGAATGTGCCGATCCCTGCAACTAATGCTACGATCCGTGGGAGAGACATCATACTGCAAACGAAAAGTAGTGGCAGGACATAGATAGGACAGTATTTATACATCATAAATACTGCCATCGTATGACATCATCGACAGCGGTGTATATCGGGTATCCACACCAAGTAGTAGATACCCTCAGAGACGAACGATCGTATCTGGGCCAAGTCATTGGCAGATACATTTCTCTGTACTTTGAGTGGGTCGTCAAATGTGGATATTTGAGGCGACCGAATTATCCATGATATGAGGATGGCGGTGGTGACTGTTGCCTTTGATTGAAAAGTGGAATGCATCATCAGCATTCCGTTGGAGAATTGATTCGGTCATCGTGTGACTGACCGAACAGACTATATTTTATCCCTATAATCCCACAGGAAAAAAACAAAGGTTCAGAAAAGCGATGTCGAGGCATATTATTTTTTAGTTTTCTGTGCAATGTAATGTGGGGAAAATTTAACTGAGTAAAGCATTCCACAAAGAGGACATCAGTCAAAAAACCGAAAATTGAAACTTCTCTCGATACACAGCATACAATTTGCGTTTATTCTTGCTACTTCAGAATCCCCTTCTGATTGTGAATACTCCTCAGTATTCATCTCCGTCTGATTCTGAAGACTCCTCAGTAGTCATTTTCTTCAGTTTCACAGTTTTCTCGATTTTTATTCATCTTCACTTATATCTATATCTTGGATCGAATTGTTACAATCCTGTTGATTATTGATTTCTTGTGATTGTGCATCATCATCGGATTCGTCATTTTCTTGAACTTCGCCACTTTCAAGAATGAGAACTCCTTCGCTTTGCGCCATTAATCTTTCTCTTCTCTAGCCTCACCACCGCTTGTCTCCATATCGGTGCTCTTCTCTTCATCAACCATTTCTGATGATGCTGAATTCTCCTCAGTATCTGTTTCGGATTCGTTATTTTCTTCAGGTTCACAATTTTGTTGAGTTCTTTCGCTTTGTGCCCCAAATCTTTCTCTGTACGAAGCTTTATTACTTATTTCCATTCCTTGGCCCTCTCTCTGATGTTCATCGTCACTGATTTCTATAATTTCTATTGATTGTGAGTACTCCTCAGCATTTATCCCGGATTCGTTATTCCTTGCACCTTCAACAGGGCGTCTTTCACTTTGCGCCTTAAATCTTTCTCCGTATCCAGGTTCATCACGTGCTTCCTTTTCCTGGCCGTCCGTGTCATTGGATTTCTCATCTTCTTCGTCACTAATTATTATGATTGTTGGGTCATTTTCCGAGCCTAGTGCCTGTTGAACTTCTTGATCTTTCTCTTGATTTTCCGGCTTTGATGCCCGTTAAACTTCTTCTTTTTCAAGATCAGTTTAAAAATCAGTTTCCATTAAAGATTCCTCAACATCATCAGAATTCTCATTATATTTCCTTGTCAGTAAGTGGTATATACATGAGTATGACTTCCTTAATGCCTTTTGTGTTAATTGAGTTCTTTCGTTTTTCGTGGCTTCATTACCATCTCTATTATCTCGTCTTCATCTGCTAGCAGTCAAAAGTTGGCAATGAAGCATAGGTAAGCACCTGGTTTTTGAGATTCACTCATTTTTTATAGTTAGGCCAAAAGCCTCTTATTTTGGTGATTAGGCTCGAGATCGGTAGCCCAAAAAGCCTGACCATGAATTCTGATACATCATTGCTGGCTTGGCCAGAAGTAGGATGGGGGAGGTGTCCTGAAGTTTGGGGGCGGACTTCTTTTTGCCACTTACTATGTCGGCAAACGATGTTATGTTTGTAGGAATATTACTTGCTAAGTTTATTCCGCGATTAGAGTGAAGGGTTGAATGTGAAGTTACTGTTCTTAAGACCAGCTGTGTCACTTTTTTTTTTTTTTTTTTCAATAATGCCACTCTGTTTGGGCAACCCTTAACTCGCAGGGTGACCCATCGACTGGCAGTTGACGCAGGCCGCAACGGAGGTTTCCGATTTTGGTCCTATGCCACACTCTCCTATGCCATGGTCCTTAAGACATTTGACACATCTGTGGTGGAAGCTACAATATGAGGCCACATGGCCAAATCTCTGGCAACGATAACACTGCTTGATATCTGTTTTTTTTTTCAGAGAGTCCCATTTAACTCTATGCCTTAACAGTGACTTAATTTTTTGAATTTTAGCCAAGCTATCCCAGATATAATGCAATGCGGTATTTTGTAACGTGATCGAACTACAGATGAGTAAACAAACAAATGTTGTTAAAGACCAACTATCTATGCTCTTGTAACTTCTGGGTCCGTAGTATTAAACCATTTACTATTTTCCACTATGAATCCTCCGGAAAGACCTGGAAAAACTTAATCTTTCATGGCAAATGTCAGTTAAATGTATGTTTAATCAATTAAAACAACCGATCGCTTTGATGTCCAAATCACAACTCGATTTTTATTATTATTCTTCTTAACACAATACTTATGTCTAATTGCAAAGTAAGCTTACGTACTAAAGGAAGTGCGGCTTAAGTTACCACGAATGTGGTGTGTATTTAATATGCGCAACTTCCTGAGTCGAATCATCACTATTTACAATAGGGTCATTGTACGTAACTTGTGTGGATAGGCTGATTTGATCTGATATTCCCCGCTGTTGAAAAAACGCGCTATGCAGCTGTAGACATAGCCGAAATACTAAGCATTTTCCGGGCAAGATCAGCTACGAAGGGATACCTTCTTGCTCGGTGCTTTCACCACTCCAAAGGATTTCTGTCATGACTTAGCTGAGGCTCGCTAAGATTGGTCTCAAATTGGAAGATTGGTACATCTTGGTTATCTTTTTTTTTTTGCTCTCCAGATATGATTAGGGTAACGTTTTCCATTGGTCTTAGGACTTCACAGAGTTCCCGAATTACAGTCCATTCTTCAACCAAAAGATATCTGGTAGTTCCATGTAAGTTAAGGCAACTCAACGAACCTTTCCGACATATAAAATGTTGAGTTCCAACGCGTCGATACGTAAATAGTTTTAATGGGATAGATTTGCCTTGATTTTTCTGGTAGGACAGAAGTGCGGTTGCGGTATACCAATGATTATTGACCGACTCTTGTCAATAATTGCGATCTTAGTTTCGGAATTTTCAAAGTCCAGGTCTTCATATTGGAAGTCTAAGCCTGCAATTTGTCGTGTTTGAATAGTACTACTACATCAAACCGTTGCGTACTTTCTTTTGATATAATAATACAGGATGTTTTGAAAATTCTCTTGAAATTTAATAAGTACTATAAATAGAGTTCCAAAATTCGAGGGGGTTCACAAAAGATAATAAAGAACCCAAAGCAATAATAATGTTCACAAAATTGTCTTGAATCAAACCACACTATAAATGAAAAATTACCAGAGAACGAAAGATAAGTAGATAATATTCACTTTAAATATAAATTTATTTGGTTGATGATCCAATACTTATCCAAAGTTGAGCTTTGTTGTTTAGTTGGCTAATATGAATTATAAAATGATGATTACTTTTTACTTTAAAACTTTTGAACCTAACAATTCGAGAAAATCGGACCGTCTATAGACTGGTCAGCCAGAACAGTCTTTTATTTTCAAGATCTATGACATTAAAATATAAGGAAATTCATTTTACAATGTGTGTTAAAATTTTTCATTTCAATTTTGATATCATGTTGATCGCTGACTGAATGGTGTTCGCTGTTGTCCTTTTCTACTGAATGGCAGTAGTACCCTCGTATGTGGAACGCATCAGATGACTTGTTCTTTCATATATACAAATAAATACGTGACTGCTAGGTGTTACGATGTTGTGGAGGCCTTGTTCTCCACACAAACTTCATGAAGTCTCTGTGAGAAGTGCAACTACCGCGAATGGTGGTAGTTATGATATCATTGGCAGTGATTTTTGGTAAGCGCAGATGGTGTTTCAGAAAGTTGTTGTGTTTACACCAGATGCCTCTGGCGCCAACAATGAATGGTAGTATGTGGATATTATACGAAGGGAAGCGTTGTCGGATGGTATCAATAAATGCCGCTGTGCTGTATATTGCGGTTTTGTTGTTGTATTGGAAGTCCAGAGTTAGTGGACCTTCCCAGTTTACACCGACATCAGTGATTATTAGGGTGTTGTTTTTAAACATTATAATGTCGGGTTTCTTTAAAGTGCCATCGCTGCATCGAATATTGGGTTCTAGCATGTATTTCCACCCTTGCCGGGCAACGAAGGTGGTTATTCGTTTTACAACATAGTTGTGTCGTGTTATTCGGCTTGTATGAGAGAGAGGGCATTTTTGCAAGATGTGACTAACCGTCTCCCTTCGCGGACATCCAGCACGGCATAGTCGAGCATTGGGGGGGTTTGACGGAATGCCTGCGCAAAGTAGCATATTAAATCTTAGCTGAATTGCTCTAACGTAGTCCTCCCCAGACCAACATTTTGGTGGATTTGAAATGTAGGAAGAACTTGATGCAGAATGTTTAGCTTGCCAGAGACCGTTGCCGGAGAAAGATTCTTCCAGGAGTTTTGAATGTTTTTTCTGGATTTCGATCTTTCCTTCGGATCCAGGTTTGATCATTCGCCTGATATTGTTAATGCGGTTTTCGGCCAATTTTAGTGTGGCACTGAGCAAATTATTTGCGGCGCAGAGCTTATCAATGCGTTTGATGATAATGGGTGGTATATTGTTCGCCAAACAAAATATGCCCAGGCCACCTTCACGGATTGGGGCGTGGTCAAATATATTCAGCGTGTAAAGCTTCGAGTTCACCAAAGAAGCCGTCCGACTATGAATATGTCGTCAAAATTGAACCACATGGCAATGGAACTTTGTTGAAATGCATTTTTGTATGCACAATGCTCGTCTTGAAGACATTACACAGTTCAAACGGACTTAAATCTTTTGGGATGCCTTATCTAGTTGGTAAAGGATCACACGACATTAACGATGTGAAACATCCATGCCATGTTATGGAGACGATATTTGGAAACTTTTCTTGGAAAACGGAAGAAAGATTCCAGAACACACAATTTATCGTCTTGCCTTACAGATGTTGGATGTGTATGAGTATATCCACGGCCGAACGTATGTCCATGCCGATTAAAAGCTTTTAAGAGTTGACCTATACGAATTAAATTCTTTACTACACTGAGTAGCTTTTAAAAAAGATTTTATTTAACTCTTAAAAATGTTCCAAGTTACACTCTCAATGACACACAAATTACACATGAAGTCTTAATACTCTGGAGAGCACTATTTATACAAAGATTTCCTTTGTTCTTACCTATGACTAATTGCTTAGCTTAAAACTATGAAACCATATGTTGACGATAATCTCTTCTGGATTCTGGATAGGTGCAATATGATCTCGGAACGTGTTTAGTAGGCTGTTTGTGATTTCTGCATCTTTGGCACGATTTCGATTACCAATACTGGGTAATTATGACTCCTTAACTTACGCTCACCAAACTCTTTAACTGTTTCTTTTGCTCGTTGTCGAGCTGAAATTATCTCATTTTGAGCTGGGGATCTTGACTTTACCGATGAATATTCCATTTTCAAGACTGAGCAAAGATCTTCCCATCTTTCGACAGTCTTGAATTGTATTAATTCAAAAGCTTGCCCTCAAGCCTGGTTTTCACTATGCTGAGGAAAAGTTTGTGCTCGTCAGGTTTAACTGACTTGAACAAAATATTTCCACATGCTATAAACTTCCCTAGGTCTTCCGACTTTCCATCGAAAGTCGGGACAATATTAATAATATCCTCATTTTATATTCTGTCATTTGAATGAAAAGGCAAATGCTCGAATAAACTAACTTTAAGTTTTTGATTGCGGGTAGCAATTGTGGATAGGTTTATTGAATCGAGAGACGATAGAAAACAAAAAGTTTAATTTGGGGTTCGGGTAGAAGACAAGATAAATAAATTTAATAAACACTTGTTGCTGTTATTTTTAAGTTATTACTATTATTGTTATTTTTAATATCATTCTATATTGTACTATAAATGGCCCATTTAATTCAATTCAATTTCAATTTAATCAAATTTTTATTAAATAGCGGTGTATAAGTAAGACATACATAACCCATTTATGATCGGAATGATCGTATTGAAAACTGCGATCATCCTTTTGACATCAACATCCTATTGACAACCACAGTAATCATATTCACAACCACAATATTCTCTAAAAAATGAGTTAGGCTTTCCACTCCTCATTTTTTAGCAAACAAATACTTACTATTCAGCACTTTAATTGAACCATTTAATGAACTTCCCTCCTGAAATGCAACCGAATTTAATTATAAAAATACATTAAACATTATATGTGTTTAGATATCTATTTATTTAGAAAAAATTAATTATTTAGCGCATCAAGCATTGGGTACAATTTTTGTGGTAAAGCTTTTTTGGCTTTTTTCATATAAAAAAAAAAATCTATAAATTGCCACACGTTCTCACAAGCTGGTGGGTAATGTATATTAATAATAAAAAAACATTTAAAACAAATGTCTACAGCACGTAAGGCATTACTACTAATTTTAAATTTATGGTTATCTAAATAGACTACAAACTCATTTGACCCACGCAGATGCATGATGAAAGGCTGAATGGTTTCCCCACGATCTTTCAAGAACCTTATATGGTCCTCCAATTGTTAGACTCTTTCTCCCTCGAAGAGAAAAGAGATTTGCGAATCCCTAATAGTATGCATCGAAAAGTGATACTTTTGGTCGTCGGTCGGAACGTGGTTTTTTAGTTTTTGGAACGTGTTTGGAGGGCACCAGATAGTAATGCATACTATTAAGGACACAGCATACAAAGTCATCTGAAAGTTTGAAAAGATATAAAAAATTATAAACGTAAATTGTGTACATCACTTTGACATTTACCTTTCTCGAAATCAGCATCATTAATGTTTTTGAGGGCATCAACCGTTCTCTTGTCCTTTATATTAAGCATGAGAAATTCTTTTAATTTCTGATACGAATTTTCCCAAAGAGAGAGAATTGATCGGCATTCTGGGTACAGAATAGAAAAGTCCTTATCAATCTAAGCAAAACAAAAAAGATCAAATTAGATGAAATAAAAATTCAATATTCAACAAAACCATTTGTGGACAGAAATAATTGTTTTATTTTTTCCATCGGTCTGAACAATATGCTATTTTCAGAAATAGAAGCATTAACAAATTTTTGGAACACACTTTTGAAAACATTTTATAGAACATTCTATGTTTGAAATGATGATTGCAATTTTCAATGCGAAAACTGCTAAAATGAGATCATCATATTAACAACCGCGATTGTCAATATGACAACCGCAAAGCGACGATCATCATATTGACAATCGAAGTTTGATTTTTCTCAACGCGAATTTTATAAGTCCGATGATTATAAATCGCAGTATCTGATCAAGGTGGTCCCCGCTGGGCAGCTTGTTGCCAAGTTCTTTTGGGCCTTCAGTTCTGTGACCCAGTACGCAATTATGTTTCCATAATGCATCGTTTCTTGGAATTTTCTGTCAAAGTGCTCCTTGATGGATCTAACCATTCTTTCTAGGCCGACTGATGGAACAGTAAGTGATCAGAATTCCGATTCATTGTTGGCTCATCTGTAAGCTTTCAATTCTATTAAATAAGTAGCCTCTCTTTCCTTATTTGATTTGTCCGTCATGAACTCGTTGCACTTCTTGCATTTGAGTTTATTTTCCAGTTTTTTTTTTGCTGCAAAGCCTGCTGCTGCTCTCTGCATTTTCTCTGCACTTGTGTAAACATTTGAGTAGGAGTGCTCACTCATTACTTGGTCACCCTTAATCAAATCGGCATTGCTATCTTCCATCGCTTTATTGTCTGTTCTTGGAGTGCCTTCCAACTCCTCATCAATTTCGTAGACATCAAATTCATCGCTTTCTTCAGCTTCAATATTTCGTAGCAAGTTCCCCAATTAAATCCTCTTCCAAAGGCGCTCTCGTACTGTATTCTTCATCATCTTCTCTTTTCTTCTGGCTGTTCCTTAACTCCTCATCTTTTAACAGAGTTTCAGCTCCAGCGTCTTCATATCCGGAAGTTTTTGCTGAGCTGAAGTTGTGGAACATTATAAGTTTAATATTTCTTATCAGTCTCATGTTGAAGGGCTTTGTTGAAAATAGATTTTCAGCGACGTCTGTATTGAGGTGAACCAGAAGGAGATACTTTTGCTCATCGCTTTTTATGTGTTCCCACATTTGCTCTATTCCGAGCAAAGTTTGTTGCAGTCCTTTGCCGCACCACGGAACTGTAACTTTGCTGGTAGATCTCCAGTTGGATATCCATAGTCTTGCTTCTCTTAGCCCATTGAATATACCAATAAAGTCTGATACAACTTCCTTGTTGGGATTTTTTGAATACAACTGGGTCGTGTTGAAGTTGTCGAACAGGTTATTAATTTTTTTAATAAACGTAGCTGTTGACAATGCGACTTCTCTCTCTTCAGGAGTTTTGTAACAGTTGGATTTCAGCGCGCACAAAATTCCAGAATACACGTTATTGCTGAAAATTTGTGTGGCTAACCTTACTGATAATTTGTCGAAATCATTAGGCTCAATATGAGCTTTTCTTAATTTGAAGCATACTTGGAAGACCCCTTGACAGTCTTCTTCATATAAGTTAATAAATTCTCAACACAAATTACTTTTTTTTTTTTTTAATCACTTCACCTTCACTATTTTTACTGTTTGAAGGTTCAGGACCTAAGCTTCCAAACGCGCGTATTAACTTTTCTCTTACACACTTTTTTCTACATTCGCGATACTTTAACGTTAGTTGTAGGTTAGCCTAGGTCCCTGCTCGGGCAACAGTTAATAAATTCTCAACACGAATTACTTTTTTAAAAAGTTTTATTTCAACTTAGGCAATCCAAAGTAGATTAGGTACCGCTCGACACTAGATACAAATTAGAACTGAACTTACAAAAACTAATCTCATTCTTACGATACCTACAGAAGCCAATCATGTGCAAAAAAGATAAAGACAGATAAAAGTATTTCATCCAGTGGATGATCAATTTGAACATCTGCAAAACCTAAGCTATTGATTCTAGGAAATGTTGGCGTAAGCAACGACTGTCGACGATCGACGTCTTCTTGGTGGATGTTAAGATGTAAACACTATGGCAAGTGTGTGGATAGCATTGCGCGATTTCATAAGATACTTTTCTGGGTATCTAAGTCAGCATTAATTGTTAACTAATTCTTGGTATTAACATACGTTAACTTATAGCTTCTTTATTACTTTCCAGTCGATCCAATCTTTGCCGATCTGTATTTTATGTTTCAGGAGAATGTTGCGCACGCTCTTGAAAAGGTGCGGATAATCGAAAAGCAGGAACACTTTTTTTTCTCCTATTTCTATGTACGGTTGCTCTGCCATATCGGTTGCAAGTTTTTGGTATGCCGAAATGTTGCTGGCTCCCTGATCACATGATGTTGCCACGATGTCTAGACCACAGTCCATTACTGATTTTATTAGTGTGGGCAGCATCCTCGATAGCAGTATTTCTCCATTCGGGGCTCCGACGGACGTAGTAAGCAATGGTCTGCTTCCAGTTCTTGTTCAAAATCTGAGGGTGAACACCATTACTTTGGAGGCTATTATGTTGTTTCGTCCAAACTCTCCGAAATCTTGAAGCCCGTATATTAAGTCATCCTTTGTGTTGAGCCCTAGCTCTTTCTTGATATAGATCTCGTCAAAGAGCAGAAAACATTTTTTATCCATGTCAGTCATATCCTTGGCCTTTACTGTTAGCGTATCTGCTAGATCCTGAGTAAATCCCGTTCTTTGGCGTCTTTCCGAATGCCAACGGTGAATGGTACTTACCGCTGCCATTTTAAATCCGATTTCCAAAAGGTAAACGTAGCAAGCTGGCGATTTGTAATGTATATTGAAATACAAACCTTTTTCTTCCGATTTCCAGCTTGTACGTTCTTTATGAAAACATTGTGTTGAGACAAAAGTTCGAACTTCTTCAGTCGAATCTTTTAGTTTCTTCAACACAGTCTGTTTTATCAACTGGTCGGTTTTATTTTTTAAATGGTATTTCGACCTGCGTGTGTGCTTGCAAAGTATATTGCGAGCCACCGCACGCTTCGATATTATTCTACTCTAATCTTTGCTTTACGGGCGTAAGCATAGTATCCTGATTCCAGATTCCTTCCTAAGTCTTCTTTAACTTTTTGTTTCTTATATCTAGGTAAAAGCTTATTCCTACAACCTGCAACTTTCTCATAAACTATTTGGTTTGGTCTATATTCTTTGGTATTTCTCTTTTTATTATGTGTCTGAAGCATTTTTTCCTGTGCTTCCGAAAGTCTATTTGGTATATTGTCATGTGTTTTCTTGTTATATAGTATTTCGTAGGGTTTTCGTTTGTCACTGAATGTATCGTTTTATTATATTGGTGGGCTGCTCTAAAAATTGACTAAGTCACTTATTAAACTTAATTCTTGTTTTAGACATCTAGCTATTTCGATTAAAGTTGAATGAACTCTTTCAACTTGTCCATTCGTGGAACTATGATGGGGATCGCCTTGGACTGGTGGTCATGCCACAAGGACTTTTATTGGTTTTCCATATATCATTTTTATCTTTGGTATTCCATAAGATCTAAACTAAGTGATTCACTTAGTAATCACACTCAAAGGGCCTCCTTTCTCCTTCATAAAGTGTTTAGTAATCCACAATCTAAGGTGTGTGGATCGAGAACCTTCAACGGATGATTCCACGTAATCACATCCGCGTAATAAGGGTTTATCTCTACCTTTAGTTGGGAGGAATGGTGCTGTCATTGTGTAATTGCTATTGATAGTAGCAGTCCACCCTCCTGGGGCTGCACCATTTTGTAGCAGAAAGCATAATCCACGTGCTCCTACTGTGCGTTCTCTTCTATATCCGAAGAAGTCAGCTCTATTAGCTGCAGATGATCCAAATAGGTAAGCAGAGTTTAAACTTGCTGACCAATCACTCAGTCTTTGTGAGCTACTTACTTCGTCAAGTGTTTTTAATGTGATGAACGCTGCGGGATTGAATTTTCCTTCTGGAATTCCAGTGGTAAATTTCATTGTTTTCTCAAAATCCTCGAGAATGTTCGCAACTCTATTCATCAACTCGCTAGAATGCGCGAGTCTCCCAGCCATGCCTTCTTGTTCGAACGTTAGATCAAAGATCTTGTTCAGGGCTTCTGGGGCCAGTATCTCTGGCTGCTGGTAACCTAATAGATTTCTAGTTGGCATGCATCCATTAGGAAATGATCCAGCTGGGAATGGGTTCCAGTTCCCAAAATCTCGCTCGTCGCCACGAGCGGTGTTAATTCTGCTGGTATGTTCCACGAGCTTCCGTGTCACATACGGGCTTACATAGCACTCATATGCATTGTGGTTATCGGCACTGATTGGTCCAAATGATCCTCCATCAAGTGCGGGTCTAGCTGGTGCCGCGGGTACATCTCCAACCGCTGGTCTTGCGTCTGTAGCTGATATCCTAGGCTGTGGAATTCCAGCAGCAGGATAATTTACTAACACTCTAGCACCACTAGGTGTTATATTTGTGTGGATTCCAGACAAATATTCCTCAAAAATGAGGGGCATCCTGAGACGCTCTGCATTTATAATGCGGTACGGGTCGGCCTCTCCCGAAAAGAGTTGTTCTTCATTTTCATCCTTCGAGTGGCGGATCAAGTATGCCGTTAGGATTTCAGTCATGTAATGCTGGTACATGCAGTAAGGCATGCGTCTTCGCAGTCGACCGTCCGTCTTTTCCATGGCATCGTATGTCTGTTCCACCAATAAAGGGAAAGTTGAGTATTCCATATTATGAGTACTCTGCTCAATTACTGGCTTTCCTCCGGAAAATAGACCCTCATACAAAATTCCGTCTTGTGGGGGAGTCTCAACTGTGGCCTTTTGGTCTTTGGCCCTCGGCCGGTAAATGGTTTTAGGGTTCCTAACTCGAGATAGAGCATCCTGACTCTTCTCATCCACTTCAACCTGGTTAGACCAGGTGCTTCTCTCTGCCTTCTTTTCGTTATAAGCAGATAGTCTTCGGGCATCACGGGAATTGTTCCCCTTCTTTTGCCCAGCGCCAACTTTGTTTGGTTTTCCAGAACTTGTTGTTGCTTCTTCGGTTTGCCTTTGTGGGGCGTCATTCCGCTGTCTGCGATCCATTTTATAGTATTAAAATAGATATAAAAATTATAGTTTTTAGTCCAAATTCGACAAAAAAAAAAATAATTATTATCCCTAATCTTTGCATTAGGGTTTTGAATTGGGGGGTGGAAAAACCTGGTTCATTGTCTACTGTGATATGCTTTGCTTCAGGGAAAGCTTGAAGTATCTCTAAAACTTTTTCGTCTAGTTTTGTTTTATCTTCGATATTTTTAATATATAAAAATTTGAGTATGAATCGATACAAGTCATAAATTTTAAATTTTGGGAAAAAAATATGTCGAGGTTCTACATGTTCCCCCTCCTTCTTTGGAATTGGAGCCTCTCCAATTTGTATTTTTTGTGGGTGTCTGTCGTATTTATTTTTATTGCATATCTCGCAATTTCGTACGAATTCCTTAAATTCTTTTTTCATTTGTGGCCAATAATATGAACTATAGATTTGTTTAACATTTTCTTTGTGATTTCTGTGAGCTATGGTATGGGTTTGCTCGATTATTATTGCTTGATCGTCTTTATTTACTATGTCGTTAGGGAATATTTTTGTGTACTAAAATGTATTATTAAATGTTTCTTTTAATATTCTCTTTATTTCGTATAAGTCTTCCGGTGCGCAGTAGATCGCTACTACTCATGGTTGAATAAATTCTTCTAATATTGTCTTTAAATTGTCCAACGTATCGTATTCAATAATGTGTCTTGTTCTACCAAAGTTTCGTACTTGTTCATGTATTGTAAAACGGTTTCTGCTTAGTAAAATTTACTGTTTAAACTGGTTTAATGGCTTTGTTGTTTCTTTTATTTCTTCGTTATCACTGCTTTCAGCGGAATGCTGGGTAGCACCGGATGAAGAACTATCCGTTAGGTGATTTAAATTTTGTCTTGAAAGAGCATCTGCTACTACATTTGTAGCTCTTGGCTTGTAAATTATTTTAGGGGCATATTCTTCTACAAAATGGTGCCATCGCTTCATTTTAGCATTAGGATTTCGTTTTGAAACCGAAAACGTTAGGGGTTGATGATCTGTATGGATCTCTAAATTTGTCACACCGTATAGGTAATTTCTTAAATTCTTTAAAGCAAAAACTATGGCATATATATCTTTTTCATTTGCTGCATATGATCGTTCCGTTTTATTTATTTAATGTTTTACTAATGAAAGTTATTGGTTTATTATCTTGTGATAATACCGCTCCTACTGCATCATTAGACGCATCTGTTGTCAGAACAAATTTTTTTTGTATAATCTGGTTGGTTAAGCTCAACTTGGGATTGAAGATGTTCCTTCAATGTTTTGAAAGCTTGAATTGCACTCTCATCTAGATTTACTGCCGTTTTCTTTGCAACGTGCGTGGAAACTTGACCGTTTTCACTTGACAAATACTTTGTTAATGGCTTTGAAATCTGAGCGTAATTTTTTATAAACTTTCTATAGTATCCAATCATTCCTAAGAAACTTCGTAACTGTCTTAAAGTAGTTGGTAGTGGATATTCGTTAATTGTTTTTACTTTATTACTATTGGTCTTAATGATATTATGTGCTACCACATAACCTAAAAACTCAATTTGATCGTTATAAAATGTGCTTTTCTCTAAAGATATTTTCATATGTGCTTCTTTGAGCGTATTAATTATCGTAAGTATGTGTTTGGTATGTTCCTGTAATGTATTCGAAAATATGATGATGTCATCTATATACACATGGCAGAACTTTCCTATATATGGACGTAGTATGTCATCCATAGCTCTCTCAAAAATACTTGGTGCATTCTTCAAACCAAGCCCCGTTACAAATACTACAATCTAGGCAAATCTGTTTTCCCTTCTTGGAGTTTCCTTTGGATTCAAGAGTTAGCTTTAAGATTTCTGTAATATAGTACTTAACAGGAATAACCAAATCATTGAGAACTAAGCTTATTCTTCCATATCTAGGGTTGGCTAGTAATGAACAGTAACAATTGCTTGGCTTCACTTCTTTGAACTCTTTAGAGTAAGCTTCATTTCCCTTGCAGTTCTCACAAGCAGGATGTTGACAACCAGTACAAGCATAATTCATTATATCAGAAGTGTCTACTCCAATGATAAAATGATGAGATTCTACTACAAATCAAGTTACTGGCATCCAAAGAGTCAGTTTCTACACAGGTCTCCCCATTGAGAACCATCCCATTCATACAACCAACATGGAAGGAGCATAGCTTTTGTCCATCGTAAGAAATGCCACCCCAGTTACTACACAATTTTAATGTTAAAAGTCAATGTTAACATCCATTTGGGTTTTCTGAGCAGCATTATAAGAATCACCACCTAACAACTTTAGTAAATTACGTTCAACTGCATGTTCATAATTAGGTTCATTCCAAAAGATAACTCGTGTATAGCCACATGTTTGTAAAGGAAAATTACTATTGCGATTCCAATTAGACATTTGAGCACAATTAACAAAATAATCCCTAATTATATCAAAAAATAAAGTTTTACCAGCATTAGGAGCTGACAAATATAAATCTGTGTTTTCCTTATTTCTTTTCTTATCTAATAATAATATCAAATCTTTAATATAGTTATAAACACTTGGTTTCCAATCACTATTAATAACCACAAACTTAGAATCTAAACTTAAAGGACTAAATTGAAAAATTAACAATTTCATAGCAATTGATTTCGATTGCTTGATATCTAGATATTTTATATCAAATTCTTCGCGTGTGTTAGTATCCCAATATGGCATTTCATCCATATTTTCATAAAACGCTCTGTAATCCCTTAACCTCATATTTAAAAACTTTAATTTAGTTGTTGTAATAGCATTTTTAAACATAACACTCATTGGATTTGAAAAACGCCATTTTGAATTTAAAAAAATTTTCAGTTGTTACAAAATCGTGAATAGGAACTTTACAAATACGAAAAATTAAATGCTCTAATACCTCTTGCGGCGTTTCTTCTTCCTGCTCTCTGGCATCTCTTCTTCTTCTCTTTCGGGGCTGTTCTTGCTTCGAGATCCCGAATGGCTGTAGCGATCAGATTCTTTACCGTCAGAAGATAACTGTTCGTTTGGAAAACTGTTCTGGCCATACAGCTTCATCCTCGCTTGCGCATACTTCCACATGTCCTTCGTATTCAGAGCATTTGTCGGAATGTTGTCCATCTGATAAATTTTCAAATCTATCAAATAGTCTGGAGTAGTTCTTTCCTCCAACATCCAAGACTTCGGTGCGCCGGCGCCGTCCTTCTGCAAAGTGATAGTTGACGATAGCTCTAAAGGTTTCGGTTTCAATGTCTTTGACGAGTAAAGTTTGTCGAGTGGATCGTCTAAACTTGAATGGTTGGAAACATCTACAGGATCCGTTGGAGAAGTTGCAGTCATGTACGACATGGTAATGGGTTCCATGCTTGACGCATCACTTGAAGACGCTGTTTCTTCCCTTGCTGCGAATTGTTTCAATAATGGTGTCATCCCTTCCGTGTTGTCCACTGAAAAAGACTCCAGACATGTATCTAGACGTTCGTTTAGCTTATTGTACAGCTCCGTAAAGTTGCTTGGCCAAGTAGTCGAGTCTTTGCTCGCGAGTGTCGCCCACTGATGTTCTCTGGAAAAATCTTTCTTGCATACATTTAATTGACGCATTACCTCCAATAGTTCCTCCATCTCTGACTCCGCTGACTCCGGGCAATGAATCGTAAGCTCCAACAGCATCTCCTTCAAGTCGTCCTCGGGAATTCTCCTCGTCTGAACTATAAAAGTTCTGAGCATTTTGGAACAATTCTGTCGAAGCAATTTCTGTCGAAGGCTCATTTTCTACACTTTTCGTTTTATTTTCACTTTGACTTTTAAGTATACTACCACTCAATAACTGATACATTTTGAATCACACTGTGAAGTACACAGCTATTTATACCTGAAAAATAGCCACTCCACATTTATTACAAACACCTAATCAAACAAAGTTCAAACACCCAAGTAAATATCAATAAATAATCAATAAAATTATCAACACGACACCATCGCATGATTAACCTTCCTTCCTTTCCCCCCGTGCATCGAACAAAGCTCCGTACTGATTACTTGCCCAATAAGTTATTACAGCTTATTCACTGCGACGAATTTTCTCAAAAAAAAAAAAAAACAAATTATCTCACTGCGATGGATGGGATGTTACACTTTGCATAACTTATTTTTTTCAATTTTTCATTGCCTGATTAACCTCTCTACTTCTGGGATAAATCTTTGACCATAGCTGAATTGTCTATTCTATCCAATGGTCCACTGGTCTTTCTTTGGCGTGAAAAATGAAATATTGAAATCTTTGTGGAAATCGCGGTTAAAAGATGACGAAGAAGCATATTCAAGGTTGTCTTTTTGACGATTATAATCTCGATACAAGTCAGCTAAGGACTTATCACACTGAATGAACTCCCTTGACGTCTGCGCTCTGAGATAGTGTGATTCAATTCGTGGAATACTATCGATAAAGTTTTTGACTCTTTGATAAACTCCTGGTCCCATAGTAGGTTGTCGTCCGTGTTTACCTCTCATGTCCTCATTCAAAAAACCAGTGTCGGTTTTTTTTTTAGTGCAGTAGCAATATTTCGATCCTTGATAGCTGTGGCGGCGACTTCCAGGGAATATGAACAAGAATAACTTTGCTTTAAGAAATTTTATTTCCTAGTAAAAATGAAATGTTCATTATGTATTACAATATATTAAAGAAAATACTCACACTTTGTCTCTCCCTGTTGCTGCCGTCACAATCGAATGTAAAATGAACAATGGCCGAACAATTTTCATGAGGCCGGAAACTACAAGAGTGCGTTCAACAGCACGATAAAGAAAAATGTCATATGGACGCATTCGAGGGCATACAACAGGGAAGGCATTCAAGTGTGTACAATTTTAAGGTGGAAACTGAATTATTTAATGACAAATTAGCTGCGGCAACAATAGCTAAGGTATTTTTAAAAAATGTTTTGAACATTCTTACCTGAAGTAAACTGTTTAGTTGGAAATAATATGCTGTATTGAGTTCTCTTAAATTTTGAGTCAGTGAGTATCTATATTTCGGTTTTACTTCTGTTGTGTGTCTTGTTAAAAACTCCCTTTGCTTCTGTAACTCTCCCAAGCTCCAATAATTTTGAAAAATTGTCTGTCGTGTTGTCTCATCAATTTTTGTTCTGCAATTCAACCTGCATTTTTCTCCACAAGCTGGACCCATCTTCTTTGCTGGTATTTGTTTTTTTGTTATTGACTGGTAAGCTTTGTCAGAATTTCGAAGCTTTTTTGAAATCTTACATTTCCAATTTTCTGGATTTCTTCATGCACTTCTGGAACAATATTTAACTCTGAAGGACGTTGAACATCTTGTCCATCTGTTGATATAGCGAGATTCACGGAGTTGCTTACTTCATTGTCCGAATTTTTCGAAGAAGAGCTGCTTGAGGTCAAACTACGTGATGAAGAACGAGTTGTCCTTTTTGTAAAATTAGGGTCAGCGTCCGAATCATCGAAGTCACTTTCAACATATATCTATTATATTGGTCTGTTATACTTAATGTTGGATAGATGTTCACCAAATCTAGTTTCTATGTTCCTACGTACATTTCAATCCCAAAGCAATATTCTTGCAAAAACGTCCACAGCAGTTTGCATTGGGGTGGATATTCAATATTAAGTACGTATGCAATTTTATATTGTTTATATCTATACAATCCAGGTATAAACTCATTTTGAATTTAATGTTGTCCAATGATACATAAAATTCTGTAAAATTAAATTTTTCACTTACTAAGATAATTGCCGGTTGGAGGTAAGTTTTGTTCTTAAAACACTCATCGCGTTTGCTTTGGAGTACTGCATCAATGTGCGACGCGTTTTTACTACCTCCAGGTTGAAGGCGTTCTTCGAGTCCTCTATGGTATATTTTTTGTACTTTCCACTTAAATTGCGGGAAGAAGGTGACATTATCCCGTACAGATTGCTGTACCCGATGTTGATGTTTTATTGTTTTCTATTAGAATAAACGGTTTATTGTAATAAGTTTTAAATTTTTTACAAATAAATTGATAAAGTTACCATTGTCCGTTCCCGAAAGCTTTTGCTTAAAATCTTCCAAATATTTTTTCATCAACGGCGCCTTTATTCTCACCTCGAATAAATCCAAGGCGACGTTGCAAAAATGTTGCCATTTTTGATAGTTGAAACAATTTGTGGGTTTGATGAATTTAAAATCCATATTTATCTAGAAAGATAGAAAAATCGACAAATGATATAATGGTATGATATAAATTGTTAGCGAACCTGGCAACGCCGAGGGATAAACTTCCCTTTTATGGCCGTCCATCTTTAATTTTCCCTTTTACGGCCGTCCATCTTTTTTATAAATTTCCCTTTTATGGCCGTCCATCTTTAATATAATTTTCCCTTATGGTCGTCCATATTTTATAATCGTGCAATCTTTTGAAGGAACAAAAGAAAGAATTTTATTTTTTAGAAGAAAAGAAGAAAAAGGAAAAACTAAACGAAATAAAAGTCAGAGAAATCAGATTTTAAATAAATTGTTCTGGCTACTTTCAATGTGAACATTCTTCAATATTCTTCAACATTTTTTTTTTAACGGGATTTATTCTCTCCGTATATATGAAGGCCGCACTGTTATCCTTCACTTTAAAGTCACCCTTACATATTCTAAGGGTGTTAATTGAGCCTAGTACGCCAGAGGACTGTATCATGGCATACGGGCTATGGCACAACATGCCTGCAACGGAGTCAGTTTCATCAAACTTACACTCCTTGCACTTCCTGATACCATCAGGGTGCAATTTCTGAAGGGCTCTATACCCTAGGAAGTTTTCCGTAACAACGCCGTTGGTAGGGTACCAACCCGTAGGGAGGGGATTCCACTCAAGATTACGTGTTTGTGGTGTCACATCACCGGTCTTCCGAATGTATTCAGATGTGACAAAAGGACTCACATAACTTTCGTACAAGTTGTGGTGGTCTTCCACTCATAGTTGCGGAAGGCGGACCTCTCATCCTTGCATTGTTTGAGTGAGCTACAGTTATAGTCACATAGTGGGCATTTAGAACTCGATGATGGTGTTGAGGAGGCGACTGCATTATGTGTCTTTGATGGAGACATTTGTGGTTCTGATCTTTGATGTACGTTAAGTGGAGCTCTATGTGATGTTCTTTCGGATCGGGCTGAACCGCTTGCAGCATTCAAGGGCATAACCTCCGATGCGGATTGTGCGATGTTTTTTTTTTTTACAAATAAATTGATAAGTTACCATTGTCTACATACATACATTTCTTTTTAATAAAGCGCTACTCATTGCTTCTAATTTTAATCTAAAATATTCGAAAGTACTATTGCTGGCGTTAACTAAAGACGTGGATGTAAATTACGTTTTATCATGATGTAATATCAGAGTAACCGAAAAGAATTACTTAATGAACATCTTTATTGTTCAAAGAATCTTTCTACAAGTTTCAGACACCAAATTGAACATGTTTCACAAAAAAAAAAAAATCTTGAATACAAGAATATACTTACTGATATTCCCGATATATTTCCACTTTCTTGGTTCATTTTCTTTTAAGTTTTAATTCATTCGCTTTTCACAATTTTCAACAATTTGCCACTTATAAAATAACATTGCCAAATTCACACAAAAATATGTATTATTTGCTGTCACTATCTAGTTGCACCACACCAGGTGCTATTATTTTTACCGATGGATGATCTTTGATAAGTTCAATATTGGCATAGAACCAAACCCTGACGACTACGACAATCTTACTGTTTTTTGATTTTATCAATGAACGACTTTTTTGATGATGTAATTTTTTGGAAGATCGTTTGATTTTCCAAAAGTGTAGTGAACAGAAAACTCAGAGAACATTTGCTTTTATAGTCTAGACTCTGGGTATAGATTATATCTTGGGTATTTCTTCTTTTTAATCACTTTCGATAGGCTCAAAATTGGCTGTACCCAGCCCCGACGACGACGACGACCTCACTGCGTTTTTGTTTTATTTATAAACGACATGATGATTTTATTGGGTTTAAAGATTTCTCTAACAATTTTCAAGTATAAACTGAAAAACTTAGAGAACATTTGATTTTCAATCATTGGTGGGCAATGCTTCCCGCATTGCCCACCAATAATTTTTTCAAATACGAATATTTGTACGCATTTGATACATTCTTGTTATTGTGGATTCTCCTGCCTGGAATCGGTCCCTTAAACCTGAAATACTGAGTTTCAATAAAACCCCAAAATGAGGAACTTGGAACAGGGTAACAGAGATTGAATAAAAAAAAAATTTTTGAAGCAAATATCTACAGCTCTTAAAAAGCTTGTAAAAATGAGCTTGACACCATCAAAATATAAAAATATTTCCTTAAAATTAAAAATCGAGTCGCCATGCACGATGATAAAAGGTTGTATGATGTCGGATGATTTCTGAAATGAAGCAATGTGCTCTTCAATTTCCTGCACGGTCTTCCCAACCCAAACGAACGAATTTTGGGAGTCTTTTATTGTGAAGCGGGTAATTGTTTTCTTCCCATCATTTTTTTTCTTCACAATTTTTTGGAAAGATACAAAATACCCATGTAGGGCCCACAACAAAACTGCATCTTGACATTTTTTGAAATGCTTCAGTAGTTCTAGATGGCCCCAATCATGTAGTAATTCAGTTAGCTCATCAAATGGATCAATTGGAATAATTGTTGTTGTTGAAAGACAGTCTTCGGCTGTGATTTGCTCATATTCTTCTTCTGACAAAATATGCATGGCCTCATCGACCTCCTGGTAGACAGCGAGCACGTCGTCTTCAGTTTTAGAATTCGGCATTTTTTTTTTATTTAGTATAATTAGACATTTAAATAATTCGACATTGGAAAAAACTTGAATAAAAATTATTGTCAAATTTGGACTAAACTAACAATTGAATTGAATAAACAAAACACAATTAAAACTTTTGCAAACTTTCTCCAACGCATCTGCTTCTGGCTTTCGCACTGCAAATTGCAAATTTAACATCTCCGCTGGGAGAGTGTAAGGCTGTGACTTTTTGAAATTGTGCTGTTGCATAGTTACCTTTACCTTTATGCCGCTTTGCGGATCCTTCTCGCTAACAGCTGCTTCCTTGTTATTTTTTCCATGAATGGCCAATTGATGTTTAAAGGCCTCCGCTGCCTGAAAGTACTGCTCTTCCATTTCAACCATTTGATTTTCCAAGATGGTGAGTTCGCCGTCTTCAGCTACTTCCAGAGAGTTTGGGCGCTTCTGAAGTTCTTGTTAGCTTCCACTGTTTTTTGGTCTCCGAATCTAGCCATTTATGTAATCCAAAGATGAACACTAAATCCCAGTGCTGGAACTTGTACCGCCCGCAGATGACGTCGTCTCATATGTTACGTTCGTCATTCGGAACAACTCACCCTCAGTTGGCTTCTCCTGAAGTGTTGGCAGTCTATGAAACTGACCCATATATTCCCTGGCAATATGGTAGGGTTTTTCATACAGTTGGATAGGTTTGTCCAGTGCCTCCTGATAATTGTCCTTAGTTAAATGGAGCCCTTTCCGCATTGCCCACCAATGATTTTTTCAAATATGAATATTTGTACGCATTTGATACATCCTTGTTATTGTGGATTGCTACCTGGAATCGGTCCATAAAACCCATCTATTGGAGAAGCAATCCATCGAAATTTTTCAGGTGTTTTTGATATCGTGCTGTTGCTTATTGGGTAGAGTTGCCTTTACCTTTATGTCGCTTTGTGGGTTGTAACATATCTAATATAGGTATTATATATATCTATATATCATCTGTAACGTTTATATATATATATAATAGAGAGCTTTACTATTCCAATAATAGTCAAAGATATTTAGCATGTTTAAGCTCAGTTGCATGCTACACACCTGTCGACGGTTAAATAAAACTCCCCAAAACCACAAAACACGCTTTGTCCTTTTTTACAAACCATCAATCGATTGAGAAAACTTAGTTTCATCCGAATAGGGTTTATTGTACTAATAATTGCCGAATACAATCAACCTAGAATCATAAAAGATCTCATAAAAAAATTTTAAACTTTGAACCCTTCGTTGAAAGCTACTCTCACCTCAAAATCTTCCCCTCCGACTCTCCCCACCTCTAGGACCTATACCTACAGACCCTACGACGCTATGCGACAAACCACTTGCAAGAAAAAAGTACTAGATTTTTAGAAAAATTGGTTATGGATTATTTAATGTAAGAGGGCGAACCATGAATTGGTACCAAACTCTAGTTTTTTGATTTAGCTGGGGAGTGGCACTGTTCACACTGCAGTCGTGTGAACAGATGGCATAGGTCGTTGTGCATCCGGAGCTTCTCTACCCACCCTTCATAGTGTTGTGCTTTTACTTTATGATAGCACTGACTACGAATAATAAACAAAACGACCGATTCGTTTGGTGAACAGAATAGAACTCCCCGATCATTCGCGTTTCCAATTGAAACTTGCCGATGACCGAAATGTCCAAGAAGCACTTAGAGGTTGTTCGTCTCTTGTGCCAATTAACATGTTGAAACTTGCTCGCCAAGCATTTTGGTGTTGCCCAATTCTTGTGTCAATTGCAAAGGTGAACCTTTATTGCGACATCATCAATGGCAATGACTTGTTGAATTGGGGAACACGCTTAATGTTTGGCGACCCAAATGCACACGCAACATTCCTCCACCCTCAGGGAAAGTTTCAATCGGAAATGCGAACATCAGTGTTCCATATTTATTTTGCAAGTATTTATGTATGTAACTTAAAACTAACAGATTATTTCAACTTATAGACTATCTTATATTATAACCTTTAACATACACAAACTAACCTACACATTACACAAATTTGTCTTAAATTAAATAAATTTAACATTTATTTTAACCTGATGATATTTTAAATTTACGCAGATGTAAGTTCTCTTATGTTTTAAATTACTGAATATTAATTAGCTTACATTTGAATTTACATAAAATAATGTTGTAGTTTCGTTCAAACAACATATACTTTTAAACATTTTTTTTTTCTTAAGTTAAAATGTTTTAATTTTATAATTTACAAAAATTTATTGACATAGGTATATTATTATTATGTATATATATATATATATATATATTTTTTTTTTTTTTTTAAACTTACACGATACTAGAAGGAAGGCATAAAATTGAAAATATAGTCTTCAAGATTTTTTTTTTCTAATGGGAAACCATCATTATATTGTGGCAAAAAATCTAACATTTAATTTTAAACATTTTTTTTTCTCTTTTGATTTTTCAATTGATAAAAATTTACTGATACAAATAATTTTTCTATAAATTTACATTTACATGAGAAACCATCATTATACTATAGCAAACAAAAAAAAACCCAAACGAAACTTAGACACACGCATACGTAGCTCCCTTGTTTGACTGGCGAGTTGGTGCTTCAGGTGCTCTTTTAGTTTTGCTGATTCGTTTTGGCTCGTCGTCGCTGATTTGTGACGATGGGAAACGTTGATCCATGCATATGACTGTATTGGTTGCTGTTGGTTTCGGATTCTTCCTTCTCCTGCAAACTGCCACAAACACGATGATTGCAACGGCTATCACTCCCAGGGTAGATAACGAAAATAGCGAATATCTGTGGAATGATATTTCCCATGCCATGTTCCTCGTATTTCTTGTGGTTTCCAAGTTTGCGAGGTTTTGATGCAATTCTTGAAGGGAACGCTTACCATCCAAAATATCGCTGACTATTTTCTTGTGATCTCCCACTCTGAAATTCCATGGTTTCGACGTTGTTGGTTGGTTGTTGGCTCGAATTGGGTCTCTCAGGTCCTCCAATAGCTGTGAGTGGTTAACCAATGGCTGCTTGTATTCCGCAAGTGTTGCAAAATTTCGTTGGTAGGAAAATTTCAGTTCCTTGGTATTGGCATCGCAAGGTTGCTGAAGTTTGAATATTCCCAACCCCTCTAGAATTGCCTGCTCACGAATCCCACCGCACATTAGGTTCAGTATCAATGGCTTTCTACAACTGAAAAACCAGTGGTTAGGTGCTGACATTTTAAGTAGGACGCCATCGTTTGCTGGCACTGCCACATATTTGCAACTAGTTTCAGATGTGACAGCATGTTGTAAAAGTTCAACTAGACAATGCTTAGACCCAGATGTTAACAGCGGTGCATAAAAACTGCAAATGGCAATCGTCGAGTTTGCCTTTGTCTCAGGTACCAACACGCACTTCTCGAAATCGTCATGACTTAGTATTCCAAATAGTGCGTGGTTTTCGGATTCAGCGATGTACTCGAATCTGTTGTCGATGACTAAATCCCAATCCTTATTGTATACTGCTGGCATTGGGTATACCTTATGTAACTCATAACTTGGATGGTCTCATCTTCATCTTTTTTTAAAACCTGAAGCCGGCTATACACTTTCTGTGAGTCTTCACTGTCCATAGTGCCAAAGGCCCATTTCGAGAACTGCCCAATGAAGTCCAGAGCTCGTTTTTGGCGGTTAGAGGGGAGTTGAAAAAGGGCGTTTAAACGTTGGCCATCTTGCCTCAGCATGTCAAGATTGAGCTCCAGCTGTTGCAACCTCCGCACGCAACGCTCCCGGTATTGGTTGTCAGGAACATTTTGACAGATTTTTCCAACCTTTTTAATGCAGTCCTCCGTCACTGCCAATACGGTCGGGTACTCCAACGGTGTAAACTTTGTCAATACAGTCCACGTGTCCTTGTAAAAAACGGCACGCCCCACTGTCTCGAAAAACACCGGTGACTCCCGAAGACGTTCGATTTCGTATGGTGGCCTAGTCAAGTCTACCCCTATAACTACCAATGAAATTATTATAAATCTATACATATACATTTTAAATGTTTCCTTCCTTTCACGTTTTTTTTTAATTCAACAGAAATACAATACTTAATATAAATATGATATAAAGCTTTATTTTGCTTAAAATTTATTTTGATACCTGAAAAGAAAAACTTTGTGTTATTACTATGGAATAAGTAAACTTTTGAAAAGGATTTGATTATTATTAGAGATTTATTGAAAAATATGAAAATAGATTTATTTCTGACAGTGAAAACGTTTGAGTTGATTGTTATGCACCCTTTTGGCTTTCCTACCGGCTAAAATAGTGGTGTTTACTGAGTTGTTAACGGACACCACCTCATAGGGCCCTAACCAAATTGGAGAGAACTTATTTTTCCTAGTAGGGTTCTTAAGCATAACTTTTTCTCCAACAGCAAACGTAACAGGGTTTGTCTGTCGATCGTATTGCTGCTTTGCTTTTCGTTTAGCAACCTCCAAGTTTTCCCTCGCTAGTTCGTATGTTTTTTGTATCTGATGTTTCAGAAGCTTTGGATAATGCTCGGTATTATAAAGGGGTGCGGGTTTGCCCTTTAAATTAGTTGGCATTTCAAATTCAAAACCATACAAACTTTTCGTTGGGGTTAACTTGGTAGCTGAATGCTCTGTGTTATTGTGTACATGCATCGCCTGTCTCAACCATTGGTCCCAGCACCGGTCATCATTGTCAACGAAACTCCTTAGATATTCCGCTAAGGGTCTGTGACTGCGTTCCAGCGATCCATTTGCTTGTGGGTGATAGGCGGTAATGTGAACCTTTTTAACTCCTAGAAGCTTACAAGTTTCCGAAAAAAGTTTCGAAGTAAAATTAGTTCCATTATCCGTGACTAGTACTTTTGGTATACAGAACCTTGTAACGATCTCCTCGTAAAAAGCTCTTGCAACCGTAGATGCTTCCGCGTCAGGAATTGCTACACATGTCATATACTTGGTCAGGTCGTCCTGGAAAGTCAAAATATACCTGTTACCAGAATATGTTAACGGAAGTACACCGACCATGTCCATGTATACTTTTTCGAACGGGAGGCATGGGGTGTCTGTCAGTACCATTGGCATTTTAGTAAGTAGTGAACTCTTATTTTTCTGACACTCTGGGCACTCTTTTACATAGTCCAGTATCTGTTTGTTCATACCTTTCCACCTGTATTGTCGTCTGATGCGTTGGAAGGTTCTTTTTCCACCTTGGTGGCCCCCCAGTGGCGAGTTATGGAAATCTTTTAATATTGTTTGGATTTCGTCTGGGTTGGATAGAAACGTCCAATTCCCAGTACCCTTTCCAACCGAATCGACTTGACTTTCTTTCATAGCCGTGATATTATCATCCCCCTGTAAGTTTCGACTATTTGCATTTTTGACTTGGTCCCGTGCTGCTTGTAGCCTCGTTACTGCCAGACACTGACCTTCAGGCCTAGAAATACGACTCAATGCGTCCGCATTTGTATTTATTTTCCCGGGTTTGTACTCAATTTTGTAGTCGTATTCTGAGAGTTTGTGGTGAAAGTTAACAAGACGAGTTGTTGGGTCTTTCACGTTAAATACTCCTTTCAGTGGTTGGTGGTCACTGTATACTATAAACGGTCGCCCTAGCAAATATGTTCTGAAATTTTTAGTCGCCCATACAACAGCTAGGAGCTCCCTTTCTATGGTCGAATACCTCCTCTCGCTCGGACTTAAGGATCTACTAGCAAAAGCGATCGGCCTATCCTCTCCTACTTTTCCCTGTGACAATACTGCACCCAACGCCTCACCACTAGCATCAGTTGTAAGGATGAATGTTTTAGTAAAATCAGGGTATATCAAAACCGGTGGGGATGTTACTGCCTTTTTTAAGTCTTCAAAAGCCCGTTGACATTCGTCACTCCACCTAAATTGTGTGTTCTTTCGGAGGAGATTGTTTATGGGAAAAGCTATAGTTGCGAAATTTGGTACAAACTTACGGTAATAACTTACAAATCCCAGAAAAGACTGAACTTCTTTGATATTTTTGGGAGGTGGGTAACTAGTTACGCAACTAGTCTTTGATGGGTCAGGTCTCGCGCCGTCTTCAGAGCAGATGTGACCCAAGTATACCACTTCTCTGCAAAGAAACTTGCATTTCTCTACGTTGAGTTTTAAACGGCTCTCCCTTAGTCTACCAAAAACATTAACTAACTTCTTATTATGATCTTCTAAATTCTTAGCATAAATCACTATATCATCAAGGTAGACGAAACAGTCAATGCCGTGGAGCCCCGTCAAGATATTATTCATTATTCTTTGAAAAGTGGCGGGTGCTCCTGAAAGTCCAAACGGCATTCGGTTGAACTCATAGTGACCGAGACTAGTGCTAAAGGCCGTTTTTTCTCGATCCTTTTTGTCTATGAGAACCTGGTGGTAACCGTTGGCCAAATCAAGAGTAGTGAAATACCGACTATTTCCTAACTGGTCGAGAATATCTTCTATTCTTGGCAGAGGAAAGACATCTTTCACTGACACCTCGTTGAGTTTGCGGAAATCAACAACCACTCTCCACTTCTTTTGTCCGTCAGGTCCTGATTTCTTGGGAACGACCAAAAGTGGGGAATTCCATGGTGATTTACTGGTAGAAATAACTCTATCGTCAAGCATTTTTTTGACTTGTGAGTTTATCTCATCTCTAGCAATTTGAGGTAATCTATACTGTTTTTGATTTATTGGCCCTTGGTCCACTTTCACAGTAATTTTGTGGGAAAGAACATCGGTATAGCTTAAAAGGTCATCATCCAAGTGAAATATATCATTGTACTGACTACATATTTCTTCTATACTAGCTCTTTCCTCAATACTCATAGAAGGATTTAAAATTAATGCCTTTAGTAATGAATCTATTCTCTTACACGGTCGCTTTGAGCTTTGTATGTTATAGATATTTTCAAATAAAAATAAATCGGTTGTCTCTGAATATCCCCTAAGGCATGCTTTTAAGAAAAGTATTAGCTTGCAATGCATGGCTAGCAACGCACGTTTAGAACAACGGGAGATAAAAGCCCGTACTCAAATGGTTGTGACTTTAAAAGTGCCGTCAAAAACCCCTGAAATTCTAGTACACTCACAAGAAATCTACCCAGGCATATATTTGGCCAATACTGTGGTAAAAGTGAAGGACGGAAAAGTACAAGTACCCGTCCTGAATTCAACAACAAAAAATTTTTACATCAATGAAAATTTTACTCCTAAATTTAGCAATTTTAATCAATTTAAGATCTTAGACAAGAAGTCTCCAAATATCTTTAACATACACATATGTATATATATAAAAAAGAAAAAATGAAACCAATCGTTTATTAAATTTAAAAGAAGTTGGCTTCAATGTCAGGTGTGCAAAATGATTCCAATTCGTCATACATTGTTTTAGCACATGCTACATTACAGGCTCCTTTCTCTGTCCCTTTCTTAGTAATGTAGCCCAATTTGATTGAGTGTTTGACCCTATTTACAGAGTTATAAACCGATGATTTATAACTTATAACAGCATAAGGAATGATCAAATTAATGATATCAACAGGCTTAGTTGCCCTTTTATTGTTCTTAGCATTAATTATGCCATATTGCTTATACTGACCTAACAAGCAAGCACCCAGAATGTGTATTAGACCATCCTTTTCCATGTCTTTCAAAGTTGGAAGTAGACTGAAAATAGAAGATAGTGATAAACTTTTAGGACAACCTGGGTGATCCATCTTTATATTGTATGGCAAAACAAGGGATGTTGCATCTAGTATTGCCGCAGTTGCATGAGTGAAAGACGTAGCAACTCGAGCCAAAGTAACAATATTAGGATCAGGACTAGAACCTACTTTTGGCTGTATACCATACGTTGAGACTAAGGACTCTAGCTTAACTTTACCAGCATCTCCCATCCTTCTCTTCATGTTAACTATAGAGTTTCCTCTAGATAAGAAGAGCACAATCATTTGGGTCAAATCCTTTTTGAATTTGCTCTCATCTTCTTCCATACTCTTCAGATGTGCTACAAATGTAAGAACATCAAATCCTACATACACAAACTCTCCAATCAGAGTTTCAACAAAAGTCTTATCAGAGTTGAAGCTTTTTAAAATCTCCTTCGAGATAGCTTCTAACTCTTCAGATGTCATTTTTTCTACCATTTTTCTTTAAAATTCAAAGTTTTACTCAAACCAAGGAAATACAAATCGAGCTATTTTAGACTTATAATCACTACAAGATCACTAATCACTTAAAAGGGATATTTGGAGACTTCTTGTCTAAGATCTTAAATTGATTAAAATTGCTAAATTTAGGAGTAAAATTTTCATTGATGTAAAAATTTTTTGTTGTTGAATTCAGGACGGGTACTTGTACTTTTCCGTCCTTCACTTTTACCACAGTATTGGCCAAATATATGCCTGGGTAGATTTCTTGTGAGTGTACTAGAATTTCAGGGGTTTTTGACGGCACTTTTAAAGTCACAACCATTTGAGTACGGGCTTTTATCTCCCGTTGTTCTAAACGTGCGTTGCTAGCCATGCATTGCAAGCTAATACTTTTCTTAAAAGCATGCCTTAGGGGATATTCAGAGACAACCGATTTATTTTTATTTAAAAATTTTAAAGTTTTGGTCACTGTATCTATAACGGAATTATTCCAAAGTATATCCCGACCTAGGATACCATCAACTGGAATATCATTTTTATCGTCTATAATGTGCCATTTTGTTATGAATTTTTGGGATGAAAATATATTTGCTCTGACCGTTCCTAAGGTTACTCCGTTACCACCAAAGGCCCCTCCTAATTCCTTAATCTCTTTTCTACAAATGTTTTTTATGTTTTTTAAAACACTCAATTTTAGTAAACTGGCGTCGGCTCCTGTATCCACTAAAACTAAAATTTTTCCTGTCTTAGCTAAAGACATAGGGAGTTCAACATATACATCGTTCTCCTTGATTGTGTTTATTTTTGCTTTCAAACTTATTCTTCTATTTATCAACCCACTCCTAGCAACTACAAAATTCAAGCCTTTTGATATGATTTCTTTGGCTTCGTGTATGGTTTGTCCTACTTTCGAACTAATGGTCAATAGTAAAAATTTAATCACTGTAAGCCATTCCACGATGAGAGAATTTATCCTCATTCGTAGGTTATTATATTTTTTAGCTTGTTTTTTGTTTGCTATCGTACGGTTGACGAGCGTATTTTGCTCGCAAAAGAAAAATCCGTTTTCTGAATCAGGTTGTTCCTGATTTCCTTTTACTTCTTTAATTTTATGGGGCAGTCTTTTGGTTTTCTCTGGGGCACAGCTTAGTTGATTTTGCTGGCCCCTCTCCCGTTTCCCTTTTCCTGTCTGGCCATGTAGTTAGTCTTAGCAAAACATTTTTCTTCGGTATGCCCTATTCGAGCACACCAAACACATTTTACTTGACTTTGAACCGCAAAAACTCTTGATTTGGGACACACATCTGAAGTGTGCCCATAGGCGGAACACGATTCACAATATGGTGTGTTTTTTCTTATGCGGCAGTCCGCGTAAGTGTGGTTAAACTTACCACAGAAACCACATTTTGTCTTGGAATCGTGTCTTGACCGTATTGGTTCTTTGCCTGGGTGAAAACTCGGATTTTGTGTGTGTAAGAGTTGATGGTTGTTTCCTTGAACGCCACCAGCGAAAGAAGGCGGCACTTGTTGATGAATAGCCTGAAGGTATTCGGTTGGGTAACCTGAAGACTGAGGTAGAGAAAATGATGGGGCTTGTTGTGGTAGGGAAAAAGAAGATGTTGATGGATATGCGCCGTGTAGGCTGTAATTTAAGTGATATTGAGGGTGATGCACAGGAGTTTGGAGTCCCATAAGGCTGAAAGGGCTTGGCTGAATAAGAAGCGTTGTTTTCCGGGCTTCTTCGGCTATTTCATTGAGGTCGGTTGTTTTGCTCCCCAGCATGAACTGGCGGAGAGCTGGATCGGCTAGTCCTATTTTGAAAGTTGTTATCACTGTGTTAGCAACTTCGTTTTTAAGACCAACCGATTCATTTGCCTGGTACCTCGCGTCAATGATTTCGTTCGCCGTAGCCTGCAATTTGCCTAAACGTCTGGCGAACGTTTTAACTTCTTCTCCTAGCAGTTGGTGAGACAGTTTCAACTCATTTAGGACGTTGTCTAGTGTTTTTGGCACTAAATAACTATCCTTAAACAGCTTAGTCAAATCTGATATTTTTTTCACCGTGTTTGAACGAATCAGTTCAAAGGCATCTCCCACCAAGCGTGTGGAGATCAAAGCAACTAGAATCTCTTCTTCCTCCGATTTCACGCTTCTTAATGCCAGATCGCAAGCATTAACAAATTCATGAACTCTTTGTGACAGTTCTTGATTTCGTTCTCCCGAGAAAATTGGGACTAACCTTGAAACTACTTTACTGATGTTTTCAAACGACATGTTTAAATTAGAACCTTTAAGCGTGGTTGTATTTGTTTTAATTAGTATCAATTCCTGGCTTAATTTATTGGATTCTAGTTTCCGGACTTGAATTTCGTCTTTCAGATGTTTGATTTCAGCTTTTAGTTCCGAGATTTTTGTTTCTAGTGCTTCGGTAGCTGTTCTACCTGATCTATAAGTTCTCCAATATTACCCTCACTATGTGTGGCCATAAATTTGTTTCAACCTTGAATTTTCGAGGAGAACATATCAATATAGAACTGAAGGAAAAAACAGAATTTCGAGTCACAGAATTATTAGACCTACTCCAACAAGATCTCAAACGTTGGTCAGGTACGACCTTGAACCCAGATATTTAAAAAAAAATAAATATATGTATATATATAAAAAAAATCTCGGATTTCGAGCTAACACTGTTTGCCAAAAATAAAAGGGTAGAAACAAAAACGAAAATATACTCACCTGTGATTCACTGAAGTAATTTGATTTTGTTTTTTTTTTTCTTTTAGTTTGACTCACTTCACTCACTTCTTACTATTTGTTTTTTTTTTTTTGGTAAAAGTTTTCAGTTCGGTTACGATGTGGAGCTCACAGTCGCTGTTTTTCTTATTATATTTTTTTTTTTTCCTCTTTTTATAATCACCGCACCGATTATTATTATTTACTTTTACTGGTCGAACACCGGCTGCGCCAAAATGTTGTGCTTTTACTTTATGATAGCACTGACTACGAATAATAAACAAAACGACCGATTCGTTTGGTGAACAGAATAGAACTCCCCGATCATTCGCGTTTCCAATTGAAACTTGCCGATGACCGAAATGTCCAAGAAGCACTTAGAGGTTGTTCGTCTCTTGTGCCAATTAACATGTTGAAACTTGCTCGCCAAGCATTTTGGTGTTGCCCAATTCTTGTGTCAATTGCAAAGGTGAACCTTTATTGCGACATCATCAATGGCAATGACTTGTTGAATTGGGGAACACGCTTAATGTTTGGCGACCCAAATGCACACGCAACAATAGCACATCGAAACCCGTAAAAAGTTCCGATGTGCTCCTACGCCATTGCTGGTGCTCCAAAAAAAAATCATCGCAACAGCCCTTCTAGAGAAAAGGAAAGTTGTTATCTTCCCTTTTACTTACACCTCTCCAAATCTACTTTTCCCTTCAATCCCTTCATTTCCACTTCCCAAAAATTTAACAATCATAAATTCATTATAAATTTGTTATGAACATGGCTTTTATTCAGTTGTAAGCCCGTTTACGACTTAATTCTATTACTTAATGTCACTAACACAAGTTTTATTCTTACTTATTCCGTCTTCATACATCGAAAAACCATTTTGATAATTCCCTCAAAAAAAAGCACTCTCTTCTCCGCTCGAGACTACGTAAAAACATTCCCTTAGTTTAAAGTTTTTCTTTTTTGTTTTGTTTAATTTTTTTCTTTTCAATACTCCACGAGGTTACGGATCTTGTCTACTAGCCAAACCCTGGCTCACATACTTTCAATAATCAAACAACTACAATAATACTTTTGCTTTTTGAATATAGTGTAATAATAAAATCAAACTCACTTACCGACGCTCCAATGTTGTGCACAGCATTCGTCGCGACGTAACCTGGAGGATTAATAAAAATTGATCGTAGACTTTATCCTGAGGAGTATTAAAATTTTGAGTTGCAGGAATACCCCACCACTACCCCTAGTTTTTATCCAACCCTTTCGATGGATGAGACCGCACATTCAATAATAGTTAACTTAATACTTATAACACTCTCTAAGCTACCACTTTAATCTTTCTTGCTTAGTTAGATTTCGTTTGATCTAGTTCTAGTGGACTACCATCCCCCTAATTCACAGCATTGTGGTTTTCATAGGTAATTGAAAGCTTTTTCCCCCCTTCCTTGTTAGGCTCACCGAAGGAGAATCTAGAAAGTTTCTACCTAATATCATGTCCTGATCCTGTTGATCATCATTTACATTTACTCTAATATTTTTGTGGGGGCCCTTGCAGCAGGAGCAACCCCCTCGGTCAGTTGCAGTTACAGCGGCGTGGGTGCGGACCACCGAGGCCCGACGTGTTGTAGCCTGTACAGGCCAATCTCGCTTCTTACTGGTTGTCGTTGTAGTGGTTGGGGCTGCTGGGCCCTGTCCAGTCAGGCTGGCTGCTCGGTGTTCCAAGTGCTGGAGCAGTGCCTCTACATTAGGCAGGTCCCTTGGGTCGCTATTATAGGACCAATGTTCTGCCGTGACCTTAGGCAGCTTTGGTTCGACTAATGCCGTTATCACGACATCCAAGGTGTCGACATCGATGTGCATTACCTTGAGAGACCTATAGGTGCCTCTCACAGTGTCCACGATTCTCAGTAATGCCGCTTCTGTTTCAACCGACTCGGGTCGCATGTTGATGATGCGGTTGATGTGTGCTCTAGACAGCTTCCTGGGGTTGTCGAAGCGGGTCTTCAGCTCGCTCCAGAGCTGATTGTATCCACCGTCGTACACATTCCCCACCAAGCCCACAGTCTGGCAGTCGATCGCCGCCCTTAGCTTCTGTAACTTATACGCCTCTGGTACACTGGCCGTGTGTACCAGAGACTCAAAGGCATCTCGGAATGCCAGCCAGTTTTCGAGCTTCCCATCGAAGCTAGGGATCTTCACCGGGTCGAGCTTCATATCGAGCCGGCTGTGCTGCGGGAGGAAGTGTCCGTGTCCGTCCACACTTCCCCGAGGCGTGCTTATGTTGAGGCGTGCCAACCGCCTCTCGATCGTCACCTGTGCCTCGATTTCTTTGGCTTCTACTGAAGCCCACAGTTCGTTGTGGGCCTTCAGGTCATTTTCATCTTGGTCTTCCGCCAAGAGATCCTCATGCGCATCCACGAAGCGCGCAAACATCTAGTTAAACGATCGCTGATGAGCGTGGAGTTGGATGTCGTCCCACTCTTCAGCCTGCTGTTCATGGACCTTGACATGGAGGCGCTCGATGCCCATGCATGCCGCCGAACAAATGGTTTAAATATTTTATTTAGCCCAAAGGACTTAATGCTAGATTCTTTAATTAAAATTACAAGCTGAATATTCTTAACTGAAGATCGATGTTTTTTTGTTAATGTTCCCTATTGTCATGTAAACCCCAACTAGATTATGTTTTGCTTTAGAAGATCCTAAGGGATTACAAATTTCAAAGGCGTCCTGGAAAAGCAAAAGTTCTAACTTGTTTTCAGTAGAATTAAAAAACGGATTATTAGCATAAGTTGATCCATCGCTATAAACGGATTTTCTCTTATTCTACTTCCACTTCGAATGCGGATAAAAGAGGGCACAATAATTACTCTTTGTAACCCTTTATGAAAATTCGTTTAACATTCGTAACTTGCACGATACTTTCTCAAAAAACGACACAATTCTCAACTTTCATTCCATGATAAAATTTAGAGTAAAATTAATACACATGTGAAGTCCATAAAACTCCTTTGTGTAAAGTCCATAAAACTCTTTTGATCAAACGAATTATTTAAGTTTATTAATTAAAACAATCAAATGGAAAGTTCAAAAACTAACAAATAATCTAAGCTTATCAATTCAAACAAACAAGAGACTTTAAGAGAGGTCTTTTAACATTCAAGTTCTAAACACGAATGACCCGGTTTCTGTGTGTTCGTTCCCTTTCTTTTCAGCGAGGATACTAGAGTATCGGAATCGGAACATTCACCAGGCGGGGATGTTATACACATATTTTTATTTTATATTTAATTAAAAAGTATTAAATTTTGCTCCTCGCGCTCAGACTGATTGGACTAGACTGACTTTGATGGCCCCAATCCAATTTCGTGTTGGTGGAATTATACAGGCGTGATTATTGGCCAAATTCAAATTATGGTTCGCGCAGTGGACGTAAAAAAAGATAACAAATAATACTTAAGAAGACATTTCATTTACCCTAAGCCATAAGCTTCACTTACAGCAAGCCCATATGGTAATGTTGGATAGTTTCATAAAAGAGATTCGCTGTGGTGTGGGGTTTGTTGGCTGTGGTGTGGGGAAATTTCTCCAATATTTCCTCCACTTTGCGCCATCTTTCATAGCTTCTCCTAAGCTATTAAGTTTTATGCTTAAATCGGTTCATTCCTTGTCCCGATGATGAGCACCGTCAGCTGTTCTGAATCTATTGAATAATTTTTACGCGCATAGATTTTTTCACAATTACAAGAAATAATATTCACTATTATGTCTCTACTTACTTGTCGGTCGCCAAATCAGGCCTATCCTCCAGAAAAAGAGGAGGTAGTTGACGAAGATGGCAACGAGCTCTGACTTACACGATTCTGTGAATGGTCGTACAAATTCTTCTTCGATTGTGATAGGTACGTCGTATAAGTCACTCGAGAGCTCTCTTGTTGTTTTGTCCAATATGACTGCTGGTGTATCATCGGCGCCAGAGATGGGTTCACTGAGAATCGCGAATCGTTGGCTAAGATCTGTATCCTGGGTTCTTGGTCGTTGAATTCCCGTACGATTGTCGCGTCCCACCCCAGCGAGGTGAGGTAACTCAGAAGGTTCGGCGCGTTGGCGGGATGGTCCGGGAATATCGGCATCGACTGCAGGAACCTGGGCTTCTGCAGAAATGTCAGGCCTGGGTGGGGCGATGGTTTCTTGCCCAGCACTCTCGTCTCGATGCTCGCCACCATGTTCTCTAGACACACTGCCGGAACTGTGGTATTCGCTGTCGTCAGACTCGGCATCAGAATCCGGGCGCTCGTCGCGAAAGGGCCGGATATTGGGTTGAGCATCCGACGTGTCACATTCAGTGGGGTGCACTATTTCTTGTATGTAACAGTTTAATGTCACGTTGCGGTACACCCATGGTGCGACATACTTCTGTCCTACTCTGTTCACCAGAGACACGGTGATCGGTCCCATCAATGCTCTCATCAGCCGGAATACTGTTCTGTCCGCTAAGAGCAACGCCCTGGTGGTCCATCCTAAGTTTGCGGGGTCCCATTGCCTTCTCCACCTCGGGTACACCTTCAGTGCAAAGTCCTCGTTCAGTTGCATGGCTAGGTCTACGGCTGCCACTGCGTCATTCACCTCAATTCCTGATGCCTGAAATCTCGCCTGTAAGTAAGCTCCCATTACGCTTAGGTAGGTTTGGCCTCGTACTGCTCGTCCCAACCGCAGTTGTATGCGGCACATCGTGTCCATAGGCCCTTGCATCAGTTGTCCATGGTGCTCAGAGTATATCGTGAACTGTCCTCCTCTCATGATTGCGTAGCAATTGTTTAACAGCGGCACCTTCACAATTTCGCTGGAGCGGTATAGCCGATTGGCATCGTCAGTAAATGCCAATAATCCAGATTTTTGTAGCCATTTTTCAAAATTTTTCACCTATTCATATGGCAATGAAAACGAGTTAATTATATGAAAAAATTCACATTTGAGTTTGAATTTTCTGTGAAGCTGTAATAAATTTTTTCAGCTTCACAGATCGGAAATCGACCCTCAGAAAACAAAAAATGATTGATTGAAAAAATGAAATGATGGCTTAGGTTGAACAACATTATTAGGATATGATGATGATGACAGGACAGATGGGACTATTTTTTCAATTTTTGAAGCTTCAAATGGATTTAAAGGAGCTCCTACTTTTTTTACTTTAACATGTTTTCCACTACGTTTGGTCAGTTCGTGTCGCGTCTTGTAGTCATCATCATTGACTCCCACATTGATCAGTTTTTGCTTTTGCAGCGAACTGTATTAAAATCTTAATATAATAAACTTAACACACAGAGTAATTTTATTTCTGGGGACAGCATGTCCTGTTTATTTCAAGACAGTTTTTACACTGACTGGACTGTATCGCATCGCAGATCGATAGACGATCTTCAAAATGCTTCATTAGCAGCTGGCAGGCTGGCACATCCTTCTTGGAATATCCAATAGAGCAATAGGCATACGCAGACATGTGTGCGTATGTTTAGCTCCTCCTTCTTGGAATATTGAACACACATTCTTCACATTGAAATTTTATCCTTTTTCGAGGAAGCTTCGACATTTTGATACAACCTACAAATGAATTACATTGTCTATAAGTACAGAATTCAGAAAAAAAAGATTTCACTCTACGAACCCTTACGATTGACGATGTGTTTGTAAGTGAAAGGCGTTCATTTATTTTGCAAATTCAGTACTAGAAATCCTGGATGAAAATTAGGTAAAACATAAAATGATTATACTGTTTTTTGCTGATTATATTGTTTTTTTTTTTATGTGCTTTTCTACCTACTGTGATGTGCTTTTACTTTCCCAGTCGAGGTATGGCTCACAGCTTTCCATGGTTAACGAAGTAAAACACAACTTAGCATTGAAGGTCAGAAACTCTTTATTATGTTCTAAATAATTGAAACCAGTACCGTTGAGTTTGATGGATTTTTATTAACTGATTATTTTTATGTGGCTAAGCCACTAGCTTAAAACTATCTCACGTAAATAAGTTGCTCGTGTTCGATAGGACTGCAGGTGCAAATGTTTTGCCCAACGCTGATGCTTACCAGTATTTGGGCCAGTCAAGCAAAATTTAAAAAAAAAGCATTTGGATATTGATATTTAAATTAACAATTTTTGTCCAATTTGATTTTTCAACTATAGTTACAATCGCTTATTTAGTTAGTTAGTTAAGTATATTATTTATTCTATCAAAAATAAATTTTTTTTTAAATATTTTTCCCCCTCATTGCACTTTTCGCAATGTACTCTGAATACCCATATATGGGTCATCATAAACCTCATCGAGGCGCTTCCAAGAGTTTATGTAGTTGACTTCAGTTTGTGGCCAACCGGCAATGGTGACCTTGGCGTCGCCCACTAAGGCTCTTTGCAGTAGCTCGTACTTCTGGATGTTATTTAATGCTGGATTGTCATGAACATTCCCTTTAAATTTGTCCCTCCATGCTGGAAATTCGGCGTGGTCTCCAGCAAATGATCCCCAGGTATCAATCACCTTGTATGTCTTCACTTCCACTTGTATGGGTGAAGGATCTGCCACGGCGGTTGTGGACTGCTGGCTGGCACTGGCAATTTTTATATCATTTTTCCAAACTCATAATTTTTTATTGTTTATTTTAATTTTTTGTTTTTTATTCTCAGAATTTGGTTTTCTTCCTCTATTCTTCTAACATAACCTTTATGACGTAAGCGAATCTTGACCTTATCGCGTTCATGTTTGTGATCATAGGATTAGGAATCTTTGTGGGAGATACCTTCTTATTCGACTATTTGATTCTTCATCATCCGAGGTTGTATTGGTATGGTTATCACTCTCACTGATGTCCATACTTAATTTGAATTTAGATTCGAATTGTGTATGAAAATTGACTTAATCAGAATGAAATAATGAATAATTGATATATTGTCTAGATTAAGTATATCAGGAGAAGAGTCTGATAGGTTTACTGTAAGTACAGTTGTAGTGGTTGGAGATAAGTTGTATACTTTATCTTCTACTTCCACATATCTTCCCATATTATTGAGTATCAGAGTAGGTCTAGACTCTTGATAATATGTCTTTACAATTGGATTATGTGTTTTTCCATAGGTTATAATTCTGTATAAGAATAAACTTCGTGTATATTGCATATAGACGAGTTCTTACTCCCTATCATGCTTGTAAGACACCTATTCATAGATGATGTGGCAGTGTCAGATGGACAAACAGCATATCTAATTCCAAAGGTACATCTGTCATTGTTGACATTCCAAAAAATATCATTAGATATATCTTTAGCTTTAACATTAGGCAAGTTCATGATACTATTTCTGATCTGTTGCCAAATTGTAATGTGTTTTTCGTTTCCCAGCCGAAGTAATGCTCACGGCGGGCCAGGGTTTAGTGAATGAAAACACTAAAACTTCACAAGGTCAGAAATTCTCTTTTATTAGAACTTTCTATATTTGATATTTTAACTAACAATAGTAGTGTAAATTCGGGTATCGTTTGTTGCAATAGTTTCGGCTTATCAGCTACTGTTATTGATGACCACACTTGAAGATTTTTCAATTTCCCACAATGAAAGAAAAACGCTGTTCCTTTTGTTTTGTTTATTAGCACGTAGGATTGTTTATTAGTGAAATTAATGTTTTCTATTTAGTTATACATGGAATTTAAGCCAAGAGGTGAAATTTTATAATATTATAAATAATATAGTGTCTCAGATTTATGTATGTGCAATTTTATCCTACCTCAATTGAGCTCAATTGGGGGGCTACGGATACAGACACAGCGCAAAAACGCTCTTTTTATTTCGGGTTATAAACAATAAGGGAGAAACCAGATACTTACGCCACAATCTCTATTTCGATCTATCGACCAATTACTATAAATTTTTACAATTGAATTTAGGTTTAGTCTCAAACAAGTAATATGCTTTATAAGTATCTTTAGTTTCAAACAAGTAACAAATCTTTAAATGTGTTTTCATTTAGTTTCAAACAAGTATCATGTCTTTTGACTTTTGTATTGAAGATCACGATTGGCTGATATCAAAAAAAAACTTGATTGAAGGTCTTAATTCGCTGATTTCTTGACAAGAATCTTGATTGAAGGTCGTGATCAAATATTTTCTTCTTTCTTTCTTGATAGAGGGTCGTAATTAAACATTTTCTTCTTAAGGTCGTAATTAAATACAGGGGGCGATCACGACTTCCAGGGGACTGTCGGTGATCGCCGAGGTCGAGGTTTCTATAGTGTAATAAAAAAAAGGAAAACATGAAGGAACTTGACAAATTGACAAAACTATCGGATATACATAATCTATACACATGGAACAAGAATACACTCACAAGTAAACAAGTATCATGTCTTTTGACTTTTGTTTTGAAGATCACGTTTGGTGGATATCTTGAAATAACTTGATTGATGATCTTGATTTGCTGGTTTCTTGAAAGAAAAATCTCTCGATTGAAGGTCACGGTTAAATTATTTTCTCCTTTTCTTGATTTGCTATCTTGATAGAAGGTCGTGATAAAATACAGAGAGGCGATCACGACTTCCAGAGGATTGTCTGTGATCGCCGAGGTCGAGGTTTCGACTCTATTTAACACTCTTACTTAATATAATTATTTAATAGAAAATTTAATTGTAAAATTAAAGCCAACTCAAAAAAAAATGGCTGAAGGCCCAAGTGCATCAAAATTACAATTGAGATGTTGTTCTCTTGGTGGTTGGCGATTGATTCATTCGTCGCAATAAGACGATCGACTCTGTTTCTAAAGGTAAAACATTGAGTCGTCTCAATAAGACGATCGACTCTGATTTGAAGGGTAAAAATGAAAATGTACTTGATTTTAGATTTAGATGGGGAGTGGCACTGCTCACTGGCACTCCCATTCATAGTCGTGTGAACAGCTACAGTACCGTGGTCTGTACTCTTCGCGACTTCAGGGTTCTTGGCAGGTCAACGGCCTTAGTCTGTGTACTGTTCTTAGTCTCGTAGTGGCAATGGGAGAGAAGTAATTAACAGTTATCCAATTAGATGAGGTAACTGCCTCTAGCGGCACAATCCCTTATGACCATTCACCCTATAGGCAGTCGAAGGTAGGGCGGAGCGCGAATGCGTCGGAAGGCCTTAGCAGGTTGAAACACGAGCGTCCGAAGACCTCGGTACAGTGACACACGAGCGTCCGAAGGCATCGGTAGGGTGAAACACGAGCGTCCGAAGACCTCGGTAGGGTGAAACACGAGCGTCCGAAACCTCGGTAGGGTGAAACACGAGCGTCCGAAGACCTCGGTAGGGTGAAACACGAGCGTCCGAAGACCTCGGTAGGGTGAAACACGAGCGTCCGAAGACCTCGGTAAGGTGAAACACGAGCGTCCGAAGACCTCGGTAGGGTGAAGCACGAGCGTCCGAAGACCTCGGCGTCCGAAGACCTGGGTAGGGTGATCACAGGCAATAGCTCTGGGGAATCGGCAGGTATTAGTCTCTGCCCCAAGTGGCACAATACGTAAGCAATATAATGTTTTATATTCTGTTCCTGTAACTCTGTTCCTTGCTTTCCCTATGACTTCTGCTTGGTCGGCGACTATTTATTTTATACTATGACTTTCCTTTCTTTAGGGAGATGTGCACAGTATGACTGGTGCCGGCGAACTCTATGTGTTCTGTATAATTTGTTTAACCAGACCACACTTACGCTTTTTCTTCCACAACAAACTGCCTCCAACGATGTTGTTTCACCCAAAAATACAGTACGCCTTCTTTTGTTTTTCTTTTTTTATTTAATAATTTTCACGTAGGATTGTTTCGTTTTACTTTTTACAATTACTTAAAAAATGTGATGGATGCCAGAAGGGTCAAATGATTGAATTTAGAAAAATATATATATATACAGCCAACCAAAATGAAAAAAATGGCAGATGGCCCAATATGATTTTAATTTTCACAAGAAAGCTGCTTGTTGGTTGGCTGTCGAAAAGATAATGCCGTCGTCGCTATGCGACGAACCACTTACAAGAAAAATGTAGTAGATTCTACGAAAAATTTGTTCATTGATTAATTAGTTCCAGAGGGCGAACCATGAAATGGTACCAAACTCTAGTTTTTGATTAAGCTGGGGAGTGGCACTGTTCACACTAGATTCGTGTGAACATAATTCATGCACTGATTATTGTGGTTTTTCTCTCAACCTTCGACCCGCTGAAAAACAGGAAGTAAGCGTGTTAGCAACAAGACGGGTGTATATACATTCATAATTGATTATGTGCTATGTACTTGTCTATTCATTCACTTAAAAATTAACATATCATGACATAGATAATGTAGATGTGCTGCGGAGTTTAAAAACGCTAAACATCTCAAAACGCTAATTATCTCTCATCCGTTTGATACATATCGAATAAAAATTCTAAAATTACGTGTCCAGAGTTCCGAGCGGGTTTAAAAAAACAGCAAAGTTGTTTTTCTTGTTTTTTTTATTATTATTTTTCTTTATTTATTCGTTACTTATATATATATAGTACAGGTTGGTAACACGTTATTAATTATTATTATATTAAACTAGAACTAGAAGCCGCTGTCCAAAGCAAAGGCTGCACTCCTAGAACCAGATGAGAATTAGAACTGACTTTTACAAATCATATTGTACCTGAGGTAACCTCTGTATTCCTGTATTTGGGAAAGGGAAAGGAATGCACTTGTTGACAAAATATTCATATTTCGTTGTCGTTAGTGAAATATGAGTATTTTGTTGTGCGTTAGGATGAACAGCAAAAAAAGGTGTTCTCGACACGTTTTGCATGTTCAGCAAAAATGGCGTGGGAAGCCGTTGTGGAACTGGGAAAAGCCGTTAAGCAAAGGGGATTATGTGGGGTAACGGGATAGTGGTTTTGGGTGACGTCTCAGACGTAACTCTAAGACACCTCCATAATCTAGAGGGCTGCTAGTTAATATAAAACTTGTGACTGCATAGTAATTCTGCGCCGATTCATTACATGAATCAACCAAAGAGTATGGAGCCCTTCCAAAAACCAAACTTAACGTCAAATATTTACAACATCCCAAAAGAATAGGATGAAAGGAACTGATTCTAATCAGTTCAAGTATATATCCAAAAACCAAATTAAAATTGCCATGAATAGTAAAATGTGAACTTAACCAATTGGCTAGAAAGGTGACGTTCCCAAATACTGATGCACGCACGCTACGAACTAATAGTGATATCAGTTCTCTCAACATTATAGCAGAGCTCGTATTCATTTTGATCTGATAGACTTGTTCTCCTAATACGACATTAAAAGTAGCCAGATCACGTATACCTGAAACAACAGCGTAACTATGGGTTAATCGCTTTAAAGAATACAAATTATCTTCTATGCAATTTGACTCCTCATGGAGCAAAATCCTATACGATAAACGAATGTCTGATAACCAAAAAGATTTCCCCGGATTTTCAATAGACGTGAAATCATATAAAACGCGATGCTCTCATAGCTCTGCTATCGAAACTTTCTCCAGACAGGAGTCGCATGTATCAAGTACAAGCCATTTGAACATTTCTGTAAAATATTCGGGGATGTGACATGCGTCGCCGAAAGACATCATACTCAAACATAACAATAATAGTCTGACGTTTATTGCGTTAAACGTCATTCCATGCTTTTCAATCTTTTCGATGAGCATTGCATATATCAACTGTCCATTACTATAAAATCTATATTTAGCGCTAAAAGTCTTAAAAATAGCCAGATTTATATTTAAATCAAACTTTTCCATTAAGAAAGAATTTATACCTTTTGTCAAACCATCGACATTCCGATCATTGATCAAATCTCGAGGAAAGAATCTACGACACATTTCATCACTTGTAAGGATGTCTTGCATGGACATACTTACAACGCGTTTTTTCATTATATGATCGGTGATATTCCACTGACATTTCGCAAAAATATGATTAAAATCAATTTTATTGCTCAATCTAATTCTGTATTTTCTTAAATCGTACTAATCATCAAACTTTTGGATTTTTTAAAGGAAAAGTCACTTTCGAAACTCTTCCCAATATACTGTTATTATCAGTTTTTAAAACAGCAATAGAGCCGGTGCTCTCCTCATAAACACGATATTTAGCATTCAAACTTAGAACAAAGAAACCAAAGTTACTTTCTTCAGAATAGTCCTCATATGGATACACTTGTTTCTTTACACCCATCAAGCTGGCTGCAAACTTTCTGAAATCCAGAACCGAAAAGGAAGGCCTCGAATTAAAATTCGAATACGACGGGTTCCACCTGTACAATCTTGCCAAATTGTATTCTTTCTTTAATAATAAACAAATGTGAGTTTTACTTTAGATTTTAATTGCTTTTTATTAGTTTTCCCTTTACAAGTTTCTTGTCCGTACGCGTTGGCTGCTATCTATCTAATAATCTCCCTCTACCACGAACTTAATAAAACTCTACATGAAAACTAAATCACAATGCTACTAACTTCACTTTCCTTAAGGTTGCATCACAATAAGCCTGTATGCTACACCACCCGCATCCGCAAATACGGAAACCAGAAAACATTTTACCATATATTATCCTTGTTGCAGAGATAATGAAAATTTATTTGATGAGCTGTGTATATTGGGAATAATGAGAATTCCTTGCAGAATGAATGGGCTGTGTTTTACTTGCACTATGACAAATGTACCCAATTCGTAGTGGAGTACACACAAGGAATAAGGTACTTACGACAATCAAGTCAAGCTAAGTTTTAAATTAAAGAATTTGGAATTAGTGATATTTTAAATTAATAATTAATTTCAAGAGAATGCACAAGTTCAATGAGGAAAAAACTTTTCAAAATGAGTTTAAATTCAATTGAATTATAGAACGGTATCAAAAACTGAGTGAGAAAATTGTCTATAAGAAGACTTATCCTATAATGAGGAATGATTGCAAAAGAATCTTAAAGAGGCTCCAAGAACGCGAAGAAACTAAATGTAGTAAGTGAGCTTTCAAAAAAAAATTATATTTTGAAAAGTTCAAGATAATGCACAAGTTCAATGAGGGAAAAACTTTTCAAAATGAGTTTAAAATCAATTGAATTATAGGACCGTCTATAAATAATTCAAGAGAATTAAAAAATTTATGTGTCCTAATGGAACCTGAATGCCTACAAAAATATTTGTATCTCGAACAGTCCCGCGATAAAAGAAAGAGATAGAGAGTGACTCCGACTTTATTTTGTCGTCAAGCCACACAAGAAAAAACCGTATGGGAACATCTAAGTAGACTAACCTCCACCACGGTCTGGTTGAGGTCGTCGTCTGTTTCGCTCTCAGAGTTTGACCTAAGAAGGTCATCCTCGCTGAGCGAAACCTCGTTAGCGGAGTCATGTGGAGGGTTTATTTTCATACGTTTCAGCAGAGGATGTGCCGAGCTCGTCTATCTCCATGGATGGAGGGTCGACTTGCCCTGCAGGTTCTTCCACTGAAGACGCACTTTTTGTTACGGAAGATGGAACGATGTTCTGTTCTTCATCTTTTTTGTATATTTTTAAGGCAATGTTTGACCAGCCGAACCGGATCACGCCTTTTGTCGCAACCAGGGGAGCAAGGGAGTCCTTATTGATGACTATTATAGCCGATCTATAGTGACCCTCCGGCTCTTCCAGCTTCGCGACTTTCCATTCATGAATAGGAGGTATTGGATTGCCAATACCTTTATTCATCTAAGTCCTGGTCCTTGCGATCCTTATTCAGTTTTGAGAGTAGCTCATTGAGTGTATTAAGTTCAACAACAATATTGTCATTTGCTGATCTCAGCTGAACTTTTTTTTGTTTAAGTGCCAAGAATTTTTCCTCAAGATCTTTTTTCTCCTTCTCGAACTGCTGTCTCTCTTAATTCTATATTTTTCCAGCAGATTGCTGAACCTGGCCTTATAATCATATGCGGGTATCCTTTTATTAGATGTTGAAGGCAACTCGGCCTCTGATTTCGTTAGCCGATGCCCGCATACATGTCAATTTGTTTGCAATTGGAGCCAACACAGGTTCCCGTCTTTTTACTGCATTTTGTTTCGGGAGGCTCAAACAATCTTTTTTCTCTTCCCGTTTACAAACTTCAACATGCAATTTTATCTTCAAATCGCAGGATCGACTCCGTCGCCTGTTTTCTGGATGTCCAGTTGTCTGTCGGCCTACTCTTTTTGCATGCTCCAGCATCTTTATCACATTATCTATATCGCCCATGTTATTTTACTTATTTTACGACTTTGACTACTGAATTTTTCCACAAGAGATGGCAGGTTGACAGGTGACGACACGAAGATCGAGGAAAACGAAACAGCACAAGAGATGACAGGTTGACAATTGGAGCCAACACAGGTTCCCGTCTTTTTACTGCATTTTGTTTCGGGAGGCTCAAACAATCTTTTTTCTCTTCCCGTTTACAAACTTCAACATGCAATTTTATCTTCAAATCGCAGGATCGACTCCGTCGCCTGTTTTCTGGATGTCCAGTTGGCTGTCGGCCTACTCTTTTTGCATGCTCCAGCATCTTTATCACACTATCTATATCGCCCATGTTATTTTACTTATTTTACGACTTTGACTACTGAATTTTTCCACAAGAGATGGCAGGTTGACAGGTGACGACACGAAGATCGAGGAAAACGAAACAGCACAAGAGATGACAGGTTGACAATTGGAGCCAACACAGGTTCCCGTCTTTTTACTGCATTTTGTTTCGGGAGGCTCAAACAATCTTTTTTCTCTTCCCGTTTAAAAACTTCAACATGCAATTTTATCTTCAAATCGCAGGATCGACTCCGTCGCCTGTTTTCTGGATGTCCAATTGGCTGTCGGCCTACTCTTTTTGAATGCTCCAGCATCTTTATCACATTATCTATATCGCCCATGTTATTTTACTTATTTTACGACTTTGACTACTGAATTTTTTCACAAGAGATGGCAGGTTGACAGGTGACGACACGAAAATCGAGGAAAACGAAACCGCACAAGAGATGACAGGTTGATCACGCGGATTTTAATTTTCCATGGGTCGCTGGTTCATCCGGCTCGAAGGACCAAAATGTTTATCGTTTAAAAACTTTCTACTTCAAAAACTCGATTCTCTTTCTAAAACTCTTTTATAATAAAACTCGCATCTCAAATCTCAAACTCATAAATTAAACACATCCAAAACTTTCGGTATCAAAACTTATAATCATATGCGGGTATCATTTTATTAGATGTTGAAGGCAACTCGGCCTCTGATTTCGTAGCCGATGCCCGCATACATGTCAATTTGTTTGCAATTGGAGCCAACACAGGTTGAAAGAACTGAATCGTCGACAAAAGGCTTTGAACAGTCACCTCAAGAACGCTCATTCAATGGAGCTGCAGTGCCAAACATTGAATCTTTAAACACGCCCCCACCTACCACGTTAGATGACAAAAGTTCTGTCATCGATGACTTTTCACAAGATTCAAAAACTCAAAAATCGGATCCTTCGATGTGCTGTTCAACGGACAACTCGCCATCCATAATCCGTCGCTCTTGTGACGACCCGCCATCCATAATCCGTCATATCAATGATAACTCGAACACTGCTATCAATGAAAATCGGTCATTGACGTCACCCATGCCAACGGCGACACTTGAGACTTGTAACAGTTCTAACAATGGTGACACTTTGCGATCTTTCGCGTTTCCACATGGCAACAGACATTTATTGGATTCTAATTCATTGCGTCATTACCGTCAAAAATTTGAAAACAGCTTGCCATCGGCGAATCATAAACGTCCGCGCAAGCACTCTGCAGACTGGAATGGAAGTACTTTAAAGAATGTTTCGAGAAGCATTCCAAGAAAGCGACGAAAAACTTGCTCCGATGTTTTCAATTTTTCGGATTTTTCTTTCACTTGACAAAGAAATCTGTTCACTAAATTCGCACGCTGAATCACCGACGACGATTGAAGTAATGAAAATGCACAGTATGTCGCGTGCTAGTAAAAATAAATTTCCGAGGACCACAACGACTGAATTATACAAAAATAGTGTTCTTTTTGGTTTTATTTGGATCTTACTGGAAAAGCTTTTAATTAGGATGTCCGGTTAAAAGGAACAAGGATTGAGGTGAAGTAACAAAAATGAAGTAGAAGCGATAGGGAGCAAGGGTGAGTAAGGGGCTACTGCAGAAATAGGAGGTCGCAGTAGCCATGGTGGTATCCGCAGGGTACAATGGGTGGACAAAACCTCCGAGGGCCAACAACATCGAAGACCCTCCCCGCTATGGAACGCGTACGAGGACAACTGGGTCGCCTCCTTTTTTTTTACATGGCATGATAAATGCGTAACATTGTTCGTAACACTTTTCCTCGTTCCCAAATTTTTCCAATTCCAAAGGGTTAGTATGAATTTCATTTGGATCTTCAGCATTTGCACTTGTTTTACTTTACTCCAAATCTGCTGTTATGCAATTATTTACTGGGATTGAGTGGGTGGTGCTGTAGGTCGCATAATCCACTTCGGAAATATCGTTTGCTATGAACATATTATTATCGCTTCTTCCAAGATATTGAACTCATCCGCAGGAGTTGTTATTGATTCTTGAAGAGAATCTTCATCATTGCTGTTTTGTAGTTTGATATTCAACAACTTTAGCATTTTGTAAGCCTCGAGACATGATGGAAACCTAAAAAAGGAGATATTTCTTAGGCTTAGATTTGTTTGGGCTGCAATTGCTCTTCAATTTTTGTCCAGAAAATATATGTTTGCTCAGAAAAACTCCACTTCTTTGTTTTGATCATCTGATGATGTTTTTTTTAGAAATCTTTGTTTAAAACAGTGTTCACAAGCTACTTCTTTGCCTTTTCTTTCACATAATAAATTTTCAGGATTTTCAATTAATGAATATATTTCTTTGCACTTGTTGTTTTCTTTTTCTTTTTCTATTTTGATTTCTTTTCCTTGATTTCATGTGGAGCAACTTATAACCAGGTGTTAGCTTTATTTAGGTTGCACCAAATCTCTTGAGTCGAATTGAAAACGCGAATATTACAGTTTTTTGGTTTCTTGTACCCTGCCATTAAATTTATTATGCAGTTGCCTGAATTTTCATTCCTAATAACCAAGTATTTGTATTCAAAAATAAGTTACAGACCAACCAAAATGTTTCTGATATTATCGGTGGAAAAATAATGCTAAAATTCTTTGTATTTTATTAAATGTCTGAAGCTGTTGGAACTTAAGAAGGCGAAGTCGCGTTTAGCGCAAATAAGGCTCGTCAACTTCCACGTACCAATAAATATTATTTCTGCTCTTGAGTGGGAGCGGCGAAAATTGGTAAGGATCATATTCATCGGATATTAACGGAATATTTAAAACTATCATGAGCTCAGCTGATATATATCTTACTGTTACCTCTACAATTTTCTGTAAATCAGCAGGGACAAAGCTCTTTACCTTGAAGGGTAGTTTAAAAGCTGCAATGTTCTCTAACTTAATTTCTTGCAATGTATTCTTAAGTTCTGGGGATGATAGCAGAAACCTTTTCAAGTGTCCCATTTTTGCATCTAGAATCTGGTTCTGTCTAAACTCTAGGCTAACTGATTCTGTTGAATCGCAAAAAGCACTGTTTGATCGTCTCATTTGTAGGCGGACTTCAACATTCCTATTCGATTTAGAGATTGTCGCGCGTTTAACGATTTATCTGAAGCTGTATCGAATTCGGGTGTTGTATGTCCAATGTCCATAAGGAAACGGGTTACTGCCATTTTCCCACATATTTGTATTTCCTCTATACAAAAAACAAAATTTCTCCACTACCCTGAGCCGCAAAAAAAACTCTAGCCTGCGCACCTAACTTTGTTTACTTACCAGAGAGTAAAATGTCCGCACAATCTGCTTCAGAATTTCACTTTCTCTTTTTTTACTTATTTGAATAAAACTTATCACATTAGTTAAATAATAAATTCCTCACTTTCACAAAGGACCCGAATTCAATAGTACTCGTACTATCCATTGCAGCGCTTTGAATGACGCACTCTGCGATGGTTAGCAGTCATACACCCAGAGAAAAGTCGGTGTAAAACTAACCTAAATCGCGTCTTAACTTACCTTTGCGCTAGCGCCCGTTTGAGCCTACGTAGATTTACTATTATTACTTACATATTTTGCTGGCGTAAATCGATACGTAAACAAAATGTGCTGAATTTCCCCTTAAATCTATCTTAATTGATAAGGTAATTATACCTTATTATATAGTATAGGTTGCCTTAGAAACTTGGGTGGTTTATTGAAGATTGAAGATCATTTGTTTTTGATTTATTCCAAACATAATTCTTTATATGTATTGCGTTCAGAAAATATAAAAACTTAAATGAACCATGTTTACGAATCAAACAAAGGTACTTTCGTCAAGCAGACAAATGTCATGCAGTTTATTCTTATAGTCCTTGTTTTTTTAACTCATCTACGGCTTGATATTAATTCAAGAGTAAAGCATTCAGTTCAGAGTGGGTGGAAAACAAATTATTTGTTGATAAAGGTTGTACACTTGATCCTGTTTTTACGCGGTATACTGGGATCAACCAAATATAGCGCAACTCGTATTTCATACAAAATCGCTAATGTGGTCTTTATTCTGAAAAACGCCGCGTAGAAAAACTCTCCTTTTCATAGGAAATTTCTTATTCGTACCAACCTATCTATGTATATTAGACAATAATTTAAATAAACATACATACATATTTATTTATGTAAATAAATTACATATGCATTTATTAAAAATAAATAAAAAATTCAATGAAAAAAAGGTAACAAAAATTTGATGCTGTCTTACAGCAAAGGAACACATAAAACATAAATTAATTAATGAGATCATTGAAGTTAATTAAGATATTTAAAGTTGATTAAGTTTTGAAAAAGTCCGTTATCATGCACTGAGACATTTTATTTTTTGCTTTCTCATACAACTTATGATAGCATTCTACACTTTGGTTTAATTGACGACGAAATACTGCAAGCCGCTCAACATTAGGATCATGTTTTACAAAAAAAACTCTTCCAGATCCATGACTTTTTCTAAGCCTTCTTTAATCAAACTTGATGTAAGTGGTGCGAGATCACAGCATTCCGTGTCCTCTTCATTTTCAAGTTTTGCATTGCTATTGTTTTCACAAACCGCATTGATGATTTCATCATCTTCTGCAACACACTCTTTGAAAAGTTCGTTGATGTCGTCGATTGCTAAATCTTCGAATCCTTCGCCTCCAATATTTCAAATAATTATTAATAATAAAGGAGTCTACTTTAGTCTGTATTACATCATAGTCGGACTCTTTCATTCCAGCAGAGAAACTGTATCCTTCTGGCAATGAAGACTTGCCTCCCAGAGCATTTGTTAATCTAGACGAGATGACATAGGTGAGGTTAGTATTTCTGTATTGTCTCGTGGGAATACAAGCCTCCTTTGCTTAAACTCTTGAGCTCAGAAAAGCTGTATTGTATGTTGTTGTGAGTCATGATAACCGGTCTTTCCACTCTCAACAACCCATGTCTAGTCCTTGACACCCATATTCCATCAATCAAAAATTTTGGAGCAAGATCCGGTAAGCAAGACACTATTGTACCAAACGGGAGAAGAATTTTTGTTTTTGGTGACATGAACATAGTTTTATTATTCCAAGTGACAGGAAGCTCATTATAACACCCCTTCGACATTCGGGTCAGGTTCAACTGCAACTTCTAGACATTTAGCAACATGTATGACTTCCCCTCTGGCAACAGCTGTATATCCTGGACGTTGGAAGTATAAATAGGCAAACTCTATAGGATTGTGAGATGCCAATGACAACATTGTTCTTGTGATTCTGTTTTGAGTCTGACATCTATCAACCTCAAAAAGTTGAAATAACCTATCTATCTCCTGCTTTGTATGTCTCATCAAAAAACAATTTCTTAGTTTACGTAGTTTAGTAAATTCACATCAACAGGTTGCATCTTCTTCGACATCGGGAATGATGGTCCCCCCTTGCCTAGTAAAGTCACAAACAATCTAGGGTGTTCTGTCAGGAAAGATCTATAACCACATACAAAATCTGTCTGCTCAATCAGCTGAATTTGGAAGTCATATCCCTCATGGGATACATGTATATAGCGGGTCGCTCTTCGTTAATGTCCATTCTAATCCTTGTGATGAACTACTTGACTTAATTTTTCTATTAAATTTGTGATTAATTTTTACTGTAGACTCCAAATCCTTTGGAATCTCGCCTTTCTTAATATTTGTATTTATTAACACGTCAGTTAAGTTAATTTCGATATCTTCTGATTCTTCGCCTGATCCGGAATCGCTATCAGTAGTTGAGTTATCGCCGGTATCAGATGCTTTAGGTACAACGTTCTTTTCTGCGCTTTTAACCTCTTTCGATATTGAAGATAAATTCACAACCTTTTCGTTCTCTTTTCTGACTTTAGACGAAACGTCTTTTTGAGAATCTTTTTTATTAATTACTTCTTTTTTATCATTTACGTTAGTCAATTTCTTTTGACTTTTCTTTCTCCTCTCAAGTTGGTTTTTCTTGTGAGAGGCGATCTCGTCCTTGCTTAAACTGACGGCCAGCTCGTCCATATTGAACATTCCTATCCGACTAACTGAGCAGACGTACTTGCTACTCTCTCCCATCCTTAACACTTTCATGAGTTTATATCTTGCCTCGCTGACTCGAGGCAAGACGTATCCATTCAGTTGGCACTTCCAAAAATCTTCGTCGTTAAGTTCGAGGCGCGTGTCAGGAAAAATGAATTTTTCACCTTTACCTTGAATAAACACGACTCTATTTACGTCTTTACTTTTTACATCAAACATATCACTGGCGTTCTCTATTTTAGCGATCGATCGCTCAAATTTGCCAGTATTATAAACTGTGACTAAAATCGCGCGGTCTTGCCGATTTACATCAAAGACCATAATCTTAGAGACATACATTTTATCTGCCTTATTTTGATCCATAATTAAGAATTCAAAATTTTGAGATTAATAAACACTTTCTATTCCTATTTGAGAAATGAGGATTTTATTTACCGGGTCGGTGGCTCGGTTCTATAATCTGTGATAAGCTTTCCTGAGCCATCATACACCAAGGACTTGGCTTTGGATTCTGTTCTGCATTTAGGTGTGAGTTTGGTCCAGAACACATGACCGTAGTCGGGGTGATTGCACATGGAATCAGAGTATTTGCAACTCATTCCAAGAGGAAAACTTATGGAGTCGTGCCTTACCTGTTGAGAATTTTTCTTTCTAATCGAGTGTTTTGTACTGGCCTATCATAAACTACACCCATCTTTGAGAACGAAAAACCTGGTGTACAACTGCCACTAGAATCTATAGTACCTCTACTTGTGTAAGAGAATGATTGCCTTCCTGATGGATCCAAAAAGACATCTATCTTGTCTCCGTTTTTGAATGTTGTGAAAACATTTTCTTTGATCATCCTTTCACAAACTTCTCTGGTAATCCTGGTAATCACATATGAGTAAAGTCCTGCTCCAAATCCAGTGTCAATTGTTTTCCCGCATCTCCATACGTGATTAAATTCCTCGACTTGACACCGAATATATTCCACTTCTGCAAATTGTGCTGTTTGTGTGACAGCTATGTCCATTGTTTCTTGAGTGATGTTGGGCTTGTTGAGAACGCAGCTTGGTAATTCTACCAAAGATACAAAGGTCAGACCCCTTCCTGCTCTTGTTTTTGAACACAAAGATCCAAAATATAAGTGAGGTTATCCAAAGATAAGTAAGGTTATATTAACATTTCCTGATTTGCAATCATATGCAACTAGTGGGAAAACCGATGGTAAGAGTGATAAACAAATTACATATTGACTTAAAATCAATGTTAATCTATTTTAAATAAACAAGTTAAATGGTTACTAATATATTGAATTAAAAATTACCACTGAAAATGAATTCCCATGCTTGTATAAAAGCTGTTTTTGTTGGTGCTTTGCCTTATCTTCTTAAGTCTGTAGGGTGATGTTTTTTCCCACTTTTCTTCAATGCTTGCCCATGGACGGTCGTTGAATTTAAAAATCTGTTTGATGTTTTCATATTCTTCTTCATTGATTTGAGGATCTGGTAAAGGAAAAGGAGCTGTGTTTTCTTGCTGTTCAGTCAATGGAGTCTTTCGGTTTGTTTAGTTCTTCCTCGGTTAAAATTATGATACGCATTATACAACATGCCAGTCGGATGCTGGTATTTCGCATTTGGTGGAACAAAGTATGTTGACTTTTATTAAAAAATATAATATTGTTAGTCATTTTCCTAAGTATGCTTTACATAGCCTTCCTTTGTCTTTTCTTTTTCTCATTCTCAATATGGTTGTAGATTTCAGAACTTCAGGGTGTAGATTTTACAAATTCATATACATAGGTAGAATTGACAAACAAAATTGACAGCGCGCTGTGAATCTTTGAACAAGAAGTTGTGATTGTTTTAACAATTTCATTGCAGAAATGAAAGCAAAACTGTGAATCTCAACGCGAATTCTGTTAAATATACAAATAAAAAGATAAATGTAAATTTAACTGCAACATTTTGTGAGATTTACAGTCTAGATTTTTTTGGGTGTAAGCGGTTTTATGGTATTCATTGATATTTATTCATATTGATTCAAGTTATTGGGATCAGGACTCATAAGTATTGACTGCTTTCAAGACATATATCAATGACTTTAAAGGTGTGAACTTAATTGTAGCTATGAACGAACTAATTTTGTAAACTTTCTCACTCATTATAAAATCTAAGAATAGAAGGTTCCAGCGGCATTCTTTTAATTCCGTCATCAATAGCGTCGGACTCGTTCTTCTATTCGAAAATAATGAAATCCATAGTTTAAACACTTTCAACATCAACAACACACCCTCCATTTTACCATTTACCAGAAGAAATAAACAAACTAGAATGGACTTCGGCACAAAGAAAACAAACTGACAAGAACCGCATTTTCAAGTCATTCTATAAATCATTGCCTTTGAAGGTTCGGTTGTAACATTGTATTCATTTCTTGAAACTGCTTTGCTCAGTAGAAAAACATATAGATAATTTGTGCTAATTGCATTTATTAATTTTAACTTAATAATGTGCCTTACAAACATTTAAGACCCAACTGTTTTGTTTGACACTCAACATAGATGTGAATAAGCTTACTGGTTGGCTGTCCTTAGTAAATATATCAAATATTATTTCTTAATTTTAAAAAATGGCAAGTTTTTTTTTTTTTGTTTACAGGTCCACTTACAGATTTTCAAAGCTACTGATGTACTTTTAATGCATGCAAAATTATTTCCACTATAATAAACTCATTTAAATTTTTATAAAAATGTTTTTATTTTGTTTTATATTTACTAGCCCTTTTAGAGTCTATTTTTATAAAATTTAGGAACATGAAATGATTTCTTATAAAAATATAAAATGTCTAAAGCCTAGGGGTGAACCGTGAACCGATGGGAAACACCGACGTGAACCAATTGTTTTTTACATCGCTTTGGTTTGTTATATACGGCAACAAAGTTAATTTTGAATACAAATTTTAATAAAATGAACCAATTTCACGCTGCTCAAGACAAACCCAACACAGTTTCTTGTTATAATAAAATTGTTTTTTTTTTTAATCTTTTAGTAGAAATACTTCAAAAATGTTTTGATAATTGAAGTAATGTTCGCAGATTGATAATAATTTAAAGTAAAGATTTATTTATGTTTATTATTTATTATATTATTGTTTATTTAGATTTATTATGTTTATTTATTAACTCTACGAATTTCTTTCTTATTTTATATAATTATATTGTAATCTGTTGGGCAGATCACAACTTTATGTAATAAATAATAATAATTATAATGAGGTTGATGGCTTCAATTTAAATTTGTAATAGTATTAAATAAGGTCGTTTTGATCTAATTAAATAAAAAATAAACAAAGAACAAACTACTGTTTTTTTTCTTTTGTGTCTCGCTTATTTTTCAGGTTATGTTCAATATTTATAGAGAAATAGAAGTGGACTTTTTAGCTCGGGTAAAGTATATTTGTAATAAGAACTATGATTAAAAACTACCTCCATATTGGCTCAGTTCCACGAAAAGCAGCGTAAAGATACGAGCATCGTTATTTGTAATGAAGTTGCAGCATCAGTTTAAGAGTTGGTTGCCGCAATGAGAATAGCTACGCGTTTCCATATTTTGTCTCTTCACTGGATTAATTGATGATTTAAGAAACTTTCCGAAATCTGTTGTCAAACCTGCTCAATATTAGAATCATTTGTCGTATCGTAATAGCTCGTGTTGTAACACACTCTCATAAGTAAACAATAGGCATGGCATACGACAAGAGCAGCTGAATAAGTAGCCGAACTTTCAAGTCTTCTCTATGGCAGATCCGATGACAGCAATGGTCAAAACCAATTCGAAGTTTGGTTTTTTTGCTATTTCTTGATGGGACACACTGCTAAGCTATCAGAACTTAAATTTGTAGCAGCGATACGCACTTATTTTTCTTCCTTTTCCGGTGTTACGATTATCGTGATGAATGGATCACAGCTCTCCTACTTAAATGCTTCACACTAGTGATCTGCTCGTTGGTACGCCCAATGGAGATTTCGTTGAATTTGTCTGTACCAGGAGTGTGCTTTTATTTTTCTTCCTTCGCGATCGTGTTTCGTGTCTGAACGCTGTATGATACTGCCTTTTGATGGTGCTCTCTGAATCTCTCCTTTGAATAATACAGTAACCAACTATGCCGGTCGGTCGTGCTCTATTTTATCCAAGATGATATTTTTGATTTGAAAGCTCCCCCGGGATTTTGGTCCTTTCTCATACAATCAAGAGTTACTCCTGCTGTTAAACGGATCATCTTCATTTCAGTTTGTTGCATAGTTACACTGTTTTGCTGAATATTACATTGCTACCAATCACGTTAACAACAAGATGGGTTTTGACGTTTGGCGATAGACAGAGAGTTCCTTTATAGCACGCGTTCGACACTTAACCTTTTATCTTTTTATCAAACACATGAAGTAATCAACGTAAATTGACACAATAAATTACAATCTATTAACTGAACGTGGAAGTCTTTTATTTAAACATAATACAGTTACTTTCAATTTGCTGTCATACTTTAAGTACAGTTGTCCAACATTTGGAACCGTGTGTATGTGTACGTAGAGTCTTCCCTTGACCTAGAGTGCATTTTTCTATCACGAAAGATGGAGTTTGTTCGCCAATACGCTTACTCGATAATCGATGTCTTCGTCGCAAATTGCCTACTGATCATTGATCCCTTACTTACTTAGGTGGGCATTACAGTTCGGGGTGAACCTGGGCCTCAAGCAACATCCTTCTATAACGACTTCGATTTCGGGTGAGCTCTCTCCAGTTTCGCACTCCAAGTCGTTTGAGGTCTTCTTCCACTTTATTGTGCCACCTACCTTCCGCGATTTCCCTGCAATGTGCTTTCGAACACCCGACGAACCGGAGCGTTTGGGTCCATCCGCTCTACATGGCCCAACCGTCGTAGCCTCGTGCGATGCGTACTCTTCTGGCTATGCCCATGTCGCGGTACAGCTCATACAGCTCGTTTTTGTATCTTCTTCTCCACAGATTGCCTTCGCATACGGGCCTAAAGATCATTCGGAGAATTTTTCTTTCGAAACGATCAAGGGTTTCCTCATCCGCTTTCGATAAGGTCCATGCTTCCGCGCCGTAAAGCAGGACTGGGATGATTAAGGTCTTATACAAGGTCACCTTGGTTTTTCTAGAGAGGGTTTTGTTTCTCAATTGCCTTCTTAACCCAAAGAAGCAACGGTTGGCAAGAGTTATTCTCCGTTTGATCTCCGCACAGATGTTGTCCATGTCTACAGCGGATCCTAGGTAGACGAAGTCCTGGGGCCCTACTATGTAACTCGATTCTACTTTCGAATCATTCGAAAGTTATTATATTATAAAGGGCGTTCGAACGTTTTTATTGTAGAATCGAGTTACATGGTAGGCCCCCTGTGTACTACCTCGAAGTTATGTTATTATTATTATTATTATTATTTATTTCATCAAGCAGATATATACACATTAAATATATATAATCTTACAGACTAATGATTCCTAATTATTTAAGACAGAAAAAGAAGAGAAAGAATAGTAAAAATAATAATAAATAAGAAAAAAATAACCAAAATTATTAATATTTTAACGAATTAAGCTATAAAATTCAAGCATTAAGCCACCAGGTTACGTATTTAATAATAATAATAAGCAATTTTTAAAGGAATCACGACTCTGATGGAAAAAAAAATCAACATGAATACATATTTTATTAGCTTCTCGAATACATCGGGTTAGGGGTTCATTCAAACCATAATTAACGCGATGATGAGGCTCATTAAAAAGAAATCGAGGCCGTAACTGTCTTGACGGAGCATATATTCCTACCAGAGACAATAGTAAAGGACAATTAATATGGCAAGTGACAATATCGCGCAAGAACATCACGGAAAAATATTTACGACGTGCGACTAAGGGTTGAAGACCAAGAAGTTGACACCTTGTATTATAACTATGAATAGGGATATTCCAGTTCAAACGACCAATAGCAACTCTAGAGAATTTCTTCTGAATGTTCTCAATTCTATTTGATTGAACTTGATAAAAAGGATCCCAAATTACGCAACAGTACTCCAACGAAGACCTAACATAGGCATAGAAAAGAGACCTTAGAGTATAGGGATCTTTAAACTCTTTCGAATTACGAAAAATAAATCCTAACATCGAATTAGCTTTGTTAACTACAAAGTCAATGTGAGGCTTGAAACTTAGCTGTTGATCAAAAAAGACCCCAAGATCTTTCTTAACATTTATTACTATGAGGTCAGTACGATTAATTGAGTAATTAAAGACAATAGGTGAGAGACCCCTAGTAAAAGTTAATGATTGACACTTAGATACGTTTAAGAAGAGTTGGTTAGTAGAGCACCATTCAGATAAGCATTGGAGGTCGCTTTGGAGTAAAACACAATCGTTAGTAGATTTTATACAACGAAATATTTTTATGTCGTCGGCAAACATCAGACAGGATGAATTTCTTAGAAAATCAGGGATATCATTGACCAGAAGTAAGAAAAGAAGGGGCCCCAAGTGACTTCCTTGGGGTACACCAGACGTTACGTGAATAACCTCAGAAAAAACATCGTTAATACGCACAAACTGTTTTCTCCTACTCAAATAAGACTCAAACCATTGTAGAATATTTGAGTGGAAGCCAAAACATTCAAGTTTTTTTATTAGAATTTGGTGGTTAACTCTATCGAACGCCTTGGCGAAGTCAGTGAATATGACGTCAGTTTGAAAGCCATTTTCAAGATTTTTAATTATTTCATTACAAAAAATAGTTAGGTTCGTTGTAGTTGATCGACCTGCTATAAATCCATGTTGAAATGGTGAGATATTTCCTTTCAAAATAAAAGTGAGTTTGTCATAAACAAGTTTTTCAAAAATTTTTGGGATGGTCGATAATTTGCTTATTGGGCGATAATTGCAAACCTCATTCTTGGAACCCGATTTGTGAATAGGTATGATATATGATGTTTTCCAATCATCAAGAAAAATCCCTTCTTCTAAAGAACCATTAAACAATAAAGCTAATGGTGAAGAAAGGGCAGCTGCGCAATTTTTCAAAATGATTGGGGGAATACCATCAGGTCCAGGTTGTTTATCATCCTTAAGACCGATTAAGGCAATTTCAACATCATTGTTGCTTAAAACTAAGCGACCGATATTGATCGAATTTGAACGAACACAGGGGGATGACCAAGTCAAGACACTTTGAGTGGAATAAACGGAACGAAAAAAGTCAGCAAAAATATTACAAATAGTGACAGAGTCAGTAGATTTAATACCAGAGTACTGCATAGAATTAGGGATACCGTTTGAGCATTTTTTCTCATTAATAAAAGACCAGAAAAATTTACTATTATTTTTAAGATTAGATTCAGTACGTATTAAGTAGTTTTTGTATAGAAATTTATTCAAATAGTCAAACTCTTTTTGCAACCGTAAATATTTTTCTCGGAGACTATTATTAGCGGGAGTCTTTCGAAATAATTTATAACATTTGTTTTTTCTATTATTCAAGTTGCACAAACGTTTATTGTACCACGGTGGTTTAGAATTATTTTTAATATTAATTTTTGGAACGAATGCCTTAATAGCCTCATTTATTATGTCTCGCAATATCTTATATGCTTCAAACAAACTATTGTTACTAAAATGATCATTCCACGAAAAACAATTAAAATATCTAGACATTTCAACGAAGTTAGTATTGCTGTAATCATGAATAATTAATTTTTTTCTCCCATTATAGGTTTCATATAATCAAGAATACTGAATTGAACGCTTAAAGCTATGTGGTGAATTCGGTCTGGAAAAATAGGACTAGAACATTTTAATACATTAGTTACAAATTCTCTATCAACAAAAATGAGATCTAGTATGCGGTTTAAACTATTTAAAACGTAATTAATTTGAACGAGATTAAGTTCAGAAAAAGAATCAGTTAACTCATATTCACATTCGTTGTTAACATTAAACGGTAAGAGACATGATTCATCTGGGTCCCAAACCCAGTTAATCTCACCTAGATTAAAATCACCGAGAATGATTACATGATCATCACTATTTAAAATTGAAAGAATAGAACGACAATTATTTATGTGGATTTTAAATAAATCTAAGGGAATACCTGGTGGTAAATAACTTAATATAATAAATAAATCACTTAGATTATTTAAATGGATGCACACAGCCAGTTGATCGATGTCAAAGTTTGAAGATGCAGCAAGAGATGACGAAGGTAATTTGATTTCGTAGCACGAGAAAGATGAGTGAACGGCGATTAATACGCCGCCACCTTTGGTTTTCTTAGTTTTCACTAAGCATCTGTCTTTACGAAAAACTGAATATAAATTATTATCGAAGAGTTCAGCATTATGGTGGTCGTTTGTGAGCCATGTTTCAGTAATAGTAAATATTTCATATTGACACGATGTTGAGAAAAGACGAAGAGTATTAAGCTTGGTGCGCAAGCCACCAACATTTTGATAATACAATGAGAAGTTTTTTGATTTATGTAGTTTTAGAAAGAGCAGGTATTAAGTTATTTTGGCAGAGAACGGGGGCAGGTCGTTTTTTTTAAGTGAAATGAACTTTTTTAATTGCACTGAGCTAGGCCAAATACGGGGATCCATGGCCGCAGAAAGCATATTAGCGGGAACACTGATTTTGAAGTTGACAAATTTTAGATCACATAAATCTGCGTTGAGTTTAATAAGTTTAAAACACTTTATCTGTCCAGCTGCAATGTCAGTTTTAGATGCGATATGATTTATCAAAAGAATAGGATCAGTATCAGCACGAAACTTGGAAACATGGAACCATTTGTAATTAGAAACAGTTCTCTCATTTAACGAAGAAAATAAATCAGAACCATATATTTTGTTGATATGTTTATGACTATGGATTTGGTTATTATTATTGTAGGAAAAAGTGTTTTTATTGTTTATGACGGTTTGAAAAGATTCATTATCAGCACATGAAGAATCAGAGGCAGATGGAAATTGAGAATGAGAATTTACAATATCCGCAGACACATCAGAAGAAACAGCATCAGCATCGGCAATCAGTATATCACCAGCAACAACAACATCCACATCAGAAGCCACAGCAGCTCGAGCTGCAGCACAAACAGCAGCAGTATTAGTCGTGTTAGCTTTGGCACCGAGATCCATATAAGCGAACACATTATTATTTTTACCAACAACAACGTCCAACTCGTTTTTCCGATTTCCTTTTGCACCTTTCTTCGTATTATCACTGGTGTTGTGTTGGACAATAATCGTAGGTGGAGTGGCGGGAAGGGTCGCAAATGAATTCAGCAAAGTTGGCAGTGGTAATTTCACTTGATGGGAAACCGAGGGACAATTAAAGCTTTTGATATAGTTGCCGACAGAAGGTTCATTGACTTTGTCTTTTTTTTTTAATTTGCTTCGCGTTGTGACACCCATTTCACTAAGATCAACGTTTGTGTTGTTGCATAAATTCGGAAATTCATTTTTTAGACAATTTAGATTTAGGATTACACCATGAATAAAATTATCAATGTTGTGAATATAATTATTGAGTGCACTAGAGCAACATTTATCGCATTTGATGAAAAAATTCTTTTTAGATTTGATGATATTCAAGTCCGACTTTTTAATTTTAGCGCAGTTTAAATGCAATAGTGAGTTACAGATACCACATGAAAAAGAATCAGTGGGTTCTATTTTATTGCAAATAGCACAAGCAGACATGATTAAGAAAATAAAGAAAAGCGAACGTAGCGTATGAAGGCTAAACTTGAACTGTCTGTCTGTCTGTCTGTCTGTCTATTGTGACGTTTTGTCCAATTCGTCGATGTTCTGCGTCCTTGTTTGATGACAGCATATACTTCGTTTTGCCCTCATTAACCATCAAACCCATTTTTGCCGCTTCTGTTTCAATACTCGCAAAAGCACCTATGACATCACGCTTTTTTCTTCCCATTACGTCAATATCGTCTGCGTAGGCGAGTAATTGTACAGACTTTTGAAAGATTGTTATTCTGGTGTTGACGTTTGAGTTTCTTACAATCTGTTCAAGTATGATGTTGAAGAAATCGCATGACAGTAGCCTAAAGCCTTTTTCGACATCAAAGGTCTCGGTGAGTTCTTTACCGACCTTGACGGAGCAGCGTGAATTCTCCAAAGTCATCCTGCATAGTCGTACGAGTTTTGCAGGGATACCGAGACTAGACATGGCTCTGTACAGCTCGTCTCTGTAAATACTGTCATACGCGGCCTTGAAATCGATAAAGAGATGGTGAATATCGATATTATATTCTCGGGTTTTTTCCAAGATCTGCCGTAATGTGAAAATTTGGTCTATTGTGGACTTCTCTAGTCTAAAACCACATTGATAAGGACCTATCAAGTTGTTGACGTGGGGTTTCAGATGTTCACATATTACAGCAGACAAGATCTTATAAGCGACGTTAAGGAGGCTTATTCCTCTATAATTGGCGCAATTGTGAGGGTCTCCCTTCTTTAGGATCGGGCATACGATACTGAGGTTCCATTCATCGGGCATGCTTTCTTCCGACCATATCATGCAGATCAGCTGGTGCATGCTCCTTACCAACTGGTCTCCAGCTGCCTTGAAGAGTTCGGCATCAAGGCCATCTGCACCTGCAGTCTTATTTGATTTCAATTCATTGATCCCAGATATTTGAAATTTTCACACTTGAAAAGTACTTTTCCATCAGAAAAAATGTCTGAAGTCTGGATCAGAAAATAGGCAACGTAAGTATGTACTCAGTTTTTTTTGGTCTAATACGGTACCCACTACCTTCAAACACTTTAGGGGTGTTGGATCCTCACCTATGATGGCTTCATTGTCAACAAAGAATAGTTGATGTACTTCTTCCAGCAGCTAGTCGGGGATTTAATAAAGATCAGAGGATCTAAGTAACTTCATTGGTACACACCCAGCTTTATTATGAGTTTCATGTGAACAACTTTTCGCCCGGAATTTTAAAAGCTATTATGAGTTTCCCCTAAACAAAATTCCACTTAGAATCAGAAAGTTCACTTCGAAAAAAAGACCATGTTCAGTTGCATCCAACTTCCCGTCATTGCTCTCAACGTTTTCACATTAAGAGAATTTTTGCGAATATGGAAAATTTTTCCCCCGAAACTCATCTTCTTTCCATTTCCGGCGTTACGAGTAGTGATCTTGAAGCGATCACAACTCTCCCACTTTTCTGCTTCACACTAGTGATCCGCCTGTGGGGTACGCCGAGAAACTCATAATAAGGGAAAAGTGAAATGGGATCTTTTTTGAGGGGAATTAGTTCCCGTGAAACTCATAATAAGGCTGACCTACTGTGACTTGAAACTCTGCTATGACTCCAGCCGGAGGCCACCCTGTAATTCAAATTGACAACATAAAACTGTCCCAATGCCCAAATCTATCTCCATGATGCCTAAGGAAGTACGCCTACGTTTTAATGGGAGACTTAAACGAAAACAGTTGGAAAAATTTATACTCGATTCTTCTTACATTCTTATTGGCATTTAATAGAAGAATCGAAAATTACTTTCGAACGATTCGAAAGTAGAATAGTGTTACATAGTTGGACACCTGGACATCTAATCTTCGTCACCACTCCTTCATATATGTCCTTAAACAAGCGCATTTATGCCTCTGGGATTCCTCCCTCTCTCAGGGTTCTTAGGCTCCTTTTACTTTGTTGTCTTGCCCACGACAAGCCAGCAGGCGGCTACCCAAAACCCTCTTAACGTCGACTCACTCTCAGGTGTCGACTATGCAGGCCCTTGGTTCGTCACAATCTTCAAAGCATGGGACATCAACTTGAACCACATTTTCTTCTCTTTTTTTCTGAGGCTTTTAAAATACCAGCTGGTGTATCTAAAAAACCTAAATACCGGTCCATAGTACTACCAGATATTTTTTTTTTTTTTTTTTTGGAGGTTTTTAAAATACCAGCTGGAGCACTCAGACCTAAATACCGGTCCATTGTACTACCAGATAGCCACCTTCTATTTGTTATAGGTTATAGCTTTCCAGATGTTCGGAGAAAAGGCTAAGGTAAGGAGCCTAAGTTACCAGCTCTCACCATGTCTGCGCCGAGTATCTGTAACCTCATGCGAGAAAAAGCAGGATAAATTCATATTTTGATATAATACTCGTATTATATACTCGTATTAGGTCTGTTCGTTGAACTTTCCCCAGGGTTGACCCAGGTTTTCTTGACAACCCCATGAGTTGTCAAAAAAAACTGGGTTTTCCAGTCCTCAAAAAACGCTAAACCACAAATCGCCACACATCCCTGTCATTTAAATAAAAACACATGCCATTTGACAGCCCTTAAATCGCCACAGCAAAAAACTAGGGCGAGTTTGGGGAAAACCTGTGGCAAACCTATGGCTCAAAAAACACTCAATTTGACATTCAGTGCGAATTTAGGTTTCTCAAAAAACGCTTTGTGGCGACCCCATGGCGACCCTAGGGCTTCAACGAACAAACCTATTATATCAAAATATGAGCATTTGTTCAATAAAATACTTACATTTTCCCATAAAATAATTTCCTAACGCAACAGTCGACCAGAAAATTATGAACGAAAGATGTCGATCGAAATCGACAAAAGTCGAGTATCGATTAGTCAATCGACAACCGCAATCGGGGCCTGAGCCTAGCGATCATCGTGTCAGACGGCATATCCATTAGACGTGAGTCAAAAGATATGCTGCTTGCGAGTTCCTCAAAGCTCCAGTGCGAATTGTGCCACAGACCACATCGCTTTAAACGAGAAATGGTCTTGAGAGTACACCCCATGATGTAGGTATCAAGGGGAGGAAGATTCAACAGTGCGTCGAGAGCAGCTCCCGGTGTGCTGGGGAAGGCCCTAGTAACACCCAGACAAATTGTTCTTTGAAGTTTGGCAAACAAGGCAATAACGTATTTACGCGAGAGCTTATTCCACCAAACAACTGACGCATAGGAGATGATTGGTCTTATCATAACCGTAAGATCCAAAGGACCCTTTTCGGTGAAAGACCCCATGTCTTGCCAAAGGCTCCTTTACATTGCCAGAAAACTGACAGTGCTTTAGTAGTTTTAGACTCGACACATTTCGACCAAAGAAGTTTGTTATCCAGGATTACTCCAAGATGCTTGACTTCTTTTGAAAAGGGGATGTTGACGCCTATAAGCGTAAGTTGGGTCAGACCAGTCAATTTTCTACGTCTCGTGAAGAGGACAACCTCGGTTTTAAGAGGATTGACGGAGAGACCGTTTCTAACACACCAGGTGTCAATCATACAAAACTCAGCCTGTGCTCGGGAGCAGACAGCTTGGAGGCTGGAACCAACCGAGAGCACGGCGACGTCGTCTGCATATGGTTGGGCATGAACGTTAGAACCATTGAGCATTACAAGTAGAGAGTCGATCAACATGCACCACAGAAGAGAAGATAAAACGCCACCTTGTGGACAGCCCTTATTTACTCCCGTTGCAACATATTGTCCACAGTCCGCCTCAGCGATTACGGTTCTCTTCATTAGCATTGCTTTAATCCACAACACTAATGACTCGTCCACACCGTGTTCTCTGGCAGCATTGCACATACCATCGAAGCTAGCATTGTCAAAAGCACCTTGAATGTCGATGAAAATGCCTACCGCAAATTCTTTCCTGTCAAGCGCGCATTCAATCCTGCTAACAAGATTTTGAAGTGCGGTCTCGCAAGATTTTCCTCTTTGGTAAGCATGTTGCATCTGAGACAGAGGGTGTAATTGGAGTGAGGTTTTACGAATGTAAATCTCAACCATTCTTTCCAGCGTCTTAAGCAGGAAGGAAGTAAGACTAATAGGTCTAAATCTCTTGGCGAGTGAGTAGTCTTGTTTACCAATTTTTGGTATGAAGGCGACTCTAACACTCTGCCATGAAGTTGGTATATACGCTAGGGCTAAACTACCAGTGAAAATATTTTTCAAAGTAGGAAGCAAAAGGTTTATACTTTCCTGCAACATAGCTGGGTAAACACCGTCAGTGCCAGGTGACTTGAAACTGTCAAAAGATTCCACGGCATATTTGATGGCTTCGTCGGTAACAACTAACGATGACGTGTACCAGCTAAGTCGAGTGGATTTATCGGATTCACCTGATCTAAGGGAAATAGATTGCTGTGGTCCGATTGATATCTGGTTTCCTGGAAAATGAGTTTCCAGCATAAGACTGAGTGTCTCTGCTTTGGACTCGGTATAGGAACCGTCTGATTTCCTGAGCGTTTCTAGTTTGTTTACCTTGCTCCTTTTAAGGGCTTTAGTAAGTCGACTAGTTTCACTGAGTGTTTCTATACTTTCACAGAATTCTTTGTAAGAGGCATTCTTTGATCTTCGAATTAACCTTTTAAAGTCCTTCTGTTTAGATCGATACAGGTTCCAGTCGACATCTGATTTGGTCTTGAGGGACCTATTCAGAATACTTCTGGTTTCCCTGCGAAGTTTCTGTAGTTCATTGTTCCACCACGGAACCATAGATCTACTAGGTAATTGTCTAGCTGGACATGCCAGCTCGAAGCTACTTGTAAGGGCACAATTCACTTCTAGAACTGCATCTTCCACTTTTTGTGATGTTGAGAGCTTAGGTAGAGTTTTGACGAGATTACCGAGCTCATCGTTGAAAAGTGTCCAGTTAGTTTTTCTGGGATTTCTTGTAACTAAAGGAGTGGGAATCACATTTGCTACATGGAATTGAATGTATCTGTGGTCTGAGAGTGACACGTCCAGCAACACTTTCCAGTTGGTAATCTCCTTGGCATATCTGTTAGATAGTGTCAAGTCAATTACGTCCTGTCGTATAGCCGTAACAAAAGTTGGCGTATTACCAACATTGTTAATGTCTAAGTCAGAAGACAGAATGTAACTAAGAAGATGGTTGCCTCTCATGTTGCACTTGACGCTGCCCCAAACTATGTTTTAAGCGTTAGCATCACAGCACATGATAAGCCCCAACTTCCGGTTTTCACAAAACTCCACCAAATCCACAACCTGTCTTGAGGGAGGGGGTAGAATGGAGTTCCAGGGAAAGTAAACTGACGCAACGACGAAAGTTTTCCACTCACCGTTCGTTTCGTAGTTTATCATAGCCGCAACCAGGTCTTGACCACAGAAGTGATCAAGTTTAGTTGCTGCAAAAGAGCTCGGTATGATGAGACAGGTCCGGGGTAAGTCAGACCGTTCGTCATAGAGAATATTGAACCCTCGTAGCCCTCCAAGACCAAGAACTCGGCCCTTCCAGGCCCATGGCTCTTGGATTGCTACGAGATGAGTTTTTGTATTCAACACGGAAAGCCTGCTACATAGGAGTGCAGTAGCAACCTTAGAATGTTGAAGGTTAATTTGATTTATTATCATTGCTCCTTTCGAGGCTTTATCCCGTCCGGTCAGTGTCCGTGGACCAGACTACCAGATAGCAACCTTCTATTTGTTATAGCTTTCAATATGTTCGGAGAAAAGCCAAAAGACGCTGCCATGATAAGGAGCCTAAGCTACCAGCTCTCACCATGTCTGCACAACCTAACACGTTTAAATGCTTGGTAAAAGAGAAGTACCCGCTGGCAACGCCAATACACTTTCTACAGTCTTTTCTGCTACGGGATAGCAAAAATGTTGCAGTCTTCTTATTTACGTTGGGGAGCATACGTTTGGTCTGTCTGCATCTAATGAAGGGATGCCATCTACGGTTGTGCTCTTGGCAGATCCAATCGTTGATTGAAGCCCTCACTGAGGACGCTGGCAGACCTATCGACGGTTCAGGTCCTGAGAAAACGTCCTCCATTCCTTTGTTTTTTTGTTAGAAGGTAGCTTTCCATCGATTGCTTCGACTATCGCCTCTTATACGATTGGAGTTGAGAATGCTAAGCCATTTTTTTAAATTTTTTTTTTCTTTTTTGAAAAACTGATAGCGTCACTTCTAGCAAAGCAATTTGCTTTTAGCTAACTTTTTCGACTGTCGGCAATGTCTGGAAAGTACTTTCGAGAAAACTGTTCATTAAGAATATCGCAATACCTTCGCAAACTGTGCACAAGATGTCCTGAGCATATCTCGGTGGCTATTTTGTTGCTCCGATATTCAATATGTTTTGTTCGGTTTGTATCAGCAGCCGCGGCAGAAACTTTTTGCAGGTTCCGTTCTCTTTGCTTTGATTTCGGTCCACTACAAGGTCTTTCCCTTTCAAAAACCCTTCGAGTCGGATCGTTGACTGCTCTACATTACAGTCACTCATATAGTTCGTTCGTTGTTAAATCTTTTTTTCTAAACATACGGGGCCAATTATGTAATTCGGAGTAACTTTCTTTCGAAACGAACAAAGGTTTACTTAACCGTTTAGATAAGGTCCATGCTACCGCGCCGTACCTATAGCAGAACTGGGATGATCAAAGGGTTACCTTGGTTTTTAGGGGGTTTTATTTCTTCATTACCTTCTCAACCCCAGGAAGCAACGGTTGGCAAAAGTTATTCTCCTCCGTTTGATATTCGCACTGTTAAAAAGGCGATTAGGGTTAGAGAAAGAAGTTTTCGAAAATATAAAGACAACCCTACTGTAGAAAACCGAAATTTGTTCAAACGGGCCTGAAATATCTGTTCTTCTTCTTCTTCTTTTCATTTCCGGCGTTACGAGTAGTGATCTTGAAGCGATCACAACTTTTCTGCTTCACACTGGTGATCCGCCTGTGGGGTACGCCGCGTTGACCTCAGAAAGCGTCGGCAAGCCTCCCGGTTTTGGATTGTTCCATGTCTGGGGCCAACCAAATGCTGCTGTTTTTGCACTTGCTTGTACCAGGAGTGTTTTGGCCTGCCTTTTCTTTTTCGTCGCGAATTTTTTGAAACGTTTTACGATATTGCTTTTTGGACGGGGTTCTGCGGATCTCTCCTTTGAACATGACAATACCAAATGAGCCGGTCGTGCTGAATTTTGTCCAAGATGGTACTTTTGACATGAAGGCTTCCACGGATCTTAGTACTTCTAATTCGATAAAGCTTTGTTACTCCGGCTGTCATCCGAAGCATCTTCATTCCTGAAATATCTGTAATATATCATATTACATTATCATATAAAAAAGGCCAAGTTTTTGCATGACCAAAAAGTAAGGCAAAAAATACTGTTGTGTCCAAAGGGAAGCAAAAACTTTTGGTCTTTTGTGAAGAACATCAAAAACTCGACCACGTCATCGGTCCCAACGCTCGTTTTCAACGACTCGTCGTATGTCAGCTCCATCGATAAAGCCGTCAATTTGCTGCCAACTCGACACTTCCTGATAGCATATTGGCTCCACCTGAGCTTGAGTCTGTAGATTCTGTGATGCAGCAGATATTTTTTCGAACTCGATCGGTTGCGAGAGTCCTCAAAGATCTCAATATGCATAAATCCGCTGGTCCAGATGGTATCCCCGCCGTTATTCTGAAGAGGTGTTCTTCTACGCTGGCAAAACCACTGCGTAAACTTTTCCATCTTTCCTATTCTGCTGGGATTTTTCCGAACAGATGGAAAACTGCATTTGTCCAGCCGGTCCCTCAAAAAGGAGACTCTTCCTCACCTTCCATTCCAATAACCGTCCAATTGCACTAACGTCCCTTCTTTCCAAGGTCATGGAAACGTTGATAAATCGTCAACTAATGAAATACCTTGAAGAACGTAAACTTCTTAATGACCGAAAGTACGGCTTTCGTAGCAAACGGTCCACTGGTGATTTGATGGCATATCTCACCGAAAAGTGGAACCAATCTTTACATTGTTTTGGAGAAAGTAGGATTATTGCGCTTGATATTTCTAAAGCATTTGATAGAGTTTGGCATCAGGCTCTTTTATCGAAAATGCGTGCTTTTGGTATCGATGAGTCTCTTCTTCGTTGGATTAGAAACTACCTTTCCGACCGTTCAATACAAGTTGTGTTGGATGGCTTCAAGTCTGATACCCACTTCATAAATGGCGTTGCTGGCGTTAATTCTAACACTAATCTATGTGATACAAACTCTAAATTAAGTGCGCTAGAAGAAAGCAGAAATGTTCGCGCTATCACTCGCTCTCAAAGAAAACTTGTTGCGGTCGTCTCTGACTATAAAAAAACATTGTCTCCCATGGCCAAAGTTTCTCTGAGTCGTTCGAGTTCCCCAGCGAACGCTCTTCATTCAAACGCTTTTATAAATAAATCTAAAGAAAAACTTGCCTTATCATCACCCAACCTATCGTTAGATGCCTCTAATTCTAATAAACAGAATCAAAGTAAATTATCAAAACATACTTTGAGTGATGTAAACAAAGCTTCGATCGCCAATGTGGATGGTGTCGCTAGATCTCTCTTATTGTCTACTTCAGTAAATAATAATGAGAAGAGTCGATCTAATCCGGTTAATATTAACACGGCGAATCCTGTAAATTGTGCTCTTAATGGCGAAAATGTTTCCGCTACTAATTGTATTTTAATAAATGATGCTCTTAGTGCACAAGAGCAATATGCATTAAATACTGATGTTGCGTGCGATGCTGTTGCTGACAATTTTTTAGTATTTAGTATTTATTTATTTTGATACATCGCTGCACAAAGAGAAATAAATTCTTAAAGTAGTGCAGGTAGAATATAGTATTACATAAAGTGTTTGTTACTAGTGTAAAAAAGATTTAAATAAAAATTACAATTAAAATTACAATTACAATATAATCTTATACAGAGAAAGTCTTATTTGCAATTAAACATAACAATTTTAGAAAAATTTTATGAAAGAGCATTATTTTGTGATAAAAATTGAAAAACGGTAGATAAAAACTGGCTGTGTTCTATTTTGTTCCTAACAGAGAGTGGGAGGTGATTCCAAAGTTTAATAGAGTGAACGAAAAATTGACGACGTGTTGTCAGACATGTGTACGTACTAGATCTTAAGTTCGTACCTCGAGTTGATTGTGAAAAAGTTAATTTGTCAAAAAGATAAGTCGGTATTTTTCTTTTTATAATATTGACGAGAAAGGCTATGCATTTAAAACGAAGAAAGCAATGTAAAGTACATCCAAGGATTTTTCGTGAGTATTCTGAAATATGATCAAACCTCCGGAGGCCAAAAACAAATCTTGTCATGGAATTAAAAGCCAATTGCAACTTGCGTAACGAGGCTGAATCTAAGTCTGCAAAAATTTCGCACCCATAGCTAAAAATGGGTATAACTAATGCTTTTACTAATTTAGCTTTGACCTTTACGGGTAGGAATGGCCCAGTGGTAGAAAGACTGCGTAGTGAGCCATAAACTTTAGCAGCAAGGCTATTGATATGGTCGTTCCAGGACAGCGTACTATTAAAGATTATTCCTAGGTTTTTTATTTTCGAAACCATTTCAACCTGGGACCCGTTTAACAAGATGGGCGGAAAATTAGAAAAATTAGGTAGGTGCCTTCCAATAGGTAAACATTTTGTTTTATCTGGATTCAATAGTAACTGGTTTTGAACTGTCCATTTAACTATCGATACTAAATCATCGTTAATTTTTGCAATGGCATCATCAACAAGATCAGTAGAAAAACTAAAATACAGCTGAACATCGTCTGCATATATGTGGTATTTGCAATAATTAACAACCGATGGCAGGTCATTTATAAATAGGGAGAAGAGTAGAGGACCAAGAATTGAGCCTTGTGGTACCCCTCTTCTTAATGGTAAGTATGAGGAAAGGTTATTATTATATGAAACAGTCTGAACGCGATTATTCAAATAACAAAAGATCAATTGGGTAGCACTTTTCGAAAAATTAAACAGAGTGGATAGTTTGTTGCATAAGATAGTCGGTTCTACGGAATCAAAAGCTTTAGAGAAATCTAATAGCGTTACTAAAGTTATATTTTTCTTATCTATCGCCAGTCGAATGTCATCCGAGACCTTCAACAAGGCTGTTGTGCAGCTGTGACCAGATCTAAACCCAGATTGAAAAGGGTTTAACAGCTTTAAACTTTCAATGTGCTCCTTGATTTGTTTACTTACTATTGCCTCAAAGACTTTTGACAAGTAGCACAAAATTGATATAGGACGGTAATCATTAACAGATCTTGAGTTTTTTGGTATTGGAACTATCTTAGCCCTTTTCCATATGGTTGGATAGACGGAGGTGGTAAGGATGGTATTAAAAACATGTGTAATGTATTGGAGAATTTTAGGAATAAGTATTTTTACAAAATCTGGGTGTATATCATCTAGTCCAACACACTTTGATTTCATTGAGAATAGAGCGTTACCAACAGTGAATATATCTACGGCCGAAAGTGAGAACGCATCATGGGATGAGTTTGAAACGAGCTGTAAAGAGCTGTTTTGAATGACTAGAGATGGATTTGCGAATTTGTAATTGATTTCTTCGATGTTAATGTTTTCATCTATCAATGGTGATTTTTTACCAACTCCAATATTTTTCACTTGCTTCCACAGAAATTTGGAAGACCGGTTCGTACAGAATTTTTGAGAATAATGGAGGTATTTTTTACGTTTAATCATGCTGGATACCTTGTTTCTAGCTACTTTGAAAGCAGACAGCATTTCATCGCACTCAAATATTTTCCAACGACGAAAAAGAGTATCGCGTAGGGACATGGCACTGATAATTTCAGCTGTCATCCAAGGACACTCTTTATTTAAAACTGCTTTAGTTCTAATTGGAACATACTTATCAAACAAATAAGAAATATTAGCATTTAATATGTGAACCTGATCGTCGACATAAGGTGTTGAGTAAATGTCATGCCACGGCAGATTGTCGCATTCAAAAAATAAACTTTGTATATCAATATTTCGAAAGTCCCGATATTGATAACTGCGCTGCAAGTTATTATTGTCTAAATCAAAGTCGATTGTAGTGAAGAGAAGGTCATGATAAGAAAACATTGGTGCTGACAGTTGGCTATAAAGTTTCAATAAACTGGGGTCACTAAGCAAAAAAACATCTAAGAGTGATGGGGTCCTATTAGGCATAAAATGAGTTGCATCATCACAATGATGATGCTTGCGATGCTGTTGCTGCTAATGATCTTCCTAGCGATGTTGTTGCTGAACATGCTGTATCTGATGATTGTGTGCTAGTCGATAATGTTGCTGCTGATCCTAATGTTGTTCATGTCTCTCGTGAATATGACATTGCTGCTACTCATATGATTGCTACCACATCCGAATGTAATGGTAATGTTGACAATGTTGAATTTTTGAATGCTGCTAATGATGCCAATGGTCCAAGGTCTAAAGTCAATAACAAGTATAATGTTGCTGCAAGCCATATGCCAATTGGTGGATCAAATCCATCAATTCGTTTCAGTTTTAAAATTGCCAAAAACCTTAAATGGTACCACTTAGGTAGTTTTCTATCATCCACTAAATCTGAAGAGATAATTGAGTTTATATCGACGAATCTCAACATCAACTCGTCATCGATCCTCTGTTACAAGCTCAACAATAACCTAAGTAATATTCGCAGAGTAAATTTTAAAATTGGTATTCCGGCGGAAATAGCTCATAAAGTTTACAATGCGTCATTTTGGCCTGTTGGGATTAATATCAGACCATTCGTTTTTGTCCCAAAAAACTTACCAACTACGAGGCATCGAACAATAACTTAATCCCGAACTCATCTCTAAAAGTTTATTATCACAACGCAAGCGGAATTCGTACTAAAGTCGCTCACTTATATAGAACATCTACTCTTTCTGATTACGACGTCATCATTATAACTGAATCATGGTTGTACAAGGATATCTTATCGAGTGAAATATTTGACTCTACCTTATTTAATGTTTTCCGCGTCGACCGATGTATACTGCCATCTCAACGTGGAGGCGGAATTATTATTGCTGTCAGATCAACATTATGTAGCTATGAAATTAAGCTTCCTATAACGGACATTCAACAAATCTGCGTTTGTGTGAAGTTTTTTAGCAATATACACATATATTTTGTTGTAAGTTATGTTACACCTAATAGTTGCTTCTCTGTATATGAAAATCATATTCAAAATATTGAATTTATCAATTGTAAGTGTTCAAATACTGAAACCATATGTGTACTAGGTGATTTCAATTTAACAGACATTAAATGGAGTTGGTCAGAATCTGAAAAAAATTTAATTCCTTGCAATTGAGATTCTTTTCATTGATTATGTTTTCTCATTAGGTCTTTTTCAATTATATAATGTTTATAATTCTTTCAATAAATTATTAGATCTATTTTTCATTTCGTGCGATGATTTTAAAGTAAATGTTTTTGAAGCACCTTTTTCTCTTTTAAATAATAGTATCAATCACAATGAAACGTTTTTTGAAATAACCTCATATACTTATCAAATAACTCAATTAAGTTCCTCGGAATGTAATTATTTAAATTTCTCGAAAGCTAATTTCATTGAATTAGAGAACTACTTAGCATCTTTTGATTGGAACTCTGAGTTAAATCATTCTGAATTAGATCATGTATATAATCGTTTTATTGAAATAATCAAAGTTGGGTTTGACCGATTTGTTCCCAGTGTGCGAAAAAGGAAATCTTTAAAACCCTTTTGGTATAATAAAAGGCTAACACATTTAAAAAATTTGAAAAACAAGGCTTTTGCTAAGTTTAGATTATCAAATAATCAAAATGATTACTTACACTTTAGTAAGTTAAGAAAAGAATTTTCTATATTAAGTAAATTTCTGTACAAAAATTATATCATGAAAATTGAAAATAGCATAAAAAATAATAGTAAATGTTTTTGGTCCTTTATAAATTCCAAAAGAAACTCGGCAGGAATTCCAAATACAGTTCATTTTAAGTTGCTGAAGTCATCAACAATTGAAAATCATTTGGAACTCTTTGCCAGTTTTTTTGAGTCTGTATATTCAACTAATAACAAATCACCTGTAACACAGCTTAATGGTGAAGAGAAAGTTGATATTGGGCTAATTCAACTCTCTATCAACGATGTTTTAAGTGCTCTTTTGGCACTTAAAAGTAGCTGTAGGTGTGGATCGGATGGTATTCCTGAAATAATTTGAAAACGTTGCGGGCACTCCCTTTGCTTACCGTTAATAATTTTTAATAAATCTTTGGTTGACGGTTCGTTTTTGCTTGACTGGAAAGAATCATTTTTGATTCCGATTTTTAAATCAGGTTCTAAAAACGATATCGAAAATTATAGAGGTATTAGCAAATTGGCGGCAATTCCAAAACTATTTGAGAGTATAGTGAAGAATAAAATTGAGTTTTTGATTAAAGAAGGCTTATCTGAACATCAGCACGGCTTCGTTTCTGGTCGTTCTACTGTCACAAATCTGGCTGTTTTTTCAAGCTATGTTATAAATGCGTTGGAGAATAAATGTCAAGTTGATGTGGTGTATACTGACTTCAGCAAAGCCTTTGATTCAGTTGACCATGACATTCTTATAAGAAAACTTAAAAATTTTGGTTTTCATTCAAATATATTAGATTGGATTTTTTCATATCTTTCTAATAGATCCCAACGTGTATTAATCGACAATAAATTTTCAAGGACTATTAGTTGTACTTCTGGCGTCCCTCAAGGTAGTCATTTGGGTCCATTGCTGTTTAACATTTATATTAATGATATTGTCAAAACAATTGAAAACTGTAGCTATTTGCTCTATGCGGATGACCTCAAGCTGTTTTTGAAAATCGAGTGTTTTGACGATTGCAACAAAATCCAATCAGATTTAAATCGTATCTCTCACTGGTGTCTACAGAATAATTTGAATCTTAATATCAAAAAGTGTAGTTCTATATCTTTCAGTAGAAGCTCTAATGTTTTTCAATTTCCCTACCAAATTAATTCTGATAAACTAACTAATGTTAATAAAGTGAAGGATCTTGGTATCTTCTTTGATTCTACATTTTCGACAAAGATCCATGTTGATCATATAGTTGCAAAAGCAAATTCAATGGTAGGATTCATTAAAAGGAATACTAAAGATTTCACTGACCCACATGTGTTATTAACGTTGTTCAACTCGCTGGTAAGATCTATTATTGAATATGCAGATGTTATTTGGAATCCTTATTATAATGCCCATTCCGATAGGATAGAACGAGTTCAAAGACGATTTACAAAATTCGTTTTTTATAAAATAGGCTGGAACTATGTTCCTAACTATAAAGCAAGATGCCAATTATTAGGTTTGAAATCCATGGAATCACGCAGAAAAACACATGATATAATGTTTGTCAGGGATATTTTGTGTTATCACATAAGAAGCCCTTTTTTGCTTTCTCTAGTTCCTATTTACACTCCTTCGAGATGCTTAAGACCTAGAAATTTCCTTTTTCAACAACCACATAGAACAAATTACGGAAAAAATGAACCTCTTTCACGAGCAATTTCCTCATTCAATGAAGTAAGCAATGTTTTTGACTTACATTTAAGCCGATATACATTTAAAAACAAGTTGTTTTAAATTTTTTTATTTTAAGTACTGTTTTATGTTATATTCACATAATTATTATTTATAATTGTCATTTGTCACCAGTATGCAATCTGTTAAGCATTAGCTTGTAGATGATTAAATAAATAAATAAATAAATGCAGGTGTGCCCCAGGGCTCCGTTTTGTCTCCGACTCTCTTCCTCATTTTCATCAATGATCTCTTGTCTGAAACTTCTAATCCGCTTAACTGTTTTGCTGACGACTCGACCCTCAGCTTTTCATATTCGTTTCCAAATTCACGTCCCTGCTCTTCGGATGTGGAACTAAACCGGTTGCGTATGATAAGCTCATTTAATTCTGACCTTGACAGCATTGTTTCATGGGGTAATAAGAACCGAGTAGAATTCAATGTTTCGAAAACTCAATGCTGTCTCTTGTCGTTAAAGCTTAACATTCCCCCATTGCCATTATCCATGAATGGTACCTGCATCCAAGAAACCGAAAAGCTGTCAGTACTTGGTATGTGTGTAAACGATGATCTTCGTTGGAATGACAACATATTTGAAGTAGCCAAAAACGCTGCTAAATGCTTAGGTTTCTTAAGACCATGCAGGAAGTTCTGCACCCCTTCTGATCTGGCTACAATTTATAAGGCCTTCATCCGCCCAAAACTGGAGTATAACTCCCATATCTGGTCAGGTGCTTCTCAAACATCTTTGCGCCTACTTGATAGGGTACAAAATAGAGCGTTAAGATTGATAGGTGATAGTTCAGTCGTAGAATCGATTGATTCTCTTGGACATCGTCGAAACGTCACCTGTCTCACTCTCTTTTATCGCTTTTTTCACAAACAGTGCTATAGTGAAATAGCCGGTTGCATTCCTCCCCTGAAACAATTTAGCCGCAACACCCGCCTCGCTAGGAATGTTCATCAGTTTTTTCTTGAGCCCAACTTCGGCCGTACAGTCAAGCATAGAGATTCATATTTTAGTCGCACCACCCGAATGTGGAATGCTCTACCTGACCTTGTTTTTCGTTTACATTACGATTTACAAAAATTCAAAAGCAACGTACATCGGTGTCTCCTTTCAAATCCTCTCCCATTTTCCTAAATGCTCGCACTGTGTTTTTATAACATTATAAGGGTAGTCATAATCCTTTGATGTGCGCGTTAATTATAAAAAAAATAAATAAAAAATGTGGTTTCAGTGTCTAGTGGTTCCTTGGCAGACAAAGTCTTATAGTACCTACATCGAATTTATAAGTTTATTCGTTGAACTTTCCCAAGGTTGACCAAAGTTTTCTTGACAACCCTATGAGCTGTCAAAACAACCTGGGTTTTCCTATCCTCAAAAAACGCTAGACCACAAATCATGACATCCCTGTAATTAAAAAAAAATACATGTCATTTGACAGCCCTCAACTCGCCACAGCGAAAGCCTAGCTTGAGTTGAGGGAAAACCTAGGTCAACCCTAGGGCTGAAAAACACTAAGTTTAAAATTCAGGGCCACTTTAGGCTTCTCAAAAAACGCTTTGTGGCGACTCCTGTAAAAGTGCGTTCCATTTGTGTAAGGATGCGATGCCATTATGTAAGGAACTCAATTTCTTTTGCATGGCCACCAAGGGCACGCTTGCAGAAGTCCAGACGCTGAACCCAATTTTCGACGGTTTTCAAGCATAAATCGGCCGATACTACTGCAATTTCACGTTCGATATTCGTACGAAGTTCATCACTCGTCGCTGGCTTGTTGGCATAGGCCATAGACTTGACGTAGCCCAATGCCCAACAGAAAATAGTCAAATCGCACGACCGATAGGGCACATCAAAGGGCGAATTCCTTAATAATGCAAAGTAAACAGTTCCTAAATGCTGACAAAAAAATCCCTTCAAAACAAAAAGTCCTAAAACGTAGTAGATTGCTTTTTCTCCGCTATTGTAAGTGAATTTATACAACTTTCAAAAAGCACTTGCGAACTTTTTATTGCACTGCACATGTTATTTTGGATTTTTTCTTGCTTAGCATGGGACTTGCTTAGCAAGGCTTGCGTTTAGGAATTTGCCCAAAGTGTTAATACCGTAAATTACTTACTTTTGCATATTTTCCATCCGAAACAAATATATAACATAAAACAATATAAAAATAAAAAAAGAAATGAACACACTTTAGTAACAAAAATATTTATTGAACATATTTACATTTTTCAATGATCACCTTTAATACACATCTGGGTAAAATGCTTCTTTTTCGTTAAAAATATGATTTTCAAGTCGTTATTACATCTTAGTGATTATCCTTTTAGCCATGGCTTATAAAAAACATTTAAAGATTAACAAAATAAAAAAAATCAATAAATTATTTGAAAATAGAAATACATCATAATTTTTTTTTTTTTGTAAATAAACATAAAAAGCTTAAAAAGTTAAAAATTAAATATAAAAACAAGTGGACTCTGAAATATTAATGCTTGCCGAAGTTTACAAACCTATAATAAAATATTGTTTTTTTTTTTATTGAAACTTTAGTTCGTTTCAAATAAAGGACACACACCACACAGCAAAGTAAGTTTAAGTGTTCGATAGTAAATTTTTGATGAAGCACAGTAAAATTCATAGTTTTCTTTGTTAGCTTTTTACTGTTAATTTAAATTATTTTTGGAATAGTACTGAACTCTTTAGAATGGCTCATACATAAAAACGAATCTGGAGCGAAGATTGTTATTTTGATTAAAAAAAAAAACACCAATGTTTCAACTTCAATAAAATAGATAGGTGGTTGATAAAAATGTATTAATGAATAACACTGGTCTACAATGAAAAAGTATTTGAAATAGATTAAACTACTTACGACTTACGACTCGTATCTAAAAATTAATCTATCTAGAAATTAATCAATTGTTATATTTTTTTTGGTAAAAAAAGATAAAAAAAAGCTGGCCTAAAATAAACGATCAGTCAATGCGACGGATGGTGGAGGATTTGATCAACATATTTTCACCATTATTTATTTTGTGGTCTATTGTGAACGACATTGATCGTTTTTGCGCGGTATTATAGTTGTCAAAATTTTTGATCTTAGATTGAAATAATCCTTTGGCTTATTTAATTGATTTATTTTTGTTAAAAAAATGTCCACGATAGAAACTTTTTTCGGTGATATGATATTGAGGAAGAAGATCATCCTAGGCAATAAATCATTCAAAAAAACTTACGCGATTCCTCTGGATTTGGACGAACAATTGTATGTAAATAAGTCTGTACTTTCCTAAAAGTTGTAACATAAAACTCGGTTTAAGATTTGTTCAAAATTTTAGACTTTCCAAGGAAGTATTCCTTAAAATGTATTTGAGGACATCAAGGACAAATTGAAACCTATCAAAAGACAGCAATCTGTTCCCAACCTACTTAAGCTTGCTGCTGTTTTAAGGTTCCTTGCACAAGGAAGCTACCAACTAAGCGCCGGGAATGATTATAACATCGGCATGGCGCAGCCAACTGTGTCGGTTGTAAGTAATCCTAAATGGATTAAATTTAATTATTCTTATTATTATTATATTATGATGAGAAATGAGATGAAGTAAAATGTCAAACGAATTGCGTACTATTCACAATAGTTTTTGTTTCATATTCACAATGAGTCAAAAATTTGTCAATCGTTGTTCATAATACCGAAAAAGCAATTGATTGGCAAATTTAATCAATTGTCAAATAATTGATCTTTGACAATCGTAATAAGTTTTTTTTTTTATTTATTAGATTATGTTTTGGCGATACTAAACACTCCGAACTTAATAATTTAATATTTAAGCCAGCATACAATTTTAAAAATATTCAGGGGTATTTAGTACGTTTCACTAAAACACGCTTAAAATGTTGATTAGTTAAGCAGTGAATAAGAACTTCCTCAGATTTAAATCTCTGAATAAGAAATTCTTGCTATGGTTTCTCTATGGTTAAAACTGACAACAGGTATTTGTATTCCTTTGTTTTCTTTGTGCAAAATCAGTTCCTAAAACTTAAATTTAAAAAATGGAAATGGAAAGAAAGTGAAAAGAAAACGAGTTGGGATTCCTCAGGTAAAATGAACAACCCTTGTTGTAGTAAAATGTCTTACTTCATCTGCTCTTTAAAAAAAATTTAACTCAGCCAAATCAGTAATTATAACTTTCATTTCTAGATTAATCGTGACTTTTCTTTGTTGTACTCGGGAAAAGACAGTTGTATTTTCGACAAATGGTCCGAATTCAAAACAAGCATCTTTCAATATTACGAACAGAATTTGAAGAATCACAAATCCCGAGAAGAGTTTGCTTCTTGCAAACAACTTTCGAATAATGGTAAACTATGAAATTGATTTTTAAACCATAAATACTATTTTATAAAGAATATATAACATTATAGATCCATGCGATTACATTATTTGCAAATTGCTGAACAGTATTATCACTTCAACTGCGCGTTTCAGTCTACCAAATGGTAAAGCGAAAAGGAAATTTTCGATTGCTGATGCTGAGAAAAGTTTTATACTATATCTGTCATCTATAAATAACTATAAAGTAAGGGTAGATAGTTTAAAATCTAAATATTTATCTTCTTCCCTAACCATCAACCTATCATGCTAGTAGTGGGAGATGACATATATCAAGTCGGTAAATTTTTTATATACTTTGATGATATTTTATTCAAACTGCCTACATTCCTTGACTGTTTAAGTTCTTGTTTTAAAATTTTTCAAGTCCTGAACTTAAATTATCCAAAAGCTTGCCAAGGAGTTTGGCTTTTTATACAATTTTTTTTTTTTGATATCGTAACGATATTTTATGCTCAGTGTCAGTCACCCCCAGTAGTTGCATTAATAAATTATTTAAAACAAAAAAAAAGTACTCCTACTGCTACCACACAAACCATTTCAGAATAATTTTTAAGCCTACTGTTTCCAGTTAGGTATACATAATATATCACCTACGATATAAATACAATTATATTGCTTTTCACTTTAAGTTTACCAAAATGCATTTTCTTTGCTTTAAATGCTCTGAAGCTTTTACTAATGTAGATGGTTTAACTGTTCACCTTAAAATCAAACATTTTATTAATAAGTACGATACAATCAAATGTGCTCAGTCAGAATGTTTTCAGCTTTTTACCAGTTTTAAGACCTTCAAATTACATTTATTAAGAACACATTCCGATGATTCGGACAGAGTAGCAACACAGGGGCCCTACTCTGTATTCCGTTTCGAAAGCCAATCCTATTCGAAAGGGATTTTCGATCCGTGTATGATTTCATACTCTGTAAAATTTTCGAATCAAACAAAAAGTGCTTAGTACAATTTCCATTTACGGAATAGATTTTCGAAGTATTTTTCATATTTCTCGTGAGAGAGAAAAAGACATCAACACAAGTTGCAAACCAAACAGGAATTAGTTTTAAATAAAGCATTTTTTTATTCAATCAAAACTAAAATGCATTCGGTTGCACTTTGGATGCATGCAAAAAACAGAAAAGAACGGGTTGAACAAAAAATGTTATGCGATAAATCAAATATTCTTTAAATGTGTGCCAGAATGTGAATAAAGATGAGCACACATGTACTACACCATCATTTCAAACTATTTTTGTTTTGTGCTAATATTTTTTCCTAATTATTCCCTGTGTCTTGTGATAAAATTCTACATTTATTTATGGAAAAAACTTAACTTGAACCTCTTATAAGTTCACTACACAATATATTGACTGGTTGAAAAATGTATCCCTTCAACACAATCATTGTTTTTCAGTGAGTGAATTGAGATTCGTTAGCTACTTTGTTGTCGAAAGAAAACTTTCATTTTCGAATAGATTTGACATTCGAAAACGCTTTGCACGGTGCGAAGAATTCGTCTTCGGATTTCCTTTTCCGAGTGTAGTAGATTTTAATCCGCGTTAGAAATAAAGAGTACAAAATATTCGTTTTCGGAAATTTTTGATTTCGAAACGAGTTACAGAGTAGGGCCCCAGGTCGAGGTCATATTTAATTCTTCAAGTACTTCAAATTTACAATATTTTCCCGTGCAAATTCACTTTAACTCAATTCAAAATTGCGGTTGTCGATTGACTAATCGATACTCGACTTTTGTCGATTTCGATCGACATTCTTCGATTTGACGGTCGACAGCTTTCGTTCATAATTTTCTGGTCGACTGTTGCGTTAGGAAATCATTTTGTGGGAAAATGTAAGTATTTTATTGAACAAATTCATATTTTGATATAATACTCGTATTATATACTCGTATTATATCAAAATATGAGCATTTGTTCAATAAAATGTAAGTATTTTATTGAACAAATTCATATTTTGATATAATACTCGTATTATATACTCGTATTATATCAAAATATGAGCATTTGTTCAATAAAATGTAAGTATTTTATTGAACAAATTCATATTTTGATATAATACTCGTATTATATACTCGTATTATATCAAAATATGAGCATTTGTTCAATAAAATACTTACATTTTCCCATAAAATGATTTCCTAACGCAACAGTCGACCAGAAAATTATGAACGAAAGATGTCGATCGAAATCGACAAAAGTCGAGTATCGATTAGTCAATCGACAACCGCAATCGGGGCCAAAGAGTTAAGAAACAGATACATTTTGTTTTCTCTAGATTTATATTCAAAAGATAATTTACCGCCCAAGGATGCGACCAAAATTCAAAACTCTGTTATTGAATTAATAAAACCTTTAGGGACTATCATTGAGCTTTTAGCGAAAAATGTAAGTATTATTCCAACAATATTAGATTTTACGAACAATCCATTCCAAGACATAAACACTAAATTCAAATTTTTAAAATTTTTATAAAAAGTTGGTTTTTATCAACAACCAATGACATTTTTATTAAGAAGCTCTATAGCTGAAAAGGTACAACGAGGTCAACCAACACTAGCAGAATCCTTTTTTAACTATTATCTCATGCCAATTCGCTTTCAATTTAAGAAATTTTTCGAGTTACCAAATGTATTGAAAAGTACGTTACAATGTATTGATGAGTTACTATTAAATGATGAAGTCATCGAGAATTTTGTGAATGGTGAAAATTTTGCACTAAAAAAAATTATTTTGCAAAAACAGTACATCATTCCATTTATTTTATACCTTGATGACTTCGAAATAAATAATCCTCTGGGATCACACAACGATGGCGTTTGTGCAGCCTATTATATTTTTCAGAATATTCCCCAGCACCTTCTTTCAAAACTAGATTTCATATTTCACTTTGGGTTTGTCAAAACTAAATTTACAAAAATTTTACCGAATGATATTACTTTACTTCATTTAATAAATGAAATAAAATATCTTGAAGAACATGGCATAGAGATTTGCATCGATAGCGAAGTATTCCAAGTTTACTTTGTTTTAGGTTTGGTTGTTGGTGATAATCTAGGCCTCAACAGTATTTTAGGATTCTTACGCTCATTCAACAGCAATTTTTTTTGCAGATTATGCAAATTAGATAAAACAAAAACAAAAGTATCAAGTAAAGAAATTTGCGGAATGTTAAGAAACAAATCTAATTATGAGAAAGGTCTTGAAAGTAATGATTTTTTGCAAACCGGGATACGTGAAAACTGTATCTTTAATAGCATTAAATCTTTCCACGTTACAGAAAATTATTCATTTGATATTATGCATGATTTGTTCGAAGGTGTTTGTATGTATGACATATGCAATGTACTTCTTGTTTTAATAGATACAAAAAATATCATCACCCTCAACTGAATAGCAGGAAAAGTCTATTTTCTTACGGAGAAAAAGCGATGTCCATTGCAATTGAGTCTCAAAGACTTAAGAATATAAATTTGAAAATGACAGCACGTGCGAATGCTGGACATTCTTACACTTTTTACTATTGATGATTGGTGATTTGGTTCCTCAAAAAAATAAAGCATGGAAGTTGCTATGTTTGCTTATTGAGATAGTCGATTTTATATTAAGACCAGTTTTTAGCAAAGAGATAGATATAATTCTTTTAGAACAGTTAATAGAGCAACATCATTCCTTATACGTTTTGTTATTTGGAGAAACTCTCAAACCAAAACATCACTTTTTAACGCATTATCCTTCAGCCATTAAAAAATGTGGACCTTTGAGATTGATTTGGTGCTTGAGATTTGAAACCAAACATAGGCCATCAAAGGTTTACTCTAAAAGTATAACCTCAAGAGTAAATCCTGCATTAACTTTGAGCAAAAAAGCTTGTTTAAAGTTTTCAGATGTTATTATCAAATATAATGAAGAAGGAATAGATAAAAATATTATAAGTTACAGTAATTTCAAAATAACTACACAAATGTCACTTCCACAATCAGAGCTTATTTTGGAATCTGATTTAGTAGAAAGAACTTACAAGTCGTGAAAATTGAATTCAAGGGAACGACTTATAAGAAAAACTGTTACTTATCTTCTTTTTCTTTTTCAGAAAATTCGCTTAGTTTATACAAAACAATTTTATTTTTGACGAATGATATCGACGTATATGTGTATTGCTACCCAATTGAAATCAAAAAGTTTGACTCACATTTTCAATCTTTTGAGATTGGTAAAAAGCTGAACAAATATTTTTATGTGTTTTTAAAAACTTACAGTGCCTTTTGTCAGACAACGAAAGTTGGCATGGGTAAGTACTATAATCTAGTCGAAGAAAAAGGAAATTTGTTCAGCTGAAATTAAAAATCATATATGTTCAATTTTTTTCCACAACCTTTAGTAACATTCTTTTAAATAGAAAAATTAACTCGTTTGACTTTCTTAGAAATATTGAACAAAGTCTAGTATATAAGGATTTATATTAATATTAACAGTTATGACATGCTCATATAAATGTCAACGAATTCTAGAAAACCGTAAAAAATTATTGAAATTGTTAAGTAAAAGATTTTGTCCACTATTTTTAAAACAGTTGAGCATAGTAATTTTTTCTATAAAAAGAACGTCATAATAGGTGTATAGAAAAAATTAAACAAAATATTTTTTTATTTGAATGGAATAGAGTTTAATGAAATCAAACTTATGAATCGTTGAAAGAGCTACATTTGTGGTTAATAAAGCTGACTTTGAGGTTGTTTGATTTGAACAGAAAAGTCTTTGACTTAAGCATGGAAATATGCGAAAATACAAACATATTTCTGTTTGACACAACTTTGGATGAATTTAATAAGAATAAATAGAAAAAGTTTTTTCCAAATAAAAAATGAAGTTAATTGTTATAGTCACCTGCAGTTCAAGTGCAGCAAAATGTTATAGTCACCTGCAGTTCAAGTGCAGCAAAAAAAAAATTCGATGATCATACGATCGCGGCTTAATGTCGTAACAAAAATCTCCTCGCTGACCACCACGCCACCAACCCTTCGTTAAGAGAAGCCCTTGCGGCATCTATCCTCGGCGTGTCTGGCCAAGGATTAGTTAAGTTTGATCTGACAATCGAAGTGTGCGGTCGCAAAAAGAATTTTAGAAAAGGAATGCAAAGGAGCAAATTAAAGACTTTATTGAATGATTTTAAATGATGAAAGAAGTTTGAACTAAATTAAAAGAGAAAAAAACAAAAAAAAAAACAAAGGAAATTTCGAAAGTAAAGAAAAAAATAATAAACCCTGTGTGTGAAAAAAAAAGAAAGTAAATACCTTCCGAATTGTGGTCCGGGGAAGGAAATAAGTGTATATGCCCCATTGAAGAATAAGGAACCAGGAACAGATCCGACCCCCTGAACAGACCTAGCTATGTAAAGTTGGGTAAGTTGTCCTTTTTTATTTTGGTGCTCCATCGACCCATACGTCGCAAAAGGAAATCCGGCCGAACGGTGGACGGGTTACCCCCGTTCCAAAGAAGTGTTCCGAGGAAGAGGTTACCTCATACCGTGCGAATGCAATCTCATGGTTGCACCCAAAAAGCGTCGAGAAAAAAAATAAAGAAAAAAGAAGACCAGGTGCCGTTACCGGCACGCCCGAAAATTTCCGCGTGGCGCGTCGTCGCATACTAACGCGGCGGGAGATCCCGTTAACCTGAGACGAAAGGAGAAAGATAGCACCGGGCTAGCACCCGCACCAAGAAGAAGAGCTGCCCCCATCCTCCCCCGCCTGGGCCTGGTATCCCTGGCATTATCCTTTTTATTTGAAAATTTTTTTTTGAAAAAAAATCTAAATTTGTCCTTTATATATAGTATTTTTTTTGATTATATTTGTATATTACCTATATGAAGCTTATTATTTTTGGAAGTATATACTATGATATCTATATAGTGATCTTTTTTTTTCTACCAGTAAATTTTCTGTACGAGGTGCTTGATAAGTTTGTGGAGCTTGAAAGCTTTTTGGGTGGGGGTATTTCAAAGTAAAATAAAACAAAAAAAAAAAAAAAAACAAAAAAAAATATAGAAAAAAAATGGGGGAAATTCGAGTAGGATACGGGTCGGGAATTTCCTAGGTAGGGTGGGAATAGACCCGGCCATAATAATACCTTTGGCCTCCCTGAGGGTGAGGAAGTCCGTCCGTCGTCTCGAGATAAAAGAAAAAAAATAATAATGTATTAAGGATCTGTTCTTTCGATCTAGGCCTGAATTAAATTTGTTTTTGTGGTATAAGGTGACGAGGTAGCTTGAGGGCAAGATCCCCCCCCAGTCCGACGAACTAGTCCGAGCGGAACCAGCAGGCCACGCCCTTCAGGCGCCTCTTCCGCCACGCTATTTTACCGCGGTGTAATATACCTTTATACAACATAATATAAACAGAATTGAGTTCAAATCAATTCAACCATAACTTAATAGATTCATATTCAAATCAAACTCAAAACCAATCCATGCCAAATCGTGTGTGTTTGAGTTTGATTTGAATATGAATCTATTTTATATTTTTCTCAGTGTAGACTGCCAACACTTCAGGAGAAGCCAACTGCGGGTGAGTTGTTCCGAATAACGAACGTAACATATGAGACGGTACGTCAACTGCGGGCGGTACAAGCTCCAGTTGAGCACTGGGATTTAGTGTTCATCTTTGGGTTACATGAACGGCTAGAGTCGGAGACGAAAAAACAGTGGTAGCTAACAAGAACTTCAGAAGTGCCCAAACTCTCCGAACTTTTGGTATTCTTGGACAAGCAAGCAGGAGCTACGGAATCTACCAGGACGGTACACCGGAAGCAGCCTAGTACATCAGCTCGAATAAGGTCATCAATAAGGGCGAGCACAGTGACGCGTCGATCACATAAGAACATAACCAAATATTCTAGGAAGAATTAAGGAATATTCTAAAGGATTGGAAAGGAAAAATCTAGCGCTAGAAAAGGAAAAAAGTGTTACGTGCGAGTATTTACACATTATGCCATGACCGCTAGCACATAACATTTCTAGGAAAAGAAATAAGTAAATATTTTAGTTAAAAGTACCGAGGACGAAGGGGAAAAAAGTTTCAGGAGAAGTATGAAAACTATTTAGTATGTGTATGTAGGTAGGAAGAAAAAGGAAAAGTGTTCAGGTCAAACTTTAGTTGCCAAAACAACTCATTCATTTAGTATGTTCTGGGAAGGATAGAAAATTGAGTTAAATAAAAAGAGAAACTGAAGTTTCCGGAGACCAAGTAATAATTCGCAAAAATAAGACATTTCCTTTATCTTGAGGACAAGATATAACAAAGTTTTTCTCCTTTCTCTTGAGGACAAAAGAAAATGGATATGTTTGTTTTGAAAACAAAATATTTCTTTTTTAAGTTATTTCTTTCTCTCTTGAGGACAAGAGAGCAGAAATGTATTACGTTGAAATTGGTGGAAATTGGGGGAAAACAAGAAGGTTATGAGCTTTAGGTAGAAGACTTTAAATAAAATGTCAATTAAACAAAAGAAAATCTTTCTCACATTCATTTCTTTCAAAAAAGGAAAGAAAAATCAAAATGCAAAGGTAGCTCTACCTATGCAACAGCACGATATCAAAAACATCTGAGGCGAGTTCGATGGATCGCTTCTTAAGTAGATGGGTTTTATGGACCGATTCCAGGTAGCAATCCACAATAACAAGGATGTATCAAATGCGTACAAATATTCATATTTGAAAAAATCATTGGTGGGCAATGCGGAAAGGGCTCCATTTAACTAAGGACAATTATCAGGAGGCACTGGACAAACCTATCCAACTGTATGAAAAACCCTACCATATTGCCAGGGAATATATGAGTCAGTTTCATAGACTGCCAACACTTCAGGAGAAGCCAACTGAGGGTGAGTTGTTCCGAATGTCGAACGTAACATATGAGACGCTACGTCAACTGCGGGCGGTACAAGTTCCAGCACTGGGATTTAGTGTTCATCTTTGGATTACATAAATGGCTAGATTTGAAGACCAAAAAACAGTGGAAGCTAACAAGAACTTCAGAAGCGCCTTAACTCTCTGGAAGTAGCTGAAGATCAGTAGTCAAGATGCAACAGCACAATTTCAAAAAGTCACAGCCTTACACTCTCCCAGCGCAGATGTTAAATTTGCAATTTGCAGTGCAAAAGCCAGAAGCAGATGCGTTGGAGAAAGTTTGCAAAAGTTTTAATTGTGTTTTGTTTATTCAATTCAATTGTTAGTTTAGTCCAAATTTGACAATAATTTTTATTCAAGTTTTTTCCAATGTCGAATTATTTAAATGTCGAATTATTTAAGGCTAGGTGTCCCTTGCATTTTTCGTTAAAATTTGAAAGGTGCGTTGACTTATTGCTTCATAACTTTTGCAATTTTCTTGATAATTTGATGAAACAAAATGTATTGTAAAGATGATAAACACACAAACATTTGTGTATCATTCAAATGCTGAAAGTTATTCCGTAACGGTTTTTATAGGGACCGGAAGCTGTTTTTTTTATTGAAAATTTCGATTTGTTCACTATTTTGGTCGGGGCACCCGTATTTATGAACTTTTTATTTTTTTCTTTTTCGTTTTATAACTAGAAAATATATATGCAACTAACCTCTGAGCGTTTTTTTTCAAATTTTGTCTCATTATATGAAAAAAACCTTCGTCAATTTGTTGTAATTTTTCGGTTTTCAGCATACTCTTACGGTAATAACTTTGGCGTTTATTAATATTTTTTCATGAAATAAAAAGGAAATAGTAGATAGATATCAGGCGCATCCTAAAAAATCATTGGTAATAGTTTTAAGTGTTTTGAAACAGGTGTTATGATGAGAAGTTTGTGAAACTGCCTTTTTTTAGCTTATAAAGCATGGGGCAAGGCGTGGGTGTTTTCAAGTACATATATATATACATTTTTTTGAAGGTAATAAAGCTCCTCAACTAACCTCTGAGCCCAAAATCAATATTTTTTTCTCCAAACCGCTAAAATTCAATTTCAATAAAGTCATATTTGCAAACGATTTCTGACGAACGAGAGGCCAAAAGAACCTCAATTTTTTGATGGTATTTTTCTTTGATATAATCTTAATTAGTTTCAATAAAGACATATACTATTGTGGTCACAGAATTTGGAATATTAATTCTAGAAAAACTGTCTACTTTGGGTTTTTTACTAGAAAAACTTGCTTAAAAACATATACATATGCATTTCAGTTCGAAGCAAATCCGCCACCAATTTTAGCGCCGTTTTCTCTTTTTTTGGTCTGTTCTCTGTGATTTGGAAAAGGAGTATCGCTCAGATGATCTTACGCGTTATGCATTCCCTCATACATATCATCTATATTCTATACCTATGACCTTATTTTGTGATCTTTTGTGCTATTCATTTCTCATTACAAACTGTGTGCCTGTTGTTTTTATTTTTTGCTGGTAGCAGTAGCTTGCATTGTAAAAAAAAAAGTTTGAAATGACGAAGGATTGAAAGAAACGGACATAGGCAAACGCACAAAGGGAAAGGGGTGAGAAAATAGCACCACTGCACTAATAGAATGGAATTCCTTGGTCAAGTGTACGCAACTTGATGAGAGTGTGTTTCTTTTTTTTCTTCAGCTAAAAATTTTGTATTTGACTAGGTAGTTATTTTGTGTTTGAGAACTTCTATTGTTTTGTTGATGAATGATGACATAACGCGGTTGGCATGAAAATGTATGTAGGTATAGGTCAGTATCTTACATAGGCATATAGGATTCAACTAATTTGGAATAAGATGTGCGTTTGGGTAAGGTGTATGCGAAATAATTTTTTTAACTTTGTTTCAAAGTTATTGGTTGTACTATTCTTTCGTTGGTGGTTTGTATTTGTATATCTTACTTATTTTACTTTTGTTTCATATTGTGCATGTGGGATGGCAAGCTGAGGGTGGATAAGTGTGGGTAGGTACTTATATCTATGAAAATGCATATCCTGAGGTTTATGAGCGTTTAATTACAATTCAGTGTCTTCTTTATTTCTGATAAAGAAGGAACTTTTTTTGCATTTGAGAATTCTGGGAATTGAATTTAAAATAACATAGATACCTACAGTGATAGTTACAGTGTAATTTTCTGTAAATTGTGTTGTGCTGATCTCTAGATACAGTTTTAATTTGAATTGTTATATTATAACAAAGTGTTCGTGTCTACTTTTGTTTATTCGTCCTGGTGACAAAATTTCAGCCCATTTATTCAACATAAAAAAACTTGTGAATATGTCTAATAAATCTGTTGTGTACAGATCAAAAATCAAGAATCGTTTTATAAGAAAAAGTTATGGAAGGTAATTATTCATAAGGTAGATTATTCCTAGATAGATGGAATTCCTTTTTTTTTTTTTTTTGCAAAAAACAAGTACCTACCGCAGAGTTTGGAAGAAGGAGATGGTGTGATGGTCAAGTAGCTATATGAAGTTTTAAATTCTGTAATGATGAGAAGGACTTTATTTATTATTATCTATGCATTTATAAATTTTTAAGGGGGCCATCCCTTGTGATTTGTTTTGTTTTTTTCATAAATTGCTTTCTTAAAATGTCTAGAATGCGGTAGCAAAGTGATTTTTAAATACAGCTATTTTCTCAAATATTTACCAAAAGTCCAATTTTTTATATATCCATACATACATCCAGTTGGAATCGTGAAGGAAGTGCGAGTTCATTTTTTGAAGCGGGGTATTCAGAGAACAATAGATCATATTCTACCTAATATTTTTAGCTTAAAATTTATATTTGTCTGTAGATATATGTATATTGTATATGTTAGTAAATTATAGTAAATTTAAAGTTCTATCTATTAACTGGTCATTGAAAAAAATCCTAAGAACTCCCACAAAAAACAGGCCGTTTCATAAGACGACTTCTTTGAATCTCAATTTGCTTGGTTGTGGCCCACAAAATTACTGTTTTAGTTCGAATTTCAAGTGAAAAAACATAAGGTTTAGAGAATGGATTTAGATCCTCAATTGTAACGGAAAATTTTCTAAATCAGATTTAACTTGAAAAATTTTGAACTTTCTTAGGGAATTTTTGTTCTTTGATTGCAGTTTTAAAAAAAACATCCATTCATTCTTCTTAAAATATATCTTCTTGCAAATGAAATTAAAATGGATACAAGTTATTGGTAAAATGTTTTGGTTTTGTTAAGAAAATTTAAGAAAATCGAGCTCTTCAATGAAGGCGTATCATCCGATATGGAGTCTGTTGCTGCAAGAGTGATAGATGAAGACATTTCATCAGTCGAAAACAATATAGAAAATTTTGATTTGACCGTCGAAGTCGATAGAACCCAAGCTTTAAATGCTTTCGTTCCAGAAGGGCGAAGAGTAGTTGACCTTGACTTTTTCCTCAAGAGTTTGAAGGAAATAACAACTCATGGGCAATCATTCGGTTGCTCTTTTGAAAATCTCGTGCTTACCCAGGAAGGTAAGGTAGTGGTACATATTCAATTTTTTGTCTTTTGTAAGGGAAAACTAAAATCTATTGTTTAATTTTAGGTTTGAAATCTAAACTTTTTTTTAAATGTCAAGTGTGCAATTTTTCGGAAACCATTTTCACATGCAAGGAAGAAGAGTCTAAGAGAACTGTGGTTGAAACATTAATTAATAAGGAAGTTGTAGCAGGAGCAATGCTTTCCGGTAACGGATTTACGCAATGCCAGCGGGTGTTTGAATCCATTAACATTCCATTTATGGATACGAAAATTTATCGCAAAATAGAGAACCAAAGTAAAGATGTTTGGATAGAAACAGCGGAAGCCAAAATGAAAGAAGCAATTGAAGAAGAAAAGAAAATCGCAATCGGAAATGGAAATGTTGACAAAGACGGTAACGTCTTGATAACTGTGGTTACAGATGGAGCGTGGTCACATAGGTCATACGGCTGCAAATATACCTCCCTCTCTGGAATAGCAACCATAATTGGTTTTAAAACTAAAAAAGTTCTGTACTTTGGAGTAAAAAATAAGTACTGCCATATATGTCGCTCACATGAGGGAAAGAGTAGTCCCATACCAGATCACACATGTAACAAAAACCACAGAGGACCTTCTACTAAAATGGAATCAGATGTTTTAGTCGAAGGGTTTAAATATTGCTTTAAGAACTATGGGATAGTATTCAAACATTTTATTGCTGATGGTGACAGCAATGTTCATAAGAAGCTTCTTGAAGCCAATCCATTTCCCAATCATATTATAGAAAAAATGGAGTGCGTCAATCATCTGTTTAGAAACATGAGAAAAAAACTTATAGATCTGACAAAAAACACAAAGTACAATATAATAGGAAGAAAAACGCTGGGTTCAAGAATCGACAACATCATCAAAGGAATTAAAAGCGCAGCAAAATATAGAAGGCAAAGTGATCTACCGTTTACAGAAAAAATTAGTTTCCTGCAAAAGGACATTGAAAACGTTCCATTTCATGTATTTGGACGTCACAAAAATTGCGCCCGATATTTTTGTGCCGGTAGTGAAATTGAAGGCACAGATAAAATTGAAAACATGGTGAAAAATGGTATTTTTGAAAGCGTAAGTTCGATATTACAACGAATGGTTCGAAATTCCGAGAGTTTGATTCATGGGTATGACTCCAACATATGCGAACAATTCAACAGTGTTGTGTGTCAATATGTCGGTGGAAAAAGAATTAATTTTTCTCTTGGAAAATCGTACAACAGTAGATGCGCTGCAGCCGTTGTCCAATTTAACACCAAACGGGCATTCACCGAGTACACAAAAGTGCACAGTAAAATTTTAAATACTCCCAAAAACAAACTTTTGGTGAGAACAGAAGAGAAAAAAAGAATTCTAATGAATAAAAAGAATCTTTTTTCAAGTCGTAAACCGAGCAGACCACAAAAACGAAGAAGAAATGCTTCCGCTGATTCGAATTACGGAAATGTAGACGCACCATCCGAACTGCCAGATAAAACTGATCAAGAAATGGAGTTGGAGAAACAGAAAAGGAAAAAATCACTCCAAGAAAACTTTGATCACAGAAGAAAAATCGAATCAGAAACAAGAGACCAATCACTTAGTGCCAAATGGAAAGAAATAAGGCGTGAAATGGTTACTGCTTCTAATTTTGGTAGAATATGCAAAGCTAAAAGTACGTCCAGCTACTACAATATCATAAAAACAAACTTGTATAGTTCATTTTCTTCTTCTAATGTGCTATGGGGTCTTCAAAACGAGAAAAATGCTATCCAAAAACTAGAGGAAATCGGAAGCCTCAAAGTAATTAAATGTGGTCTTTTTATAGATAAAGAATACCATTTTCTTGGCGCAACTCCAGACGGATTAATTGGTAGAAATGCAATATGTGAAGTGAAATGTCCATCGTCTGCAAAAAATATGACATTAGACGAAGCTGTTAGTCACAAGAAATTGCCTTATCTTGAAAAACAAGGGAACACATGGGGGCTTAAGAAAACCCATGACTATTTCTATCAAGTTCAAGGACAACTTCACATAACTAATAGGCAAATTTGCTATTTTGGTGTGTGGACTTCCTGCGATTTTATATTCTTCAAAGTTAAGAAAGATGACGAGTTCTGGCAAACAAAAATGAAAGAAAAATTAATCTCATTTTATCAAAATCATCAGCTTCTGGAATTGTGCGATCCTAGAATTCCAAGAAAAATGAGAGTCTGGAATACTTAAGAAAATCATATGATGATCCTTTTTAATTGGAATAAAGTCTGCAGTTCCTACTTTTTTAAAAGAATTTATTACAGCAACGCGGATAAGCTGAGACTTTCATGCATTTGGTTGAATGCATCGCTGGAAGAAGTGTAAAGCAACTTTGTAGGAAAGGTAAGCAAACTCTCAAATTAGTTATTTTTTTTATTTTTAATAATTATAGTTTTTTCCTTTTTCATCTTCTTTACTACTTACCTTGACGTGGTGAAGATGCTCAGTATGTTCTTTAACTGAAGATACGGTTAAAGAACAGAAGCTAAAAAGTAGTTGTACAGATTATTATCAATATGTATTACCTAAATATTTTTTATTTTGTATTTGCTTTCTGAATATAATACTAAGTAGGTATAGATACCCATCCAATTCCAAAAAAAAATTTTTATACCTAGGATGTAGGTATTTGAAAATATCTCTTCACTTTTTAAAAGGTTATTCCCACTTGAATGAGTATTATCTAAGCTCCTACCTCCCAAGTTATCCCCTTTTTCAATAATTTTGCTGATCAAACTAAGCCAAGAAACTGACCTACATTTAAATCACACAAATATCATGTTTTCCACATCCGCAAAAACACAAGATAAGAAATATTTCGACCCTACAATATCTTCATTATTTGTAATTATCTGTATTTATCTCAGCAAGCAAACTGACAAAAAAAAGTAACCGGTTTTCTTTTTTTCCTGACTTGACACAATATTTCTATTCTCAACCCATCCAAAAGCAAGAAATCGTAAAAAATGTTCATTTGGACATATATTGTGTACATACAAATATCTTCGTCAGTGTGCCTTATGTTATCTGTTTTTTTATATGCCTACTTGCACAGCGCATGCTCGTATAATTGTCACCCCTTTGTTCTGCTTATGCAAGTGCGTAATTCTTTTCTAGTTTCTGGCTGTTGCCATTTGCCAAGACCAAAGAGAGAGAGAAAATAGGGAGAATTTCAAATCACACGCGACGATGGCAAGAGGGACTACTTTTAAGAGAATAAAATGATCTACTAATACAAGCAAACACTTTTACATGAGTTCTGAGTTCGTTAAAAAAGTCCACCTAGCCTTAAATGTCTAATTATACTAAATAAAAAAAAATACCGAATTCTAAAACTGAAGACGAGGTGCTCGCTGTCTACCAGGAGGTCGATGAGGCCATGCATATTTTGTCAGAAGAAGAATATGAGCAAATCACAGCCGAAGACCCATTTGATGAGCTAACTGAATATGATTGGGGCCATCTAGAACTACTGAAACATTTCAAAAAATGTCAAGATGCAGTTTTGTTGTGGGCCCTACATGGGTATTTTGTACATTTCCAAAAAAATTGTGAAGAAAGAAATTGATGGGAAGAAAATAATTACCCGCTTCACAATAAAAGACTCCCGAAATTCGTTCGTTTGGGTTGGGAAGACCGTGCAGGAAATTGAAGAGCACATTGCTTCATTTCAGAAATCATCCGACAGCATACAACCTTTTATCATCGTGCATGGCGACTCGATTTTTAATTTTAAGGAAATATTTTTATATTTTGATGGTGTCAAGCTCATTTTTACAAGCTTTTTAAGAGCTGTAGATATTTGCTTCAAAATTTTTTTTTTATTCAATCTCTGTTACCCTGTTCCAAGTTCCTCATTTTGGGGTTTTATTGAAACTCAGTATTTCAAAAAAAAACAAAAAGGAAATTAACGCTAAAACGTATATATTATTAAATGAACTAAACAGTAAACACTCTTAAAACTTCATAAAATAAAAGTGATTTATTAAAAAATAAAATAAATAAAAACACCTGGGGAATTTCGATGGATCGCTTCTTAAGTGGATGGGTTTAAGGGACCGATTCCAGGCAGGAGAATCCACAATAACAAGAATGTATCAAATGCGTACAAATATTCGTATTTGAAAAAATTATTGGTGGGCAATGCGGGAAGGGCTTAAGGACAGAGCCATTTAACTAAGGACCGTTACCAGGAAGCACTGTAGAGACTTGTCCAACTGTATAAAAAACCCTACCATATTGCCAGTTGTTTCATTAAAATATGTGTTAGAGGGAGACGGAAGACAAAAATATTAGTCAAAACGGAGCTTTTCAAAGGTGCTCCGAAATAAAAATATCAAGATACAAGTGCTGGAAAAAAAACCAGCGATATTAGCGGTAGTATCAGGCTATCGATAGAGTTTAAAGAAGGTATAAGACGACACATTTACAGTTTCGAGAGGATAAAATCTCACTTTCTGGCAAACAAGAGTACGTTGATGGAAGTCTCAGCATAAGTTCGATGTACTGAATGTACAAAGAGAAGTGTATAAGCAATTGAGTGGAATATGCGAAGCAGCAAACGTATGAAAAAGTATTCAATAATTTTACCATCGGTTTTTTCCAACCAATGTTAGGGAAATTTGAGAGGCATCTTAAAAGGCTTCACGGTGGGATTTCAACAAAACCCTTGCAGGCAGTACCAGTTCCAGCTGATATTGATCTACAACCATCCGAAAATGACGCTGCACCTGTTCGCACACCTATGAAATCGTTATTAACAAACTTCCCATGCCAAACAGAAAAAGCGATAAAATTGATAACCAGCTCGTTAGGATGATAGCAAAAGTGTATCACCCTCTCCGACTAGTAGAAGGAGCCAGAATTTGGCAAATTTGTGGCTTTGCTTTGTCCTTCGTACAGGTTACCAACAAGAAAGGCCTTGTCCGGCAGGCTGGTACGTTAATTGAAAACTGGCTAAGGCCTCCGCAATAAGCCTGACGGCCGATGGGTGAAGACGTCTCGGAACAGTTTAAGTTTTATTGCGGTAACAGCACATTATATAGACGAAGTCAATTCTAGCCTTTAATCCAATCTTCTTTGCTGCATAGAGAACGAAGAGCGGCATACAAGTGATAATTTATGCAGCTTGTAGATGGAACAATTATCAAAATGGAAAATTGACAACGAAGTTGGAGCAGTTTTAACTTCAGCCATGAATATAACTTCAGCAGTGCAGCTTGAAAACTGGAGGTCAATTGCGTGCTTTGCACACACACAAACTTTTAACAGTGCAAGCAGGTCTGGAAGAAATCTCTACACCGGTTCAGAAAGTGAAGTGCATTTTATAGTTCTTTAAGAGAAGCACCCAAAGCCTATACAAGCTGCATGGAATTCAGAAGCAAATGGATTTGCCGATTCTGAAATTGAAGCAAAACGTTCCAACTAGATGGAACCTTCAATGTGTTGGATCGCATTTTAAAAGCAAAGAATGCTGTTATTGCAACTTTAGCATAAATTAAGAACGACCTTTCCTTGAATGAAGAAGACTGGGAGGTTATTGAGAGGGTGGTCCCCATCTTAGAGGTTTTTGATGACATCACAGTTGAAATTTCGAGTGAAAGAAATGTAAGCCTTTCAAAAGTGATCGTTTACTGTAAACTTTTAAGGCAAAATTATAAGTAAATATTTAAATGAATGTGACACATATTCTCACTATCAGGTGAGACAGACAGCCAGTTGTGTTTGAAAGGCACTAAAACACTAAGCGATCAAGCTCAAAGACGATTCCACCACCTTGAAAATCTTCTCTATGCTGAATCCACAATTTTGGATACCAGATTCAAGAGCAGAGGTTTCCGAGACGACCAAAATTCAAAGTTTTAAAAGGGCTTTTGGAAGTTTTAAACTTAAAGTTGCATCTCTAGCTAGAACAACAGACCCCACAGCCTCTGCTCTTGTTACGGAAGAAGTACTTCCATCAACTTCGTCAGGGAAAAGGAAACGGATTTGGGATGAGTTTGATTCTGAATCGGAAAGTATAGTTCTCCGAAACACATTGTGATGTAATCTGTTGGCTAAGCTAGTTGATGAAATAAATTGTTTTACACTTTTCTACACATTGGTGGCTGGAATCGTTGAGCTCCAGCATTATTTGAACGAGCCCTTTCTAAAAAGTTCTGAAGATCATCTGCTATGGTGGGATACGAGAAAAAATGTGTACCCAATTTTATATAAAGATATGCTTAAAAGACTGAACCTTGTTGCGATCTCAGTACGATGCGAGCGCATATTTTCAAAAGCTGGGTTGATACAAAACGATATACGAAGTAGATTATCATCGAAAAAAATATCACAGTTGATTTTTATTAACAGCAATTGAACGTAAATCCATTATTAGTAGGCCAGCCAACTAGCCTAGGGCGAAAAACTCATGAAGATCCGATCAGATTATACACGCTCAGTTTTCAAATAACGTAGATAGTTTTGATAAAATACCCGCCATTGTAAAATGTCTGAGGACCTTTTCTGGAGAACCTCATGGAAAAAGTCCGTAGAACGGGTGCTTAAGATATATGAAGACCTAAAAGGAACTCCGAAATATTACGGCATCATTAATGTCGTTGCAACAAGATCATTGGAGAGGTGGATGCCGCTATGGAATCCTACAACACCCCTTAGGTGGAACTGCATTATGCGTTTTTTAATGATGCACTACGCGGATAAAAGGGATATTACCACTTTGGAATGTCAAATGTTTACCTTGGGGAGCGTTCAAGTATTACGTAACGCAATTTGGGGGGAGGGGGTCTCGTAAAACGTTACGATGCGTTACAGGGACGGGGAGGGGGGGGGCCTTTCTTACAACACGCTACGTAACATTTTTTTTTAATTAGGGAATAAAAACTCCCAAATGCTGACTGGGTCGACGAAGTTGATGCAAGTGGCTTAACAATTCCAGAACCGTCTTCGTCTGCACTCCAGGTGCCTGTGATGAAAGAATCTGAGTGGCTAGCAAACCCGTGGACAGAGGAATAATTTTTGTTTTGTAGTATTTTCTTTTGTATTATTTATGTAATATTAAATGATTACCGCAGTGGCAACTAAAAGTATACCAAGTATAAAAAATATAACATAAATTTTTTCGACTTTAGGGTAAAAATAGTCAATTGAGTGTTACGTAACCTTTAGAGAGGGGAGGGGGAGGGGGTACATGAAAACGTTACGGTGCGTTAACAGGGGGGGGGAGGGGTAGTCAAAAATCTTCGAAAATTGCGTTACGTAATACTTGAACGCTCCCTTGGCACAAGGTAGCCAAACAGTACAACAGTATTATCAAACTATCAGTGCACAATTAACATTAATAACTAACAAAATATCCTGCATGGATAAAGGGCCCGAGGTCATGAGGTTCCTAATACAGAAGTATCGAGATAAGGCATTAGAGACATTCATAAGAGGTCTCAAAGCAATTTATCGGCTCTCTAGGGATTGAGGGAACTGGTTGATTTGCCACAGGCCTTACACCTGCGTATGCGGTATGAAAGCCACAAAAAAAAAGATAATCCTGAAAAACACCAGCGCGTATAACCTACAAACGTGTCCAAGGTTGAAATATCAAATTTTATTCGTCTAAGAATTAGACATACCTCAGCCTCCCACCTACATCTCCTCAACAAAAGCAACCCCCCAATTTGCACAACTTGTAAGACTAGATTAGACATAACCCACATATTAGAACACTGCCCAATATTACAACCTTCAATCAAAAAGTTATTTAAACACAAATAAATTTATGAAGCACTCAAAAATCCTACTCTAACAAATGTTATAAGTATCTCTGAATTTATATCCAATACCAAATTAGTGTTGATCGAGGATTAATGTCTTTTAATTTCAAATCTACCACTCAATCATTAGGGTATGTCATCACCTGATCGCCCAGCCACCGACTTAGTCAACACCGATTTACAACGAGAAAAACAATATGACCATGGTAATTTAGCAACAATTATCCCGAACAGCGAGCCATTACTGACAGCAGAACAAAAAATTATTTATGATCGGATTATGCTGACTGTTGCTGAACAGGCGGTTTCTTGGACGCACCAGGTGGAACCGGCAAGACATTTTTAATATCGTTGATTGTTGCCAAAACACGGTCACAATAGAAAATTGCATTGGCACTTGCATTTTCAGGCATTGTGGCTACTTTGCTAGATGGTGGGGGAACGGCACATTCAACATTCAAGCTGCCATTGGACATTAATAATTGTTATTAAAAATACATCATTTTAATGTTCCATTTATATAAATCTATCAACACTGAACACTTTCACTTTTGCTTTATATAAACTCTTTTCCTTAATGTCAAAAACGAATTGTCAAAGACATATGAAAGTAATAAGCTTCCTTCTTCTTAATTCAATCATCAAAGAAACTGGTCGTCTTTTCATTTACTGGGTAACAAAATCTTGGAATATTTTAATAATTCATTTTTTTTCATCAATAATAAGCCAAATGCAGTATGTAACATAAAAAGAATAGTGGAATAGCTGCAGTGTTCACAGTGTTGAAACAATTCGATGACACGGGAAATTCGTCCTTAACTCGCGTACGAATGATCCATCAGCACAAATATATTTCGAACAATACCTAGATATTGGGAACAATAAATAGAACTGCAACCAAAAACGCAATGCATTAAACTGCCAGACAATTTCTGCACTGTTCTTCAGGTAAAAAATGAATTCATTCAGAGTATTTTTCCGGATATACAGAGTAATTACTTGAATCATAACTGGCTCAGTAATCGGGCTTTTTTGTCAGCAAAGATGTTGATGTTCATGAAATTAACTTCCAGCTACAACAGTTATTATCAGGCGATGCGATGTCTTTTAAATCAATCGATACACTTAAGCACAAGAGCTTGAGAGTAACCAAATAAGGTCAAATTTTGCTTACAAAATTCCAGATTTGACAATAGAAATGCAGGCCAATTATGACTCCCTGGTTCTACTCTGTGGGACCAACGAAGAATATATAATAGACAATAGACCTTTGGCCACACAACAATGAACATCGCTTCTCAAAAAAGAATACTTTTGAGAAGCGATGTCGTTTCAGGTTCTAAAATTATAATCAGTAAATTCTGGCAACGCTTTGAAAAACTAAGCTAACTATTTACATCGTAACTCTTTACTTTATCAAGTTTTCATTTAATTTTTACTTTAAAAATATAAAAAAATGTTTTAAGTGATACATTAACATCTCAAAATCACTTTTGCATAAAAGTCTTCTACTGGATTGCTATTTATTATAAAATTTTCAATTCTTTATCACTACAACCACCTCCTAATGTCAAATATAGACCGTGAATTACGTTCAACAATAAGTGCAACTATGAATAATTCGCCAAAAAATTCATCGGACACCAAAATCAACATACCTTCAATTGAAAAGGTGGTAAAAAAAAAATAAAGGAGTTAAGACAGTGGTTTCAGTTGGAACTACACAAATTAACAGGCAAACTCGAAGAAATTTAAAGTGGTTTTAATCATCGTCTCAACAACGTTAATGTGGAAATGGCTAAACTCAAAATCAGATTAAACCAACTTGAAGCGAAAACAATAGATTCTGCCAAAAAATGATTCTGTCATAAAAATAATAATTGCCACATACTACCCTGTGTTACACACATACTACCCTGTGTTACACACATTTTCAACACAATTATAATGACGTCAACCTTTCCTAATAAATGGAAAGATGCTAAGGTAATTCCTATTCCTAAAAAACAAAACATTCGATCTCCCCCCGAGTAAGTCCCTATTTCCATTCTACCTTTTTTATCTAAAGTTTTAGAAAAGATACTACATAGACAAATCTTATCCTTTCTAAAACAACACAATCTTCTATGTATTAACCAATCTGACTATAGAAAACCATAGTTGCGTGTCTGCTTTACTCAAAGTTACTGATGATCTGCTGTGCGCTATTGGTGAGGACTATGTATCCTTCTTGGGATTACTTGACTTCTCGAAAGCTTCTTCCACAAGAACAAGCTAAATCAGAATTCAAATAAAAGTGCGGACACAATCAAGACAATTCGCACTTTGGTGACTAACGCTCTAGTCGAAACTCGAAGGTTGTCCAGAATACCGTCACTAGGAAGTTAGTTACCCAGGTCACTTGCACTTTTGTTATGCTCGCTCTGCATAATTGTCTTGTGTAAGTTAACGCCAAATACATTAACGCGCAACAAAGTCTTCCAATCCATCCCCATTCTGCAAACGCAGCAAAAGCTTCCCCAAAGGCAAAACACAAAGAGAAGACGACATAGAAATCCACACACAAGCTACCAGCGAACGATCGCATAAAATAAACAAATCCACGCACTAGTTGTTTACGTGACCCTATCTGCAAGTCAGCAGAATATCCCCCATAAGATGATCACAGAAATACAAACCAAATCCGCACACAAGCTGCCTACGTGATCTAATGTGCAAGTCAGCAGAAATCCCCACGAGATGCCACACCAAACCATCCATCGATATCGACCCACGCTACTTTATTGATTGGTCAGCAAAATATAGGTATAAAAGATGTTAGAATTATTCTAAGATTGTCATTCGTATTTGGGAAGGCAGAATCGCTGCCCGTTTGTAAATCAAAGTAAATAAATAAAGAATAGAGAAAAAAAACGTAAAGTTTTTTTTTAAGGAAAATTAAATCCTAGAATTTTAACTGGCGCCCGAGCAGGGACCGGTATTGCGTGTGAGTTCTAAGTAAAAGTAAAAGCGCCTTAAGTAGCTGCGTCCTTTCGAACATATCCTCGCTTACCGGTTTAGAAAGAAAACGAATCGCCTCAAGTAGCCGTGGTTTAAATAGAAAACGAATCGCCTCAAGTAGCCGTGGTTTAAAAGGAAAACAAATCGTCTCAAGTGGCCGTGGTTTAAAAAAAAAAAAAACAACGAATAATCTCAAGTAGCCGTGTTTTTTAAAAAAGAAAAAAACAATAGTGCGTTAGTGTTCGTTGAAAAAAAAAAAGAAAAAAAAACATACCGTCAAGTTCTAATGAAAAACTAAAAAGCAAGAGAGGAAAATGTAATCAAGCTACAAAAGAAACAAAATATCGATTTGAAACATCATAATAAAAAAAAACACGAACCAAGGAACTATACACCTGGTGATATAATTTACGTTAAAGTAAACAAAAGACTAGGCTCAAAGTTATCACCCCGTTTTAAACGAGAAATAATAAAACAAAACAATACAACGACAGTAACAACACAATCAGATTTATCCTGGCACCATGCCTCGCAAGTGTTCAGATTCTGGACTACACAAATTCACAGGCGGTAACATTTCATCTAGGAAATGCTAAACTCCAAACAGGCACTTTTAGATTGATTCATGTCATTGATCTTGAATCATATGAAAACGTAATAAAAAATATAGAGAATAAAATGCACACAAATATTAATAAAGATAATACCATTTACCCATTCCTAATCCATGAAGTCTCCTTATTAAAAAGCCATATAGAAAGATTAAAACCTAAAATGAAAGTTAAAAGAACAATAGATCTTATTGGAAAAACATGGAAATGGATCGCAGGTAATCCAGACCATGATGATCTTATAATTCTTACACAGAAAATAAATAATATTTTGGAAAATAATAACCAACAAGTAATAATTAATAAATTAGCTTTAGAACGAATAAATAAAATTTCAAACATTACGAATCACGTAATCAAAATTGTAAAAGAAGGTGTAACTATCACCGATGAAATATCATTAAATTTAAAATTTCAATTAGAAGTAATAAGAGAAGAAATTGTAAACATAGAATATGCTATGAATTGGGCTAAAGCAGGACTAATTAATTAATTTAGTGAACCAGAATTAAAAATTGTTAATGATATATTTGAAAAAAATAAAATTCAATACATAAATATTGACGAAGCAATATAATTCTCAACAATAAAAATAGCTTCAAGTAATAAATCTATAATTTATATTATTGGTATTCCTATAACGGATGCAACAACTTGCGACACATTGTTAATAAAGCCCATAAAGACGAATAATATTATAAATAAAATAAATTTTGAAAATATTTTAAATTGCAACAAAAAATTGTATGGAATTGTAAATGTAATTCATATAATAACATAAATCTTTGTCAAAATAATGACGTTGTTGAGTTAAGTAATGAAGATTGTATAAGTAATCTTTTAAATAGTAAAGAATCGTTTTGCACAAAAATGACCAATCGATACTTCCCATCAGTAGAAGAAATAACACCTGGAATAATATTTTTAAACCAATATAATGGAACCATCAACATCGACAACGAAAAAAGAAATATAAATGGAACATTTGTAATCCAGTTTGCCAACACCTCTATACAAATCGGAAACAAGAAATACATCTCAGAAGAACTTTCAAGATTCAAACCACTGCCAGCTATTTTACAACCAAATGAAATTCAAAGCACATACGAAGAATTACTGTCACTCGAGACGTTGAAAGAACTTCATATCAACAACACTAATCAAATACAACTTCTGAAAGAAGAAAACTTAGTTGGACATATTACCAGTTTTAGCATATCAACTTTAATAATTATTGCTATAATTATTGCAGCTATTATAAAATTTAGAATAAATACTCAAGAAATGAAACTTCACGTTCTATTCCTGTTTCAATCGAATTACCTACAATGCTAACAACAGAAACAATCCCTGATCCTACACAAATAGAAAGGGTCAGCAAGATTCCATTTTTTAATCTTTAACGAGGACGTTAAAATTTAAAGCCGGAGGAGTTAACGCCAAATACATTAACGCGCAATAAAGTCTTCCAATCCATCCCCATTCTGCAAACGCAGCAAAAGCTTCCCCAAAGGCAAAACACAAAGAGAAGACGACATAGAAATCCACACACAAGATACCAGCGAACGATCGCATAAATAAACAAATCCACGCACTAGTTGTTTACGTGACCCTATCTGCAAGTCAGCAGAATATCCCCCATAAGATGATCACAGAAATACAAACCAAATCCGCACACAAGCTGCCTACGTGATCTAATGTGCAAGTCAGCAGAAATCCCCACGAGATGCCACACCAAACCATCCATCGATATCGACCCACGCTACTTTATTGATTGGTCAGCAAAATATAGGTATAAAAGATGTTAGAATTATTCTAAGATTGTCATTCGTATTTGGGAAGGCAGAATCGCTGCCCGTTTGTAAATCAAAGTAAATAAATAAAGAATAGAGAAAAAAAACGTAAAGTTTTTTTTAAGGAAAATTAAATCCTAGAATTTTAACTTGTAGTGTAAATTTTGCACTCTCTTTTGTTTTACAGACAATGTAGTTTTGTGGAGTGAGCATAATCTTGTCGCTCTGTATTTGTTTTGAGATTAGCAGAAAAAGAAAGAACCAAATAGTTTTTACTTGAGCAAACTTCTCTTTCATTTTACGATAAATTAATTAAGTTTTGCAGTTGCTACAAAATTTAAAAATCAGCTAACTCTTTATTTTTAATATTTAGAATATACATGTGGGATAGTGCCAATCCTGCAATGCTGTACCCTACACATTTTAACATAAGACAAGGCAAAGTAAGAACGGCGACACACAATAAAAGCCTACGTGACTAGAGACACGAACGAAAGACTAGAATATCAATTGTGAAAAGTACATGTAGTAGGGGAGCCCAGGATTCTAAATTTACTTTCTAAAACGAAAAAGTTTTCCATTTTAGTGGGGCGATGAGCTTTTAAAAATGCAAAAAAAAAAAAAAAAACAGTCGCATTGAAATACTCGAGCGCGAGTTAAGTATCCATAAAAAGATAACATTATTTGTATTCAATGATATCTTTAGTCTCTAGTACAGTCTTGCACACAACGCTACACCGATCACATATGTAAAAGAGATAATATCGTTTGTATACAATGTTGTAATATTATCTCTTCTTCATTATCAAGCAAGATGGTTGTACGCTTGGGTCTCCTTGTAGAGAGATAAGAAAATAATATAAATACGACTGTATGATGAGTTTATCAACAGTCTTATAGTAACTACATACATAGTAGCCTTAAGCTCCTTTTAAAATTAATAAAGTATTTTATTAATAAAGGACATAGTTCCAAAAGAATATTGTTTAATTTTGAAAGTAAGAAACAAATGTTTTAATTCGCGTCAGATATTCAGAGTATACGCGCTTTGTCTTTCTGATAACCGAAAAATATTAATCTGACGATTGACTGGGGGCAAATGGGCGTAAGGAGAGGTTAAAAAAAAGTTATTCGAGCGTGTCAGACTGAATGTGAAGTGTACTCAATAAACTGTATATTTCAATAATCTGACAATTTGAGTGGGGGCCATAAGTCATGGCTGATTTTTAAAAATGTAAAAAAAAACACGTGACCTTGAAATACTCAAGCGCGTCAGATTTTTATACAGACAATTTGATGTCTTCGTCCTCCAGGATGATAATCTGACAATTATATGGGGGCGTACTCTTAGTCTGACAATTTTAAAGTTTATTTATTTTACTGGGTGCAATAAAAAAATATTCACACATATTATTTATTTACAAATTTTGATTTGAAATTTTGTTGAAAATACTAAAAAAAAAAACCCTGAAAGTTTGAGCCCTTAATATTGATTTTTAGTGCTCGATCAAGAGGTGTTAAGATTTCCCATTGAAAATACACGGAAACTCTGATTTTTTATTTTTAAATTTCTATAGCTCAGCGGCATTTCATGGGATCGTTTTAACCGAAGATGTTTTTTTCTCAAAATTGAACGCCTTAATGATCAGGATGCTAAACATTTTGCCGCATTAGCACCTGCGGTGTTAACTGACATGAACAAACGAGACAACATTTGAATTGTCTTTAATTTGCTGTTTGAACATCGCTCGGATATCGGCGAGAGCTTTGCAAATGTATGTCGCAAAATCAGCAACTTGATCCATCTACATAGAACCAATAGCCTATGTAGCTAGATTCATCTAAATTTTATATTACCATGTAATTTTAATTACGTTGTAATAAATTATAATAATAATAATTGCTAAAACGGAAGGCTTCATCATCGCTATCCAAGACAAGGTTATTGCGACTAAAAACTATCGCAAGTTTGTATTACGGGAAGATTTACGGAGTGACTTATGTCGTCGATTTCAAAGCAATGCCGAGACTATTGATCACATCATAGGCGGATGCCCGATTTAAGCAGCGCATGATTATACAGCAAGACATAATCAGGTAGCGAAAGTCATTCATCGAGGCCTGGCATTGCAAAAACAATCTTACACCACCTGTACTTGAAAATAATAGCTGCAAGCTGTACTGGGATAGACCGATGATTACAGATCGCACAATACGAGCTAATAGGCCAGACAATGTACTAGTTGACAAAGTTGGGAAGAAGACGTTGCTGGACATAGCTGTCCCTTTAAACTGCATTCAGTCAACGTTTAGTACTAAAATTGAAAAATACACTGACTTGGCAAACGAATTGAAGATCATGTATAAGGTGGAAAGAGTAGATATATCACCGATAATTTTATCTGCCACAGGTCTGATACCAAAAAACCTTATTAAACAATTGAAAAAGCATAACCTTCATCATACACTAGAGGTTAGGTAGAAATCTGTTATTTTCAAACACTTGCAACATAGTGCGACGTTTCTTGCAACAATCTGACTCGAACGGGCTAGAACATGGTCTACGCCCCACCAGAGCCTAATCCCTTGGCATAGCCAGGGATAGGTTATTTCCAACCTCATAGAGGTTGAGAAGTTCGGTAAAAACTCTATAATAATAATAATAATAATAATAATAATAATAATAATAATAATAATAATAATAATAATATTAATAATACTAAAACTACTGGATCTCCTTAACCAAGCCCTGAGAACACCGACAGAGTTCCCAGACTTCTTAGTAAGAGGAACTACCTACCTCCTACCAAAAAGGAATGGTTTCAATCGAGACCCTTCGAATGGTAGGGCCCATTACCTGCCTTTCAACTTTATACAAAATAATGACAGCATGTGTGAGCAGAATAGTTTACGACCACTTAACACGCACAAAGTACTATGCGAAGTACAGAAAGGATGCATCAAAGGAGCCCAGGGATGCAAAGAACAACTTACTGTCGACCAGGTTATCATCGAGCAAGTTACAAAAAACCAAAGAAACTTATATGTCAGCTACATTGAGTACAAGAAGGCTTTCGAAAGTATACCGCATACCTGGCTTATCGATGTCCTTGAAATATACCGCATCCACCCAAGAGTTATTTCGTTTCTCGCACAGAGTATGAATAAATGGAAAACAAGTATAGAGATGTCTAACAACAACACAACACTAAGAACCAAAGACATCCCCATAAAATCGGGCATATTTCAGGGAGACTGCTTCAGCGCCCTATGGTTCTGCATCGCTATTAACCACAACACAAACCGATTATCTCAGAAGACATAACAACGTCGCTAAACTGCTCCACCAAAGACTGTGTCAGAACTTTGGTTTCGTACAAGAATCCCAGCCATATTACCGGTATGAACCGGAAGCCGTCATGGAAAACCATATGGTCAAAATATTCTACGACCGAACGCTCCGAACTACCAGCCGTGTTGAGCATAATCGACCCGATGTGACAGTTATAGACAAGAGAGACAATACAGCCGTACTCATTGACCTAGCCGTCCCTAATAACCACAACATAAAGACGACCTACGATGAGAAAGGAAAGAGGTACGAGAATCTAGCGATGGATATACAAAGTCAATGGAACTTACGAAGCGTTAAGATTATACCACTCATAATCAGTGCAACAGGGATTGTAGAAAAGAACTTCAAGAAACATCTGCGGAAACTTAAAAATCGATGAAAAGTTCATTGGAAAAGCCCAAAAATCAATAACACTAGACACATGTCATATTGTTCGCAAATTTTTGAATTAGAATCGTTATATTTTTGTTAAGACTTAGGTCCTGAAAATATAATGTATATAACCGTAAAAACGAGAAATATTAATAATAATAATAATAATAATAATAATAATAATAATGATCCATCCAATTGTTTGGGAATCAACCTATTAGCAGAGCAATTCAGCTTTAAGGATATTTACGAGTTATCCGAAGAATTAGTATGTTACAACTTTATTCAACTTTGTGATCAGGATGAGTCCTTTAATCTTAATGTTGACCAGTTGTATAAAATCCTCTCGAATAATTATCTCCGAGTACATAGTGAAGAGGATGTCTTCAGGAGCCTTAAGTCATGGGTAGAACATAACAGATTCGAGCGAGAGAAATTTTTGGAAAAGCTTATTCTTCATGTTCGCTTTCAACATCTAACTCCTGAGTTCGTAGCAGATTTCATCTGCTAGGAAGAAGTACTTACTTACTTTACTTACTTAGGTGGGCATTACAGTTCGGGGTGAACCTGGGCCTCGAACAACCTCCTTCTATAACGACTTCGATTTCGGGCGAGCTCTCTCCTCCAGTTTCGCACTCCAAGTCGGTTGAGGTCTTCATCCACTTCATTGCGCCACCTAAGACGAGGTCTTCCCCTTCCGCGATTTCCCTGCAATGTGCTTTCGAAAACCCGTCGAGCCGGAGCGTTTGGGTCCATCCGCTCTACATGACCCAACCATCGTACCAATGGAAGAAATATGCATGACAAATATTATTCATGTAGGTGAACGAGCGAGTGTAACAAATCACCTGAGATCATGATCATGATGAGTTCTTTAATGTTGACCAGTTGTGTAAAATCCTCTCGAATAATTATCTCCGAGTATATAGTGAAGAGGATGTCTCCAGAAGCCTTCAGTCATGGGTGGACCATAACAGACTCGAGCGAGAGAAATTTTTGGAAAAGCTTCCAAAATATAATATACACGGGTTGGGTTCGATATCCCGTTTTTTATAATCCTGTTTTTTATTTTCCCGCATTTAAAATCCCGTTTTTTTTAAGCCCGTTTTGTATTATCCCGCTTTTTTAAAACCCCGTTTTTAAAATCCCGTTTATTAAAATCCCGTTTATTAAAATCCCGTTCTTATAAGCCCGCTTTTGTATTCAACACCAGGTGTTTTATTTTAAAAATCGCGCGATTTTTAAAATAAAACACCTGGTGTTGAATACAAAAGCGGGATTAAATATAAAAAAGAAGAAGAATATTTGGTCTAGATAATTTTAGTGCAAACATTATTATTGTTTCAAAAGAAAAGAACATAATACATAACAAAAATGTAATTCCAAAAAAGATTACAACAAAAAATAACAAAAAATGAATACAGTTGAATATTGTGAGCTATACGACAAAAATATTAAAAGATCTGTCCCAGTTTCTCTGTATAATGGTATTAATAAAAAAAATGTTCAGACAACAAAACTTTCAATATTTGAGAACTGATATGTAGTGTTTAAATGAACAATATTGAAATATAAAATATAAATATAAAACGGGCTAAGCGGGATTAAACGGGATTTTAAAAGACGGGCTTTTGATAAACGGGATTTTGATTAAACAGGATTGTCACGAACGGGATTTTAACAAAACGGTATTTAAGAAGACGGGATTATAAACTTTTTTTTGTCGGGATTTTAAAAAACGGGATTTTAAAAAGCGGGATTCCGATACGCTCCCAATATACACCAATGGAAAAATACCAGACAAACCAAACGATCAAATATCAATTAGTACAATACAATATGTTTACTTTGATAAATAACACACTTGCGTGTTCTATTAAACTCAATTATGAATTAGTTTATTTGTGCCAAATTCGTGGCTTAAATACATTTTACCATTTACAAAATGCGGAATGAGAACTCAGCTGCACCTGCGTCATAGTGCAGTGCAAGCGCATTCTGTTTATGTTTTATTTTCTTAACCTACATTAATATAATTTGCGTCAACACAATATACAAGGACAATAAAGTACTAATACACAAAGTCATCAATGGAAAAATACCAGAGTCCAGACAAGCCAAACTATTAAAAGAACACATCCTTGGATAACAGATGTTTTTATTTGTCAAACAGTATAAATAGGAATAGCATACCAAAGCAAACGACACATTTCGATCGTTCGGTTCGGCGATCACTGACAGTCCTCCTGAAGTCGTGATAGCCTCCCTGTAATTAAGTGAGACCCAAGATCTCCAATCAAGAATTTTATCTCAAGAATTAGCAAATGCTTTAAGAAAAGGAAAAATACTTAAGTGAAACTTCAAGATCTTCAATCAAGAAATTCAAGAAAAAAAAGAGACAATTTCTTCTATTGCAAATAGATTTTAGATCGTGAATTAACTCAAGCGTTTGAGATACTCAAATTGTATTTAAAACAAGCCTCAGATGGCTACATCCCAAAAAATATCTTTAAACAAAACTCGAATCCCCCTTGGTTTAATAAAACACTCTCAAACCTTAAGAATAGGAAAAACAAAGCTTATAAGATTTATAAAAAAAATAGAAATGTTCTAGCCAACCATCAGAACTACCTTACTTTACAGAAAGAGTTTGATGTGCTCAATAAATTCTTATATAATGATTTTATCTTAGATGCTGAATCCCAAATCAAAGCTGATAGTAAACATTTTTGGAGTTTTATTAACACTAAGAAAAATACTACTGGATTGCCCAATTACATGGAGTTCTCCGACAGTACTTCCAGTGATCTATCAACAATCTGTAATCTTTTTGCAGATTATTTTAAATCAGTATATTCTCTTACGTCATCTACTGTTCTCCCAAATTGGTGACCCCGTCGTGATTGTGCTCACAAAAATCACACGCACATACGCACACACAGCACACACACTCTAATCTTTCTCCAATAACCCAACCTATCGTCTATGTCAGACGACCAGTCCGACGGTTCCATTAAGTCTGATCCAGCAGAGTATCTAACTCGCAGCAAGGCAGCTGCTCAGAAGAAAAAGCAGGTTGAAGAGGAAGCGTCAGACGCAATGGACGAAAAACTGTCTGCACTGCTTCGCAGCAACATGAAGCCAGACCTACCACAGTTTGATCTAGAGAACTTGGACCTATGGTTTCTGCTGGCAGAAACCGAGTTCTCGACTCTAAGCTCATCTGACGAACAAAAATTCATGGCTGTCATTCGAGCACTGGACAGTGGCACGATGCAACACATCGCTGACGTTTCTTATTTTATTGTGTCTCGTGGTAACAAGACCCCCAAATAATGTTGTTGATATCGGAAGCATAAATTTAAGTAGAGAAGAAGTATCTAAAGCCTTGAAAGGTATAAACGAAAATAAGGGCGCTGGGTCAGATGAAATATCTCCTAAAATTATTAAGAAATGTGCAACATCTCTCGCGCTACCCCTTTGCTTAATTTTCAATTTGTCTCTACGGATCGGACAATTTATAGATGAGTGGAAAAAATCATACATCACCCCAATTTTCAAATCTGGATCCAGACAAAAAGTTTGCAATTATAGACCAATTTGTAAGCTTTCTGTTATTCCGAAAATTTTCGAAAAGATTGTCTGTAATAAACTTTACTTTCTTACCAAAATTATTATTGCAGAATCTCAGCATGGTTTTATGTCAGGTAGATCAACAGCTTCTAATCTCACTGTTTTATGTAACTCCATTGTCAAAGGATTTGAAAAGGGGCTTCAGACTGACATTGTTTTCACTGATTTTGCTAAGGCCTTTGATAGGGTTGATCATGAAATACTTATTCATAAACTCTCACTGCTGGGATTTCATTCATATTTTTTAAAATGGATACGCTCGTATTTATATAATCGGATCCAACTCGATAAAATTAAAAAGTTCAAATCCAAAACTATCAAAGTAACCTCTGGTGTTCCACAGGGAAGCCATATTGGACCCTTATTGTTTTTACTATTCATAAATGATATTCCTAATGTTTTGAATTCTTCCAATTATTTGCTCTATGCCGATGATGTTAAAATTTTTAAAACTATAAAATCTGTTGATGATTGCATATTATTGCAAGAAGATCTGAAAAAATTAGCGTTGTGGTGTAATATGAATCTGCTTTTCTTGAACGTCTCTAAATGTCAAAGTTTTACCTGTTATAGGAGGTTAGGTTAGGTTAGGTAAAATGGGCTGACGGTTGATCTTATTACCGTCACACTTAGATCAATGTAGATCCTTTGTGATACCCTGGCGTATTGTAACGTCCTAGAAACCTATGATTTTATGTCTGTTCAGTATTTAGCCATTTTGTGGCCTTGGTGAAGTTTAACAGGCTGCTTTTTGGAGCGCCTGATAGTTCTTCTAGTTCATTTAGAAAGTAATTTCCTAGAAACTTTTTCCTGGTATGGCAGAGTGCTGGGCATTGACAAAGGAAGTGACTAGTGTCTTCATGTTCATCTTCGTCATTGCATCCTCTGCATATGTCATCGGTGCAAAGACCCATTTTCTTTTTGTGATAACCTAGTAGGTTATGTCCAGTTATGATACTGATAAGCATTTGCAATGAGGGTCTATTCAATGATAGCAGCTTTTCAGATTCTTTTTTATTGTATTTCGGCCATAGTTTCCTGGAAGTAACACAGGAATCTAAGCATTCCCATCTTTCATTGGATTTTAGCATTATTTTGTTACCAATGATTTGTTTCATTTCACATGGTGGAATCCTGATTGTTTTATCAATGAGAGAAGGGTCAAGTGTTGATCCTTTTCTCGCTAGTTCGTCCGCTTTTTCGTTTCCCGGTATACCACTATGACCGGGGACCCAGCAGAGTCTAACGTTATGCTGCGTGCCAAGAACCCTTAGCTCTTCGCGACAGCAAGAAACAAGCTTTGATTTGATAAGAGTGGCAGAAATCGCTTTTATTGCTGCTTGGCTATCAATGAAAAAAGTGATATCAGCATGTGATAGCGCCATCATGGACACCTGTTTAGCAGCGTTTGTAACTGCCAAGATCTCGGCTTGGAAGACGCTGCTGTGATTTGGAAGTCTGAATGAACTGGCAAGATTTAGGCTTTCTGAAAAGAAGCCTGCTCCTGTTCCAGCTTCCATTTTTGAACCGTCAGTATAGATTGATATAGACGTCTCGTTCAAGTGAGGTGTTTCATTCTCCCAATCCTGTCTATTGGGGAAGCTAGTTTTGAAGGATTTTTTAAAGTCCAGATATGGAGTTATGTAATCCGTGCAGATGTTGTTTTCTGCGTATCGCGATAAGATCTGTGCGTGTCCTGTTTGGCTAGTTTTCCAGACATTACACTGGTTTAGTCTAAGAGCACTGTTTGCTGCCGCTTCCTGAACATAAAGATCAAGAGGTGTGAGATCGAGGATTACTTCCAAACTCGCGGTTGGTGTAGTTCTCATTGCACCAGTTACGCAAATACAGGCTGATCTTTGTACTTTGGTTAGGGTTTTTAAATGCGTGGATTTTTCCAGCGCCTTCCACCAGACCAAATTGCCATAAGAAAGTATAGGTCTTACAATGGCAGTATACATCCACAGGATGATTTTGGGATTTGGTCCCCATTTTTTGCCAAAAATCCTGTTACACGAATACAGTGCTATCATAGATTTTTTGTATCTTTCTTGTATATTGGGACCCCAATTTAGTTTTTTGTCTAAGATCACTCCAAGGTATCTGGCTTGATCAGAGATCTTAAGAGGGATCCCATTTAGTCTTGGTAACTCAAAAGTAGGTATTTTTCTTCTATTTGTAAAGAGTACCAGCTCTGTTTTCAGGGGGTTAACTGCAAGGCCGCATCTTTTTGTCCAGGCGCTTACCTTGGTTAGTGTATAATTCAATTGTGCGCTAATAGTGGAAGGGAATTTTCCTGTTGCCAGAAGAGCTAAATCATCGGCATAGGCAACCACTTTCACGCCGTCATGCTTGAGAGCTACGAGGATCTCATTCATGACCAGGGTCCAGAGCAGGGGTGAGAGAATACCTCCTTGTGGGGTTCCTCGTGACACACACTTTTTCAAGTTTGCACCTCCCAGTTCGCTGTGGATCTGACGTTTTGTTAGCATGCACATGATCCAATTTGTGATTGTTTCTTCTACTTCTAGATCATTTAGGGCCTTCTTAATTGCACTGTTCTGTACATTGTTGAAAGCTCCTTCAATGTCCAGGAAAGCTGCTAGAGTGTATTCCTTATCTTGCAGCGTTTTTTCTATGGTTCTTACTGCACAGTGAAGTGCTGTTTCCACACTTCTTCCTTTTGTGTAAGCATGTTGAAAGGTGGATATTACTTCCGGTTTCATAAAACTACGGATATGTAAATCAAGCAACCTTTCAAAAGTTTTCAGTATAAAGGAGGTCAGACTTATAGGTCTGAAGTCTTTTGCTTCTGTATGGCTGGGTTTGCCGGCTTTCGGTATGAAAACGACTTTAACTTCCCGCCATATTTTGGGAATGTAACCCCATATGAGGCTACTTTCAAAAATGTTCTTGAGATGTGGGATGACTTTTTCTCTGCTTTTTTGATACCTGTTATAGGAAAAACTCACCAATTTTGTTTGATTATTCAATTGATGATATTGTTTTAGAAAAGGTTAATCAAAAGAAAGACCTTGGAGTCATATTGGACTGTAAACTTTCATTCAAATCTCATATTGACTATATAGTAAATAAAGCCTATAAGATGCTCGGATTTGTAAGAAGGAACACAAAAGAATTCCGGGATCCTTATCAATTGACGTCATTTTAATTGGTGATTTACGCCAGGCTCCACCAGTAAGGGCAACATTGATATATAAACCTATTAAAACGAGAATGGTTGGTCCACTTTTTTGAACTAACGCAAGTCATGAGACAGGCTAATGCTGCATTTTCATTAATACTTACAAAGATTGACAATGGTGAAGTTTTGGAACAGTTTCAATTAGAAATTATCGAATCAAGATTTTTCAAAAAAGAAGAAACTCGACAATTAAGTCCTCATGGTGTTCGTTTATTTTATACTAATGTCGCTGTAGACAGTTACAACAATTCAATTTTGCAAGAAGCTCCAGATAAGGTCATCTCAATAGGAAAGGATATAATAACTGGAACTAAAAATCAAGAACAAGAAGCTTCTTTTAGATTACAACTACACAAAAAATCTGTCATCGATACTGGGGGATTACCAAATCACTTTTGTAAAAGGAAAGTATTATCTTATCACAACAAATATTGATGTATGTGATGGATTAGTTAATGGTGCCGTTGGTAAATTAATTCACCTAGACTTCAATGAGGACAACGTAGTTTGCAGAGTTTGGCTCGAATTCTGTGGATCAGCAAAGGTTGGACAAAAAGCAAGAAAAAAAGCTGCTTTACTAGCTGTCCAAAGCAAAGTAAATAATGCTGCTGTACCTATTGAATGGCGAACATCCAACATAACCATGACAAGGGATAAAGCAGTTACTGTTAAACGTAAACACTTTCCCATAATTTCTGCTTGTGCTATGACTATTCATAAGTCACAAGGTGGAACATTTGATCAAATTGTTTACGAGTATGACAAAATACATCCACAACAACTTGTTTATGTTGCTCTCTCTCTCTCGTGTAACAAGCATCGAAGGTTTAATTATCGTTACATTTAATGATGATGAAACTAAATTTCGATTTCATCATAATCGAGTACAAGCTTCATCAACAATATCTCTAGTACAAGAGTTTCAGAGATTGTCATTAAATAAGCTTGAAACGAAGGTAAAATCTGTCATTGATTTCATTACTAGAGATAAAGGCATTTCATTGTGTACGTTCAACGTCCAAAGCCTTCGTAAACATTCAGTTGATTTAATAGACTCTGTTACAGAAATAACGAACATTTTGTTATTATCAGAGACATGGTTGGACAATCGAGAAGAATGTGATATACCGAATTTTAATTGTATAACCCACTTTAAACGTGATTTTGTTCGTTCAGGTGGAGTTGCGATATATCACAACATAAATGATACGACCAATCTTGTAACACTAAAATATGTCGGTCATAATGAACAATATGCAGAACTTGCACGTAAGACGTACAAGTGTTGCAGATTTATGTGCAGCAGAGTGTGTAATGGAAAACGTTGTTACCTTAATCATGGCAGTCATATATGTCTCACCAAATAACAAATTAATAGATATTCAGGAGTTCATTCATCGAGCACTGCTAGAGTATTCTAAAGATGTATCTCGAACGCTTAGCAGATACAACAAAAATTTAGATAAAGTTCCACTCATTTTAGCTGGTGATTTTAACATCAACTTCAGTAATGAAAAATCAAAACCATTGCTACAGTTTCTAGACGAAGAATTTGATTTAAGAATTAACAATAATTCAGCAGAATCAACAACAAAATATAATACTACCATTGATGCAGTTTTTTCAAGACATTTAAATAAAATAGAATCCCAAACTATGTTTCCTACTTCAGTTACCACAAGCCAATTATTACGAAAATTGAGCCTACTGATTAAGTTTATATAACATTATATTTGTTAATAATAAAAAAAATATTATTATAACTTAAAAAAAATAAAATTTTATTACAATTCCTTCACTAATCAATCGAAAGGAACTTCGTTCCATCCGGGTGTCCCTTGACACCTCTCTTCTTTTTTTTCGAATACTCGAATTTCATTTTTTTTTTGGATCTGTTAAATTAAAGGCATGATTTTTTTAGTAATAGGTTGAATCCTTTTGTAGTTGCGGACAAGATCCCACACCATCCGACGAGCTCAAGCCGAGCCTCACCAAGCATGCCAGTTCGCAACTACAGGAAGCAAAAGTTTATTTTTATTCAACACAACCTCCAGCCTATTACAAATTCGACCCAAAAATTGATCCCACTATCCGAATCCTGACTCGACTAACCATGGCTGCCCCAGTATACGCAACAGCATACCCGTGCACTTTAGGGTATTGAGCCAACCGGGAAGAGCACCGTCGCCGAAGCCAATCATAATCCCCGATTCCCCCAAGAAGAGCATGAAAGCTATCCGGGACCGAAGGGCAGCTGCGGAGGAGTTGTTCATGAAGAAACAAAAACTGTCTCCACGGAAAGAGCCAAAGAGGATGGGCTTCAAACGGCCACTCACCACAAGCCAGGTACACCAACCATCACCAAAAACTCGTAGCGGGATCACAGTTGTTCAAGAAGAAACAAAAACTGTCTCCACCGGAGGAGCCAAAGAGGATGGGTTTCAAACGGCCACTCACCACAAACCAGGAACACCAACCATCAACAAGGACTCGTAGCGGGACAAGATAGACGCCATTCGATTCGGTATCAAGCTGCGAGGGGAGCAACACCACAGGACCTTCTACGTCTACAAACCCTGGGGAAGGATCTCTGTACGACTGAATAAAAAAAGGACCCAAGCGAGCCTGAATTTCGGGGCACGAACGAAGACCATAAACATCACGAGGTAGAGGAGATGGATGGAACGAGACAATAAAGTATTATATTTTGTTTTTTGTTTATACTGAATAAAAGGTTACGTTTTCGCTTAACCCTTTCAGTCATGCTTTTTTGTCGCTGATCACGAATCTGAGGTCAGATTTTTATAATTTTCAAATCCAAGATGGCAGATCCAATATGGCGGACTAAATTTGTGAACTTCAATCAGATTTCACTAAAATTAGTGTTGAAACTAAGAACGCACCCAGTAATTTCGCAGTATCACCGCAGGAGGGCGGTAACGGCAGTGAGTAAAGGAGAAATGTCAACTGACATTTCCGGCTAGAGTTACGTACAAATCTACATCTCACAACCCTAGTATAATTCCCAAGCCACTTGAGACCGCAGCAACGACGGCACTCACATTTTAATGGTATATCATAATTAGGGTCCAAATGGAATTTTCTAATATAAACATCGGACAATCTGAAAAGCCATAAACAACCACCACCAGAATAAACATTGGAAAATCTCCAATGTCATAAACAACCGATAAGATAAACATAAGACGATCTTCGATACAGAAAACAATGATCGGACAGCATCACCTGAGAGGTCAGAGTTGCAGCGACCATCACTTTTCAATTTCAATTTCACAACGTACGGTCGATTTTCGTCTGTTCGTTTCTATACTGTTAATTAATTCTCTGAATAAAGATTTTTTGGATTTTTTAAAAACTCTTTTTATTTATTTAAAAAGTTATTTCGAATTGCATTCGAAAACCAGTTCATGTGCGACTACCACTATACTTTTCTTGATCCGTGACGCATTAGAGGTAATTTTTCTTCCCTTAAGCAAATTTCTTACATCAGGGAATTTATTTTTCTATTCGAATTCGAAAGGATGTTTGCACATATACTGGTAGTTTGACAATTCGGAGTTTTCCTATTGGTTTGATCATTATTTACAAATAGATCTTATGCAAGTTTAATTGGTAAACAAAATTTATCATTGAGGCAAATAGAAAATTACCCTGTGAAATGTGTTATGTAATAAAAAAAATTTTATTCAGCGAAATGAAAAAGAACATTAGGATTTCTCCTAGCATTTTCTTGTGTTGGCCTTGATCGGGATATCCGTACCTTGGCTACAACAAGGTAGTGGTCTGAGTCGATGTTGGCACCTCATGTGCGGACATCTTGCATGCTTGAGAAGTGTAGTGCGTCGATCGCAATGTGATGAATCTGGTTGACGGTTGATTGGTCAGGAGATTTCCATGTTCCCTTGTGGATATCTATGACAACTGCCAAAACAATGCTCCTTTTGTTTTATCTCCTTCTTACTATAACATTATAGTGCCGTCTATTTCTCGTGTACGTGAGACCTCAGAATATGAAAATTACGTATTTAGCAAAAACAGCAGTCCCTCGATAATGTGAGCTAATTTAAACGAAAATAATTTAAATGAAAATGCTAATTTTTGGCGATTCATATATTATGGAGAAATTTGCACTATCAGCATTCATTATTATCGGGAGACTATTTTTGTAGAAATGCATTAGACTTTTTTTCGAATTTTTATTCATTTCATAATAATATTAAAATTTCTTAGAAAACAATTTAACAACGATGACAATGGCTCTGCTGGGACCTGAAGAGATTAAGGAGCTGATTCCAAGCGTTGGCAACCGTGTTCTATTTACCAAAAACTTGGAGGAATATAAAAAACTTATGTACCCGGAAAATATATAGACTCATTGGTCAATTTTCTAAATTGAAGTTTAGAAAAAAAATTAGGTTATAAATTATTTCAATAATATTTACAGGTTTTTGATTCCGACATAGCAATAGATTCTGGGATTATTCAAGATTTTCCGTTCAATGGATTGATTTCTTTCTCACAATCAACCAGCAAGAAAAATGTTGAATCATGTAAAGATTCAACAAAGACTTACACTTCACTAAGAAAATATGTTTGCAATAAAAAGAGCTCAAGCCCTCATTGGTGGGAAATTAACTTCACTGCAATTTTTTCATTCGTCAAACAGTTTCGAAGATAATGTTAAGAGAGTAGTTTTATACAATAACAGTTGTTTTCGGCCCCTGTTTGTAATTCAAAATATGTTAAATACTTTATTAGTTCTGGACATTCTACCTTCTAAGAAGTATATAAAATGGAGAGCGTGTATTAATTAAAAATTCAATTTCAGACCCTAACTGAACTACTTGAAATCAGCTTAGAAGGGACAGGTTTGCTCTCGATTCCCAAAACAGCTCCTCTGGATAATACTTCGCGACTACATCTTGTTCGTTTAGTCGGGACGTATATTTTAAGAACTCAACCCGAGAGAAATATTACCACAGATATTTACACTTATTGGACGCATGAAATCGTCAAACTCTTTCCGCAAGAAAATAAAACAGTGTATTTACACACAAAATTGATAGAGACTACGGGTCGTGGTATTTCCAATCGTTTAGTGGGAAAATTACCCGACCAAATTCACAACCTGAAAAGGAAATACCGGCAATCGGGACTAATTCCGAAAAGAATACGATTGCCGCGAACGCCTTCACCTGCACCTTCTTCACCAGCACCGTCAGCTTCATCCAGGCTTGAGTTCCTTGACGAAGTTGAAACACCAGACATAAGCAACTGCGAAGACACCATTGAATGGCTCAGAAATTCTAGCCACCCATGGCAGACTGTTTTAGAAAAATGGGAGCAAACCACTCGGGCTCGTCTGCAGATGTTAAAAAACATATCGATTGATAACTACATCAAAGAGTTTCCAGCGTTACAAAAACCGGCTGGGTATACTTTGATTCACAAGGACTTCCAGTTCCTGTATCCAGATAATTATAATGGGCTGATGGAAACCTTCCCAAATACAAAAACGAAGTTATACGAAATAGCAAAGCAGCGGTCTGCCAAGGACAAGTGTATCCAAAACTTGTTGGCCCTTGAAAATAGTAAGTAAAATCACCTTTATTTTAATACATAGGTAACCTCTCAAATTTCAAAATATACTAACAACATTTTTTTTATTTTTTTATAGCTTCTGAGGACACCAGCAACCTCGCTGCATTCCTCCTAATTCCATCACTGCTCTCCGTGAGCACCATCCGTTTGAAGGGCAGTTCAAAAAAAGTTTGGCGGCCTTCTAAGTCAGAGGTGAGGGAGGCCTTCATAACCCACATTCTATCAGATGCTGGCATCAGCGAGGCAATATCGAGTCGAAAAAACAAACTGGAAGGGTATAACCTCACCCTCCAACCATTCATTTTGGCAGTTGGTGAGTCATTAAACCAAATACAATCGTATTTTGTTGTAGTTAACGATAATAAATACTTGCTTCCTACCATAGTGGAAGCAGTAGATACATGCTTAAAACTAATTTTTATACTCAATGCTAAATATCCAGAGGAGAGTTTATGTAACTGGATGTTAACTCAAAAAGGATTTTATAAAATTAAAACCTGATTTGATTCAACATCCACTTTCACTTCAACTCTCCTCTCGGAACTCGGCTTGCCGGAGAACTAGTTATATTCCATTGATATTAAGTCCTTTTTGTCATAGCGAATCACACTTTTAATCCTTGAATTGATATTAAGTCCTTTTTGTCAGAGCGAATCACACTTTTAATCCTTGAATTGATATCAAGTCCTTTTCGTCAAAGCGAATCACACTTTTAATCCTTGAATTGATATTAAGTCCTTTTTGTGATAGCGAATCACACTTTTAATCCTTGAATTGATATTAAGTCCTTTTTGTCAGAGCGAATGATACTCTTAATCCTTGAATTGATATTGTTCGGTCAACGACCGAATACTCATCGCATCCATAATGCTGACGACGCCGACGCAACATATAGTCGTCAGCCACCCAAGCCAACCAACTACACCAGCCACCCTCACCACCTACATATCGATCTACTTACTTGCCAGCCACCTCAGATGACAACACACGACGACCGATCGTGAACAGTCACCCTAGCCGCAGCATACTGTGTATATGGACACACAACCGCACATAGAAAAGTATCTGCCAATGCTTTGGTACGATACTTGTGCTTGAGACGATTGACCCATATCGCCACTACTTGGCTGTGGGTATCGTATACACATTTGGGTTCCCATATGCCATAGGATGGCAGTGTTTATTCGGTATAAATACTGTGGCATCGATGGCAGTGGGAACAAGCATAAACAAAAGAAGACATAAACAATGACGCCCTTACGGATCGGTGCCATAATTGCTGGAGTCGGCACATTATACTTTATGTGCCGCTGGATTGGCAAAGCCTGGAGCTGGTATCAGCTATTGGACTCCCTGCATGTGTGGGAGTTATGGTGACACGGCACATTCTTGGACTCTTGGATGGATGAGAACCAGGGTAGTTGGATTTGGTGGCTTGGCTTGGATCTTACTTCAGTTCATTTTTAATACTCACGCGACGTGGTCGGCTTCTAGTACGAAGCAACCGTTTAACTTGTAATCCTCAACCGACGTGGTCGTCTTCTGTGTTAACGGAACATTGACTCAAGTGAGTTCAACTTCAACTCTATTCGTGACGTGGTCATCATATATAATTTGGTTGTGAAATAATTTGTAATAAAGAATTTAAATCAAGAAAGGTGTTGTTCGGCAAAGTGCCCTTTGGTAAACCATTGAATTACTTTCAGCTCTTCCTCCTTCCCCTGACGCGCTCGGAAGAATAATATACCCGGACATTTGGTGCCTCCTGTGAGGACTGAGTGAAAGTACAAAGTACAAACCCGTGACTAAATAAATTGTGGATGTGCGTGGCCACATATTGTGTGTTTTGGTGTGCTATCGTAGCACTTGCGAGCCTAATTCGTGCGGTAATTGTGGTCTGGGTCTCCTAGTGAACCCAATAGACAGTGTAGCGAACTTATAGTGTGTGTAGTGTTTTTAAAAAAAAGAAAAAAAAAGCGCATAACAGTGAACTGGAACAGTGCAAAGTGAAAAGTGAACTCAACAGAACTATGTCAAGAGGTGCGGTAAACAAGAGACAGGCGGCATGCATGGGCATCGAGCGCCTCCATATCAAGGTGCATGATCCAGAGGCTGAAGCATGGGATGAGATTCAGCTCCATGCCCATCAGCGATCGTTGAACGAGATGTTTTCGCGCTTCGTGGATGCCCACGAGGATCTCCTGGGTGAGGATTTGGATGAAAATGACCTGAAGGCCCACAACGAACTGTGGGCTTCAGTAGAAGCCAAAGAAATCGAGGCACAGGTGACGATCGAGAGGCGGTTGGCACGCCTCAACATAAGCACGCCTCGGGGAAGTGTGGACGGACACGGACACTTTTTTTTTTTTTTTTTTTTCCTTCCTCAGCACAGCCGGCTCGACATGAAGCTCGACCCGGTGAAGATCCCTAGCTTCGATGGGAAGCTCGAAAACTGGCTGGCATTCCGAGATGCCTTTGAGTCTCTGGTACACACGGCCAGTGTACCAGAGGCATATAAGTTACAGAAGCTGAGGGCGGCGATCGACTGCCAGACTGTGGGCTTGGTGGGGAATGTGTACGACGGTGGATACAATCAGCTCTGGAGCGAGCTGAAGACCCGCTTCGACAACCCCAGGAAGCTGTCTAGAGCACACATCAACCGCATCATCAACATGCGACCCGAGTCGGTAGAAACAGAAGCGGCATTACTGAGAATCGTGGACAATGTGAGAGGCACCTATAGGTCTCTCAAGGTAATGCACATCGATGTCGACAACTTGGATGTCGTGATAACGGCATTAGTCGAACCAAAGCTGCCTAAGGTCACGGCAGAACATTGGTCCTATAATAGCGACCCAAGGGACCTGCCTAATGTAGAGGCACTGCTCCAGCACTTGGAACACCGAGCAGCCAGCCTGACTGGACAGGGCCCAGCAGCCCCAACCACTACAACAACAACCACTAAGAAGCGAGATTGGCCTGTGTGTACAGGCTACAACACGTCGGGCCTCGGTGGTCCGCACCCACGCCGCCGTAACGGCAATTGACCGAGGGGGTTGCTCCTGCTGCAAGGGCCCCCACACCATCACGCACTGCCGCCACTTTGGAGCCATGACAATCATGGAACGGCTCAACGAAACCCGGGACAAGCGAGGCTGCTTCAACTGCCTCCGCCCCGGTCACAACGCTCCCGACTGCCCATCAAAGACTTCCTGCCGGAACTGCAACGTGAGACACCACACGATGTTGTGCCGAAAGAATTCCTCCGCCGGCCGGACCTAGCAACGCGAGGGACACATCCGTCAACACCGCTGCGATCGAGCTGCCAGGGCCGAGCACCGCTCCTTGCAGATACCAAGCGGGGCGGCATGGGCCGCCAGAAGTATTCGTCGACGAAGAAGAGCGCATGGATTGACTTGTCAATCCCAACAGCACCGTACTCCTAGCCACAGCCCTCGCTCATGTGTACGGTGACATCAAGCACCAGTTGTTGGTTCGCGCACTATGCGATCCTGGATCGCAGGTAAGTTTTGTGACGCAAAATATTGTTCATAGGCTACGCCTCCCACAAACCCAGGTAGAAGTCGCCATCCAGGGCATTGGCGCTTCTACCAAGATGATGACCCAAGGCCAAGTGACGCTGTCACTTCGGTCCACCCGCTCCAACTTCTGCATCCCGCTCAAGGTACTGGTCCTGGACTCCCTGCATGTGTGGGAGTTATGGTGACACGGCACATTCTTGGACTCTTGGATGGATGAGAACCAGGGTAGTTGGATTTGGTGGCTTGGCTTGGATCTTACTTCAGTTCATTTTTAATACTCACGCGACGTGGTCGGCTTCTAGTACGAAGCAACCGTTTAACTTGTAATCCTCAACCGACGTGGTCGTCTTCTGTGTTAACGGAACATTGACTCAAGTGAGTTCAACTTCAACTCTATTCGTGACGTGGTCATCATATATAATTTGGTTGTGAAATAATTTGTAATAAAGAATTTAAATCAAGAAAGGTGTTGTTCGGCAAAGTGCCCTTTGGTAAACCATTGAATTACTTTCAGCTCTTCCTCCTTCCCCTGACGCGCTCGGAAGAATAATATACCCGAACAGATATCAAGGGAGTTTCAGCCAGGACTATAATGGAGTATAGAGTAAGAATAACTATAACTTAGATAACATTGAGTTCAGTTCAAATGGTTTTGGGAAACTAAAAATATTTGTAAAAGACCTAAAGCTTCATAGGATCTTCCTTGATAATTTTCAAAGTTGCGGCATCGATGCCTTCTCCTTCAAACCTAAAGAACTTACTGGACATGTTCCTTTGTGTAGTGGAGGATAGGGATAGTGTAACAAAACCTAAAGTAGAAATAGAAATAGTTCCTCTGCCTGAACACTGCAGGTATTTGACAGATCGCCATTTTTTGCATACCTAAAAGGGGGCAGCCATATTGAAAATCGCCATATTTACACACCTTAAAGGGGGCAGCCATATTGAAAAGGTAGCGTTTCCGCTTTTCGCTATCTCGTTACTTTTTCTGAAATCTGACACAAGCACGACACGACACGACACGACACGAGGCAGCAGTATTTTTTCCTTTTTGTACAAAGATTATAGTTTTATACAAAATTTAAGCCCCACAAGTGGCAATAAAGTTGAATTTAAACAAAGCTTAAATTTTAATGCATTTTTTCCTACAGATAGCTTGGCTAAAATTAAAAAAATTAAGTAACTGCTAAGGCATAGAGTTAAATGGATACCAAGCAGTGTTATCGTTGCCAGAGATTTGGCCATGTGGCCTCACATTGTAGCTTCCACCCCAGATGTGTCAAATGTCTTAAGGACCATGGCATAGGAGAGTGTGGCATAAGACCAAAATCGGAAACCTCCGTTGCGGCCTGCGTGAACTGCCTGTCGACGGGTCACCCTGCGAGTTTCAAGGGTTGCCCAAACAGAGTGGCATTAATGAAAAAAAAGAAAGTGACACGGCTGGTCTTAAGAACATTAACTTCACATTCACTAACCCCGGAATAAACGAAGCAAGTAATATTCCTACAAACATAACATCGTTTGCCGACATAGTAAGTGGCAAAAAGAAGTCCACCCCAAAGTTCAGGACACTTCCCCCCTCCTACTTCTGGGCAAGCCAGCAATGATGTATCCGAATTCATGGACGAATCGGTCAGGCTTTTTGGGCTACCGATCTCGAGCCTAATCACCAAAATAAGAGGCTTTTGGCCTAACTATAAAAAAAAATGAGTGAATCTCAAAAACCAGGTGCTTACCTATGCTTCATTGCCAACTTTTGACTGCTAGCAGATGAAGACGAGATAATAGAGATGGTAATGAGGCCACGAAAAACGAAAGAAGTCAATTAACACAAAAGGCATTAAGGAAGTCACACTCATGTATATACCCCTTACTGACAAGGAAATATAATGAGAATTCTGATGATGTTGAGGAATCTTTAATGGAAACTGATTTTTAAACTGATCTTGAAGAAGATGGTGAAGCAGATGATGAAGCAGATGGGGAGGAAAAAGAAGAAGTTCAACGGGCATCAAAGCCGGAAAATCAAGAGAAAGATAAAGAAGTTCAACGAACACCAGGGTCGGAAAATGACCCAACAATCATAATAATTATTGACGAAGAAGATGAGAAATCCAATGACACAGACGGCCAGAAAAAGGAAGCACGTGATGAACCTGGATACGGAGAAAGATTTAAGGCGCAAAGTGAAAGACGCCCTGTTGAAGGTGCAAGGAATAACGAATTCGGGATAAATGCTGAGGAGTATTCACAATCAATAGAAATTATTGAAATCAGTGACGATGAACATCAGAGAGAGGGCCAGTGACGATGAACATCAGAGAGAGGGCCAGTGACGATGAACATCAGAGGAATGGAAATAAGTAATGAAGCTTCAGACAGAGAAAGATTTGGGGCACAAAGCGAAAGAACAACAAAATTGTGAACCTGAAGAAAATTACGAATCCGAAACAGATACTGAGGAGAATTCAGCATCATCAGAAATGGTTGATGAAGAGAAGTGCACCGATATGGAGACAAGCGATCAATCAATAATCAACAGGATTGTAACAATTCGATCCAAGATATGGATATAAGTGAAGATGAATAAAAATCGAGAAAACTGTGAAACTGAAGAAAATGACTACTGAGGAGTCTTCAGAATCAGAAGTATTCACAATCAGAAGGGGATTCTGAAGTAGCAAGAATAAACGCAAATTGTATGCTGTGTATCGAGAGAAGTTTAAATTTTCGGTTTTTTGACTGATGTCCTCTTTGTGGAATGCTTTACTCAGTTAAATTTTCCCCACATTACATTGCACAGAAAACTAAAAAATAATATGCATCGACATCGCTTCTCTGATCCTGTAGGAAACACCGCAGGATCTGACATGATCATATCATAAAATCAGATATTTATCATTTCCGTACACGTCTCAAATTCTATCGATTCTACGGTAGCTAGTCACAAATCGAATTTACAAACAACACCCTATGTGTAAACATAGAAATGAAACACGCTCTTTAAGTATAAACAATTGTTGAATACACACGTTATCGTATCAACATCGATGAAATAAATCAACCCCAAATATAATGGTAAACAAACATAACTCTCTTTAATGGGAATAATTTGGTCCAATCTGAAATAAATAATCTGATAGAATAGCAGACTACTTTACTTTTCCATCATAATAAGTAACAATCGAATAAACAAGTCTAATCAGAACTTTATTTGTTACCCAATGGCAAGTATTTATATCGAACAGACCTAATGTGATTTACTCACAAACTCAAAAAGCAGTTCAATGACAGATATTCAAAACGATAAACGACCGACCATCTTCCTTTTTTGGTCTGTCCGTCGTAGTGGAAACATCTTATTTTGATTAACAGGGAAGTAATCCAATATAATGGTAAGAAAACCTTAGAAAAATACGAAATAAAACAGGAGTAACATATTTATCAAATTTGTTATAGGATTCAAGCCGATTATTAATAGGAAAGTATGTTGTTGCATTTGTTAAATTCTTTTCTTATAAAAGTTATTAATAGGTTAATGCCTTTAATTTGGCGAGTGAATAATTTCCATTCTCCATTATACGAAATTGTGAAGAAGCGACCAGAATGCCCACAAATAGAAGGAGAATTTTTTTTATGACGACCGATCATTTCGTTTGTTTTGGATTATAAGTCCTAAAACACAAGGTAATTATGGTAGTCCTATCAAAAAAGGAAAGAAGTAAAACCTGAAGAGAAAAAAAATTAAGAAAAAGGAATATATGTATATACGTGGAGCCATGTGATTTTGCGCCAATGCTAAAGTCATTTTTTTTTTTGTAAACCTTCACAGGCGAACTTCGAATTTATGGCGAGAAATTCGTCTATTAGCACAAGGAGGATAGCTACTATGCTTCATTTGCCCCAAACTAGAGTATGGGGAGTGATTCATACCGACAAGTTGCACCCGTACCACACTACACCAGTTCAGGAGCTAACTGCCAACGACAAGATATTAAGAGCTGCATTTTGCCGAACATTATTGCTAAGATATGAAACTGACCACAATTACTTTCGAAGAATATTCTGGACGGATGAAGCTCAATTTACCAGAGACGGAGTAACAAATTTTCACTGGAGTAGCAGCAATCAGCATAACAAGAAACAAACCAAATCTCAACACCGTTTTAGCTGTAATGTTTGGCTTGGTATTGTTGGGCAAACAGTTATTGGACCCAGCGCTCTGTTCTGTAACTATCGACTTGGCGATAAACGGTGGGAAATGGAACGAAATTCTATGAATTTAGTAGGATTTCGTTCCATTTTCCACCGTTTATCGCCTGCTTTTATCGAGGCGATAGTTACAGAACAGGGGCACAGGTTCCTGAGTTCAGTTATAAATGGAGAATCCTATCTGCAGTTACTACGAGACCTTCTGCCCGATTTGATTGACAACCTTCCATTGGCCATAGCAGACAATTTAATATACCAGCAAGATCAAAAGTAAATAATCGCTATCAACAAGGACTCAAGTCAGATCTCAATATGGAGAGTCAGATCTCTTACTGAGAGGATGAAACTGCCGAAATTGGTTTGTTGTTAGACAAATTACAGATCAGTGGTCAACTCGAACTAATGTTTAAGGCCACTATTATAGAGGATGGTCTTGAACCTGACACTCCACGAAATAAAGATGTCAAGCCTGCAGGGTTGAGCTCAACGGTTTACTTGTCCGCTAGACAGTCCCAACACAGCCAATCAGATGATGGAGGACATGAAGACGAAGCCCACAGAACGGGTGCGGAGGGTCTTCAGTACACAGCTAACCCGTCTGAGTTGATCCACAAATAGTTCTTAGAGTAATGCAAATCGATCTTTTTGAAGATTGATAACATTGGAGAAAAGTCAGCACGAAGTTGGTTTTTGTCTGCCCAGAGTGACATTACGGACTGGGAAACATTCAAAATGCAACTAATTAAAAGTTTTCCATCTGTTGATGACGATGGTCTTAAGCTAATTAAATTAATGAGCCTTAAAATAAAACTAGACGAATGTATTGAAGGGTATTTTTATGAGACAGTTAGGTTGGGGAAGAAGATCAAGCTCTCCCATGATTTCATTTCGAGCATGATTAAATCAGGCCTCGAGAATGATTTTTTGAAAAGTACGCTCATTGCGGGGTCGTATGAATCACACAAAGATTTGCTTTTGCAAATAAAACGTTTCGAAGAGATGGAAAGTCAATTTATATCGGACGTTGACACAGAAAAATAGTCCTATGTAAAATCAACACGACAAATTATTGTTTTACAATGTTGCATAGTTTTTGAATCAACCTTTTTTTTCATTTAGATTTGAAAACTTTTCGTATTAAATTGATATTTTTAGTGATTAATCTAACAAGATTGCTTTTTGAACTGTCATTATTATTAATTTGGTGTTGTTTTTGAAATATTTCGTGTAAAATTAACTTTGCATCAGATTAAAATAAATTTAAATCGTGGTTAAATCGTAGCAATGGATAACGATACAAATATTTTTGGAAACGTTTCACAAGTGGAAGATTTAGAGGCAGGTTATAGTGGTGACATTATGGATAAAAGTAACAGAACTATTAGAGAATGTAACTATTGTTTATGTTTTTAACAATTAAAGCCAAGCGAAAGCGTAGCAAGAGTTCCTGATTTTTCAGAAATCTTATCGAACACGGATGTTAATGAAAAATTAAACTACTGTAGCCACCTAAAAATGTAAAAACACCAAAATAGAAAAAATCCATTAAGCTGCCGGTGAAGGAAGGGGCTCCTACCTATTTATATTGTATATATCCACTGGTGTGTTCTGCTCATCGACTGCAGTCAGCAGGGCTGCCAGAAAACATTTGTAAGTTCATATATTTTTAAATGGGAAGAAGTGCCGTTGTTTAAAAACTGGATCCAACGCAGCGATAAAGACAAACAATTTGCACACTGCAAGGTTTGCAACATAGATTTGTGTATAAAAACAGGTGTTAAGTGCTTAGAACGACATCATATGCGTGAAAAACACCAAATCAATTTGAAAACGGTGAAAAGTAATAAGAAAATAGAAGAGTCATGGTTAAAAGTGCCCATGAAAAGAAAAATCGCTGAGGCTGAAATTAAACTATGCGTGCTTATTGCTGAGCACAACATAGCTCTCAATTTCATGGAACACCTTCCCTCGCTCATAAAAAATACTTTCACGGACTCAGAAATAGCCAAAAACATACACTGCACTGAGAAAATTGAACCATGATTTTTTCAAATAGAAGCATGTTTAACTATATGTTTAAATCAGTACAAATATAATTCTGTTAAAACTGAATTAAAATCTATTTAGATCCGAAGAAACTAATTTTTAAAGTAAGGTGGGTTTAAATCAAAATAATCCCTGTTTAATTTTTGAAAAGCCTGTATTTATTTTACTTATCTAAAAGTATTTAAATATGAACGAGTTTGTTTTCAACATGAACGCAGTTTAAATATTAACACAAGAGAAAAAAATAAGCAATATTATTACTCAAATCTAAATCTATTTGAATTGAACTCAAACAAAGAGGGGACACCCAAAATTTAATTTAAAACAAACATGAACTAGTTTGATTCAAACATAAACGAAGTTGAAATATTTACAAAAGAAACAAACTAAGCAAAGTTACATTCAAACTTGAATCTATTTGAGTTGAACTCAAACGAAGTAAGAACGTAGATAGTTAAACATAACACAAACGTGAACGAGTTTGGCTCAAATATGAACGAAGTCAAAATATTTACAATAGAAAAAAATTGTATAGAAAATGTTATGTTCGAACTCGAATCTATTTGAATTGAACTCAAACGAAGTAAAAATATAACTGTATTTGTCTGAAGCTGCTTGGCGTTACCATTGAAAAAGTCAAATGAATAAGGAATGTCGTGCGCGTAGGTCTTTTTTCCGCCAAGTTAAATCTAAGTGATTATTCTGTCAAAGTTGATTTCGAGTGATATTTATAAGGTGATTTTCGGAGGTGCTAACAAAAAAAAAGTCAAATGGGGAAATAATCAATTCCTATACATTGGACGCAGAGTGTTTAAATACTCTGTTTGTAATTGAACCAGATTCTGTGCATCCAGACTAAAAAGGATTGAGGGGTTAACTTGAGGAGTGGAACTTAATTTTGTTATTTCCTCTTCTCCATGGTAAGTACAAGTTCTTACAATTATGTTGAACGTATTAAATTTTTGTGATAAAGCATTATTTTCCTTTACCCGTTTGTTTATCTTACAATTTGTTATATAATTTTTTTTGTTTTCTTTGTGTTTTTTTCTTAAATTCCCTAGGGCTGAATTTAGGGAAAGGCTTTTTATATGGGAGAAACAAGTATTCACTGATACCACTAGAATAACCTGAATGGTAATCTGTATAAATCATTTTGAATAACGTTTGCAGTTTAATATCGACGGTACAACAATTTCTGTCGGCACTCAAGTATCTGATTGGATGTTAAATGTAAAATTTCCAGAAACATCAACAAGTTCTTTCAGTTTGGCAGATGCAAGTAAAGAAAAATTAAATTTTACGAGCCTACCTAACACTGTGCCATTATTTATTTTAGAATTTATTCGATATACTACAACAAACGGACAAAGGCAAGGCAGTCATTCTTTTCACGAGAAAAACGGTAGCCTGTTAGAAAAACATCGTCAAGACATTATTAATATAATAAGGGTATTCATGCTTCGGCGTAAGATCATGATTTGTGTAAATTATGTAACTTTACGTGAGACTTTGCATGAGTACCTCTTTAAGCTACTTTGTGTAAGTGGTGTAAGAAAACAGCTGTTCGTTAAACGTCAAATTTATCAAATGCTTAAAAATAAAAAGAAAGAGTTGAAATTTTAATAAAAAAGCGATTTCAACAATAAAGACTTAGACTAGAACCTGAAGGAATTCATTTTGTAGCGCAACCGATGACCCGAGTACAAGTAAGACAAGAAGCCAAGAGAAAGTTTTTGGATTGAACCAGAGTTCATCTACATAACCAGGCATTTGAACTCAATTTGTATAACCAGAATAGTTGGCTTCAACGAAATTAAGCTTCTCAGATTAACTTATGGCAACATGCATACTATGAATATGAAGTCTCACTTACAGATCCACGTACCTGAACTTTCGTTTCTTATCACACACACAAATCTGGAGCCACCTTTCGGTCTTATATAAAAACAAAAAACAGTTCCTTACAAAATAAAATTTAATAGGTTGTTGCGGCACTTGGTTTGAACATTTTTAATCACTTTTTTTCTTTTTTCTGTTCTTAGAGCTTTTGTCGTTAGCTTTCCTCTTGACTGTAGGCTTTTCGTTTTCCTCGTCATTATTGTCCGAACCATTCTTTTTTCTGTAGCTTCACCATTTCGGATGAGAACTCGAGTTGCTTTGGATTTCACATAGCACTCTCTTTCACGTCCTCTACTATAGCCTCTAAAAGTGAGCGAGTCTCTTCCTGACTCCAGCGATGAAGTTACCGAAGCCGACGACGGCGTTTCAGCATTTTGTTTTCTTCATTCTGGAATTAATTAATTATTTTATGCTTTAATTCAAAACTTTGTTTTTAATTACTTACTCCGCTAATTTCCATATTTATTTGTATACTTTTTTATTTTTTGTTTGATAAAAAGTACCTACTTCAACTAAACTAACTTTCGAAATGTCAAAAAAGACTTTTGTGTAGTTTTACACGTTTTACCATCTCGTTTCCGCATTGAATTCATTGCGTAGTCTTACCAAATTTGTGTAAAACATTTTCCATACAAAATTTGACAGTTCTTTTACCATCTGGTAAACTTACACAGACTACACGGTTTACGCGGGTTTTACGTTGATGCATGAATACCCCTAATATTAGAAAGAGTCTTAAACAGCGGGAAAACACTACATCCCTATGATTTCGAAGAAATTTCCACAAAAATTTTAACAATACTTCCAAATGAAACTAAGGTATGTATGTATGTATGTCGTAATAAATGTTACACTAGAAATCATTTGAAATTGGTAAAAAGCTTGACAAATTTCTGTATATCAAAAATATTTCTTATATTACTAGCCCTCCTTTACAAGTACATACCTACTATAAATTATGGAAAATGTTATTTTAGAAATAAATTTAATAAATTATAGTGTCATATGTCTTTACATTCGCTTAAAAATAAAATTCACGGCATGTGAGTGCAGTGGATTTTATTAGTGTCGGTGTATTCCGAACAAAGTTTGCGTCTTAGAAAGGTACGGCAACATCTGACTGATGAGCCCATTGTCGTACCTGGGCGAAACGCTAAACTTAGGAGTTGTTGTGGTGATCTTTACGATCTTAAACACGATCTTTTAAGAAATTTATTTCTTTAAAAGATTCCTATTTTTCAATAAAAGTTCCAACTCCAGGACAAAAACAAAAACAATAACAAAAACTTTTTTTTGTTATTGTTCCAATTAATAACTTTAGCATTTGTTTTAGCCAAGTAATCACTTCACTCAGAGAAAAAAAATTTCATGAGCGGTTTTTCGAGGCAAATACCCCTATGTGCATCGGTTCCATTACCTGATAAACTAGAAGAAGATAGCAACCAAGAAGATTCGATTGCAAAAACTTCCAGACGTAATAAAATTAAAACATCAAAATTACTTGCCTTAAAACTATCGCCCTCAAGAGATTACTCTGATTTGGACATTGTTAAAGATAAATAGCAGCGCACATTTGACTTAAGACAGAAAGAGTTAAAAACTTCTCAAACAAACGTTAGGTTTTCAATTGACTGGCCTCTTTTCACAAACGCTAAGTCTCAGGATCTAGTATAATTGTTGCCAATTTATGATATGTATATCTACTAATTATTGTTCGTTTAGATTAAAATTGAGTTTGACATATGCCATCCTAACAAACGAAAATCGAAAAGTATTACTGCCTACAAATTAAAGGAAATTTTATTTAATTCAAAAGTCATAGCAGATCAAATTAAATAAAAAAATACAAAGATTAGAGTTTACCAATCATACATTTTTTACAGATTCTTTTGACTAGATATTTGCTGTTCTGCTAAACTCAGTTATATTGCCAACGGCATAGTTTTCAGACAAAAAATCAAAACTCTCCAGAAAAATTTAGATTCCGGATGCCAACGAAAGCTTCATTGTTCACTTAACGACTGTAAGTGACAACAAGAAAATCGTATCGGATCTTAGGGAGAAATATTTCAACAAAAGTTTGACAGTGGAAGCATTATTAATAGTTGTTGGGTTAACCATTTATACACTCAAAGATTTCTATTTATGTTTTGACAACACACTTCTTAAATTCGACTTATTCTTGACAAGCCTATATATTTGAAGTTCATTTTGTTTATCGTAGCCATGGATAACGATACAAATATTTTTGGAAACGTTTCACAAGTGGAAGATTATAATGGTGACATTATGGAAAAAAGTAACAGAACTATTAGAGAAGGTAACTAATGTCTCTTTTTTTTTTTGAACAATTAAAGCCATGCGTAAGCGTAACAAGAGTTCCTTAATTTTTTGAGAAATCTTATAGAGCACGGATGTTAATGAAAAATTAGACTACATCATTGACTGGATAAACTGGAAAAAATAATGAACGAGGGCGTAAGCAAATGATTACTATAAACTTAAACTTGAACTAAATAGTTTTCTTTGATTATTATCAACAGCAATGTAACAAAAACGAAGGCGAAAACCGTGAAGCGTCTTTGCTGGGAGAGGAAACCAATGACGGTTTTGAATAAATTGAAGAAACGTTCCCAATTTCAACACACACACATACTGAAATGATTGAACTTGACCAACGTCTACGATATCCTGATTTTGCGTTAAGCGTGGTAGATATACATATTTTAATGTATGTATGTTTATAGGTAAATACCGTTTTAAAAAGAACGAAGTTTCTTTCCTTCAACGCAGCGTAATGCAAACAACTTTCAAGTTTGTAAAAACGTGTTGAAAGAATGAAAATATCAACTTTCTGTACTCAAAGATTCATCGAAGAAAGTAGAGTAGTTTATGTTGGTTTTAATTTTTTTTCCCCTCCTAGCCTACAAGCACGACAAGTAACTTTTTGATTAAGCGAAAGAAAAGTGAAAGTAAATTGATAAATTTAAAATATATTTTTTTATAAGAATGGTTTTTGTTGTAAATTTTGAGAAGTTTTAATTAGTGGAAAGAGAAAAATTAAAGGATTAGAAAGAAGAATCAAACAGACGAAAAACAGGATTGACAGGTTATTAATAAGAACTTGACTACTTTTTGTAAATATAACGCCAACCAGTTGAGACATTGGAAAAATTTTATCATGAGCTCGAATTAAAAACAAACATTTTCGAATGGAATTTAGTTCATATGGCCACAGCGGGCTGTTTGCAGCGGTCGTTTCTTCAAACCGAGTTTTCGACGATTAGCCACACATATCAGCCGAAACAGTTGCTATTTCTCTTACAACGTCTTCGGCTTATTTGCATAAAGAACGATCGAGGGAATAAAAAGCTTTTAACCAAGTAAAAGACCAGAAAATGACTGACAATATGGGATTATCGAGCGTATCAGACAAAATTCTTCTTTGGCAGTTCCTATTGGAACTGCTTAAAGACTCAGCTAATGCGGGCTGCATAAAGTGGAAGGATGGTGAATCCAGCAATGAATTCACCATTACAGACCTGAAGGAAGTTGCCCGCCTGTGGGGTGAGAGAAAGTCAAACCCCACCATGAATCATAAAAAGCTGAGCTCAGCTCTAAGATATTACACCACGAAAAAAAATCTTATCGAAGACGAGTGGGGATAACCTAAGCTTCAAATTCAACACCGATTTCCTGTCATCCTCAGATTAAGTTCCCTATCGTCGCACTAACGAGCATTTTGATTTCAAAATCGGACAAAAGTAGAAAAATCCAAATGTAGCTAATGACACCAAGACCATAGTTATTTTGTACCTAAGTTAACGTACTATCCGGGAAACGGAAAGAAAAGGCTCCACAGGTAGTCGGAATCTAGACATCGTTCAGAACGCACGCATCGTTCATTTTGTCGCAGGTTTGACATCTAATGTCATGGAGATGTCTCGAAAATAGCTTTTTATGCTTTTTAAAGAAAGAACAGCAAGAAAAATTGACGAAAAAGCATCATTTTTAAAAGAAACAATAGACCTTTTCAAGCCCGAACCAAATAACGACGATTAATCAATGGATGAAGAAGAATAAAAAGATTAGATCTTACAACATTGAATAAAAACTTCAGGATTCTGGCTTTGATGGTTGGTTTTGTTGCCACAAATTGGGTCAACTTGCCCCGATGTGCTTCGCCTCACTGCGAACAGAAACGAACGTTATCTTTTCGTTGCGATTACGTTTCACGATACTCGCTGTCATTTACGACGGCTTCGACGGAAGTCGTTTTGTAATCGTTATGTTATTTTCAATGATCCGTTCTCGTTGTTCATGATCGGTCGTGGCTATCGTTGTTTTGCCTCATTATTCGCAATACGAGTCCTGATCGGAACTTTTGGCAGCTTTTTTAAGAACATTACTAAGAGGTTATTTACAATTTACCTGCCAATTCACATTTGCCCTAATTTGAACGCTTATTCCCTTATCCCCAGGGGGCCTACCATGTAACTCGATTCTACAATAAAAACGTTAGAATGCCCTTTATAATATAATAACTTTCGAATGATTCGAAAGTAGAATCGAGTTACATAGTAGGGCCCCTGATTTTAAAATCCTGTAATATTTTCAGGAAACACATTTGAGAGAATACAGTGAAAAACTGGAAAGTGTTTTTCGTTTCGCAGCTACCGACAATGGTTAACATTGAATTTATTTATGATGGAAGAGCGGAAAAGAACAGGTTGAAGACACTCATTCTGTACAAGAAAATATTGCCATGATCACAATTCAGACTCAGAATTGTCTTCTGAAGAGTCAGACAATCACCAAGATGAAGCTCATGGGATCACAGAGAGTTCCGGATACTTCTATGGGAAAAACAGATTCAAATGGGCGAAAACACCACCCACAAGGAATGCTCGTACCAGAAACCACAACATCATCCGGTTACCATGTGTAACCTCGGTGCGGGTGCATAACTTCACAGGTCATAACTTCACATGGTTCATAATTTCACCTCTAGTGGGTTATAATTTCACTTTTTTCGGGTGAAGTTATGTCCCACCTTAGGTGGGAATTAGCTTCACTTTTTTGTGGGCCAGAATTTCACTTCTGTGTGAAGTTATTTCCCACACAAGGTGGGACATAATTTCACTTTTTATTACAGTTACAAGAAATTACCTTTTAGAGCTATTTGATTATGCATAATTTGTTCACGAAAAACTGCATTTCAGTGGTGGGGTGAGTTAATTTATTTGAGGTCAATGGGACCCCTTTACTTACGGGTTTTATAAATAAGACCTATTTTTCCTAAGAAAAAAGAAGAATTCTCCAAATATTTTATTTTTATCATAAGTTTATTATAAATAAATTTTGACTAAATAATATTTTTTATTATGTAAATATTTTATTGTATGCAAATTTTGAAAGTCTACGTTCATGGTAAAATTCTAAATCCGATATTACTGTAATTTCTAAACGCGAGTAAATTGTGTTGATGCTGATACTCTTGAGTCTTACTTAGTCAGAGACTTATTGTTAAGCAAGCTAAAGTGATTTGAACTTTTAAAGCGCGAGTTTCAGCAAGTACAGTTTATCAAAAAGTTAAAGTTAAAATGTCAGATCTATCGTATGAATTTATCAGTGGTTTTCGTAAAACGAGTCAGTTGTTATATTTAATTCAAGAAAAACAAATATATTTTAAAAAATATACACGAAAAAGTGTTTCTCGTTATTCGTGCTATGTAAGTACATGCAAAGCATGTGTCCTCTTTGATGATAAGGAAAAAAAGGTGCTCCGCGGGAACGAAGCTCTTCATCCACATGAGGATCAAGAAAATACCATGAAAAAGATGAAGTTTCTAAAAAACATCAAAGAAGACTGCGTAAGTGATGTTCGAAGGCTAACGACAAAGCAGGTTTTTTAAAATAATCGCATGGATCAGGATACTGGATCTGTTGATGTACATTTCAAACAACTAAAAAGAAGTTTGAATAGAATAAGATCCCAGAGCTTGCCGAAATGCCCAAAAACACCATTAGAGGTTCAGAAGTGTTACGAAAATGAAATTTTCCTAGAAAATTATGGAAAGTCCAAATATGACAAGCAGACATTTTATAAGCATACAATCTTAGAGAACACATTTAGCTATACGGTTCTCATGTCATCAAAGATTGTGGACTTAATAAACTCAAATATTCCTTCTGGTGAGCAGAGAAGGTTCTTGGTTGATGGAACATTCAACATTGTTCCCACATCCACTGGCTACAAACAATTATTAATTGTGAACTTTGCATACGCAGAACATGTGAGTATTTAAGGCTGTTTACTTTTCAAAGTGATTGTAAGTTTTTGAAATCATCTTCAAAAATTATTAGTTAATCATAAAAACTGGCAATGCATAAGTTTTTATAACCAAATCTTATACATATTCCGTTATATACTGCACAATATAAATTAAAACTTAGAAATATGTTCAAATATAGTGTAGCTTTCATAAATCAATTATTGAAATTACGAACTTCGACATCATATATTTTCAAAAACAGATCTCTCGTTTTAGTAAATTATATTATATAGAAATAGTGTGAATAAACAAGCGTTAAGTTATAATTTACTAAAACGAGAGATCTGTTTTTGAAAATATATGATGTCGAAGTTCGTAATTTCAATAATTGATTTATGAAAGCTACACTATATTTGAACACATTTTCAAATTCAAACTGTGTATACTACGAAAAAACAGCTTCAAATATCAATATTTCTATCATAGGTTTATCCATTTTTGTACGTCTTGGCAAGCCATAAAACTGAAGAGCTATATGTTCATTTATTCCAATTTGTGGACAGAAATTTGTTTGAGTTTCGTCCATTTTCATTTATGACGGACTTTGAAGCTGCAATGAGAAATGGTCTTAAAAAAGTTTTCCCGGAAGCTGAACTCCGCGGGTGTTGGTTCCACTACACAAGAGCAATTCGAAGAAGAGCTTCCAAGATTCAGGATCTCATACCACTGATGAACAAAAATGTGTGTGTGTCTAAATGGTTTAAAAAGCTATTGGTTTTGCCATTGCTAAGCCCAGACAATATTAGACGAGCGTTCGACCTACTAAGAGATTAGGTTCAAACTATGGATTTGAAGCCTTTGTCCATGTTGGCTGTTTATTTCCAAAAGCAATGGATTTTAAGGGTAAATACTTCTTACTTAATGAATTTTTAAATAGGAATTAATTTTGTTATATGTGTATACTTTTAGGAGACTCCAACAAAATTTTCAGTGTTCAAAGAAAATATACGAACAACTAGCGCCTTGGAGGGCTATAACAGCAAACTTGGCAGAAAAATTAACAGACATGGGAATTTTCTAAAGTTTATGGACTTTTTAATTGATGAAGAGTATAACACCACACGAAACTTTATTGCGGCTTTGGATGGTCAGACTTCTTCGGTTTTTGAAGGTCCTAAACAAAATTTCAAAATACGGGATGAAATAATAGAAAAACTGACTTCGAAACTAACCAGAAAAAAAATAACTTTGTCCGAATTCTTACCACAAGTAATACAAATTTTTAATAAGTCTGATTTGCTCCTGACTTCTGAGTTATTATCATCAGAAGCAGAAGATGACGAGTCTCTAAACGATAGTAATTTACCAGAAGATCAAAACTTATGTATAATTTGTTACAACAACAAAAGGGATATACTACTCCAACCATGCAATCACTTAAAAATCTGCAGAGATTGTTATGGGAAAATGGTTGAAAACTGTCGATCGTCCATTTTATGTCCTTATTGTAGAACTATAGTTCAAAATTCCGTTCATGTTTTTTTGTGAATAGATTTCAATATCTTTGTTTCAAAACGGCTTTTTGAAAATAATAATATGATATAAAGTACCTTTCATAAGAATAATTTTTTTTTTTATAAATAACAGTTTTTGATATTTTTTGTTAATAAAAATGTTTCAATAAATTGATTACAATCTATAATTTTTGTTGGCTTTTGACTGATTGGATTTCTAAAGTTTTTTTACAATGTAGGTGGGAAATAATTTCACACAAATTTCAGGTGAAATTGTTGCTCACCTAAGGTGGGACATAACTTCACCCGAAAAAAGTGAAATTATAACCCACTATAGGTGAAATTATGACCCATGTGAAGTTATGACCTGTGAAGTTATGCACCCGCACCTGTAACCTCTCGATCAAGACCTACAGAGCCTTTCAATTCAATGGAAGTCTTCGAAAAAATATTCGATGCAGATATAAAACACAACATACTTACTTGGACCAACATAAAATTGGAAGCTTGCAGGATAAAGTACAAGTCTTCGGATGGTGCTGAATTCAAGGTATGTACCCAGCAAGAACTCGACGTTTTTTTAGGTCTATTGTTTTACTCTACGGTGTTTAAATCGAACCACGAAGCCATAATATCCCTATTTGCGACCGATGGAACAGGACGAGACATTTTCCGTCTATGTATGTCTTCACTGCGATTTTATGCGCTGCTATTATGCATTCGTTTTGATAACCCAAACGAAAGAGAGGAACGGAAAAAAATGATCCTGGTTGCGTAGTGACTGATATTATAAATATTTTCAACAGTAATTCTCAAGCCAACTATTCAATTGGTGCTAATCGGGTCGCCGGTCGTTCGGGGTCGCTGTGGTTTTAAAATGTACATTCCAAGCAAACCCAACAAATACGGATTGAAAATGCAATGTCTTGCGGATTCAAAGACTCACTACGTATTGACAACGTATTTGTACTGTGGAAAAAATACCGACGGCCTCACTTTGACAGAGGAAGACAGAGACTATCCAATACCAGTGCAAGCGTGCTTAAGATTATGTCAACCACTTTTTAACTCGAATCGTAACATCACGACAGGCAACTGGTACACATCTATGGAACTTCTCATCATTTCATCATCATGAAATCTAGAGGTCTTACAGTTGTTGGCACGGTGAGGAAAAATAAGAAAGAAATTCCAAATGCATTTTTACCTCGCAGGGATAGACCTGTCGAGTCATCACTATTCGGGTTTACCAATGATACGACAATTGTGAGTTATGTTCCAAAGAAGAACAGATCTGTCATCCTCATGTCTATCATGCATCATGACAATAATGTTGATGAGTCTTCTAAGAAGCCTGAAATTATTCTTCACTGTAATAGCACAAAAGGCGGTGTTGATTCTGTAGACCAAATGTGTTCAGTACGCAAATGCTGTGGCTGAAGAATTTCATCGTATAGCGGGAATGCCACGGTTTGATGGGGCTATCGACGGGAGTTTAATACCAATTAAAGCGCCCTCAGTTAATGAGCAAGCTTTTGTTGATAGAAAAGGCTACCACTCAATCAGCGTAATGCTAGTTGCAGATCCAATCATAGACCGCTTGGACTTTACATATGCGGACCAAAGACCATTATATGTTCTTGAAGCGGAAATGTGTGGAATCGAGCAACGTAATTTGTCTTTGTTAGAATATCACGACAAGATTACACAATCCTTGAATTTAGTCATCTCTAAAATAGATATGACTTATAAAAATCACGAAGCAGCAACTGCATTAATTGGTGAAATAAAGACGAAGTCAGTAAGGACATTTATCATGGGAATAAACAACGGATTTACAAAGAATACGTTATATCAACATAATCCGAAGAGTCTAAGTGAAGCCTATGCAATCGCAAGCACAATATACCATGATAATAAATATCAGAAATTAGAAACAAGCAGCAAACCAATGATGAGAAGAGATACCCAGCATTTTGTGCCAAATGCTATGAGATACCCACAACAACATATGCAGCCACAAAGGAAATTCGAATCGCCTCAACCAATGGAGTTAGGGTCAAATACATACAAAAGACCTAACGAATTGTTCTTCGAAAGGCATACTCATAGTGAAACGAAAGAATTACTTAAAAACAATCAGGATAAAGTGCTTAAATATCACAATAAAAATAGGGTCAATAAAGTAGTAGAAAAGGGTGACAAGGTGTATGTCAAAACAAAAAACAGGAACAAAAGTAAACCTGTCTACAGAGAGGTGATTGTGGAAGAAAATAAAGAGAACGTTATTTTAACAAAAAACAATAAAACATATCATAAAGATGACATCCGCCAACGAATTACTAAAAATAATAATGTGGTTAGTAAAGGTAATATACCTAATAAACCGCATACAGTGCCAAGTGGTTCAAAATAATAATACCGTAGAAATCCTTCCTCTTAAAGAAAGTAAGTTCGTACTTTTAGAAACTGATCCGGTCTATTTATTTAATTCAACAAAGTTCTTATAGCATGTAACAAACATAAGTAAGTTGTTAGGACCAGTCCCCGATCATGACGAAGTAGTTAAGCTCAATGAGGAGGAAAAATATTTAATAAACAAAATAGTACATAATATTGAACAGTTAGAAACACATCACAAAATAAAAAGAAGTTTAGATTTCATTGGAACTGCAGTAAAATTCATAACTGGAAATCCAGACGCTTACGATTTAAAAGAAATCAAAAAAACACTAAATAACATCATAGAAAATAATAATAAGTAAGTAATAGTTAACGAACACTTTGAGGAATTCTTCAAAAATATCCGTACTTATGAAAATCATAGAGTTCATATATTAAGAGAAACATTAGAACAAATTAATAACTTATTAGAAACAATTAACTTTGCTAAAAAAGGGACATTTGTGTCTAAAAGCATTGACATTAAAGATGTGAGAGAAATTGTACAAAATGAAAAAATAAATGTACCCGTAATTAATATCTTAGAGTACTCAGAAATTCACATGCTAAAATACCAAGATCTATATGTTACGATATTCAAATATCCTATAATATCACACAAATGCAAATTTTTCAAAGTTGTCCCTTTAGAAGAACACAAATAAATATAAGTACAGGACAAAATGAAATTGTCCTTAGTACAATAGTAATATCATAGACAGTAAGATCGAGTATAAACTCAGAACCAGGCTTTCATGGTTGATGAGTACTAAGTGAACTGTAACTTTGCTTAAAGAATATAATAAAAATAAATAAAAAATAAAAAAATATTTTTTGAGTTCTTTCGCGAATACTACAGTTTAACTGGCGGTGGCAGCTAGGGTTAGGTTGGATCGCCTTACCCCGGTAAACGGCTCTGCCGGCGCTGACCATTCTCCTTTGGAACTTTTCCTGGGACCTTTATGTATTCAAAAAACAAACAAAACAACAAACATCTGGCGGAAGGCTTGGCAAACCGCACACTCCATCGGTATCGGCTGCAAAGCAGAATACGAGGAGCTATGTGAGAGCAAAGCAACATTGTTAATATAAGTTCGCAGCCCTGCTATAGTCAGAAACTGATCAATAATATTTTGTATAAAAGAGGAATTAAGCACCTAAATAAATGTAGTTTTTTTTAAGCTACCAACCAGTGTGTTTGATTTCCAAGAGCAACTCGCTCTTTACAAATAAGACAATTTTAAAGAAATAAAAATAAAAAAGAGTACACTGTTTAATTTTTTTCTTTTGATTTATTATTTTTTTTCAACGTTACAGAATACTATAATATTATATAAAATAATATAATATAAAATAATAGAAGATATCGAAACTATAGTCAAACGATTCAGGTTGAAAGGGCGTCAAATTGACTTCAAAATAAACCCTGTGCCAGCTGAAGAAGAAGAACCCACTTCCTGGATCAAAAAAGCAATCGAAAACATTTTAAGGATGTCCGTGTAAGACCTTAACCCTAATGATAAAGTTGGGATTACTTTTAGCTGAGACAATTTCTGTCATGTCCGTGGCAACGGCTGGATTAATTTCAAGAATACTTCTGATTTAAGCTTTGAAAACGTTTGGGAAATGATTAGCAAAATTTTCCATAGTAATTCTGAAGGAATCAAAAATAAATAAAAAAAATAAATAACAGATGCCAGTTGGTGAAGGTAAAAAGAAGTAAAACATGTACAATACATTTGAGGAAGAGTGTGTCAAACGAAGAGGTATAGTATGCAAGTTATAACACGGTCAATGCAATATAAACAGAAACCCAAAAAATGCTAAGTAATCATAAGCATTTTTCTCAAGTAGAATTCGATCGATTCTACATCCGCCCTCAATCGCAGCGATCAAAGTCAACGATCAAAGTCCAAACAACTGTATAAACAAAGAGCAAACGATGATCATAAAACCAGAGCACCATCACCAACTACCATCAGCCATCACCCATTTGGATGGGATACGACGTGTCAACTTTAAGTGTCTTAGACTTTAAGTTTTAGTTTTATAATTCACTTCTTCAAGAACAGTTCGTTCTAGACGGCTTTAAAACAAGCCACTTAGGATCTAAAGAAATAATAAAGACTATTTTTTAAAAAACATCCTGTGGAGTAAAAAGTATAATTTTCATACAATATAAAGACAATTTATGTCTACCTCGTGCTTTGGTTGTGGCAAAAGCATTTGCGGATAAAGATTTGAAGTTTGAAAAAATAAGACAATGAGAAAGTTCAATCACTTCTAACAACTGAACTTCTAAATGACACAAAAATTATTATACCAAAAGAAGGTTGTGGAATAGATGAACTGAAAAAATTTCAAAACCATCTAAAAAATTATAAGATAACAGTGTATGCATACGGAACAAAGGATAGAAAGCTTATTTTTGAAGGATTTTCTGACGACAGTAATGCAAAGAAAATTAATTTGATATTTTTAACAACCACTTCAATGTGATAACATCTTTAACCGCTGCATTTTGCTGTGGCTACTTCCAGCGAACATCGCAAATACAATCAAACAGTGTTCTCAGTGTCAGCATTCTCCAGTATGTGCCAAAACAAAAGCAGAAATTTTATGTGTAGAGCGTAACCGAAATTTCAAAGGAACTATTTGCTATGACAACCATAAAATGTCAAGTTTGTAGGAAACGACAGAACAATCTCTATCATAAGAAATTCAAAAAAAAAAAAAAAGAAATAGAGATAAAGTACTTCTGCAACCAAATGCGCTCTGCAATTGCATATTTGCACATTGCATATTTGCATTGTGTTTACGGAATAAAATAGCACGAAGTGCCCCGAAAATACGACGTGTGCCAATTCGTCCCGTACCGATTGACCACATCCGCATTACTTCACTTTCACCCGTCCCATTCTATGTAAAAAAAAAAAACTAAGAAAGTAACTAGACGTCCGCGTGTTCGGATAAGTAATAGTCTTTTCGATTCAATCGTCGCCTTGCACAGGCAACCATCTCTCAGAAAAACAAGTAAAGAATAATATAAAGTGTTGACGAGAAACCCACCCCAAAAATATAAATACTAAAGGCGATCGCAGTTATTGTATATCATTTTCTTCGGCTGGAATGGTGGTATTCTCGCACAAGCAACCGAAAAAAAAAGGAAAAAGGAATACAGAGAATATCGAAATCGGACACAGGTAAAAAAAAAAGGCAGCATTTAGAACATAGGAAATATAAAACATGAGTGCATTCTATAAATTCTTTCCCCTTCAGTAGATCCCTTTTGTGGTCAGTCAAATAAGAATCTGACCGGAGTTCTGGTGCCTGGCGATTACTTGTCGGGGCGTATGGACAGGAGGCGGTAGAAGAACCCCTCCGGTGGCCCCATAAGTCTTCTATCAAAGGGAGAACGCAGACGGTGCAGCAGCATGGACAGTAGAACAAGAAAGTTAAAGTTGTGCTTCAGAGGAGAAATAAAAAAAGGAATAAATTAGACTAAAGGAAAAAGTGTAGAACCAAATTAAGTAGGGTGAGAGTAACATAAGACAATTTTTGGTATAAAAAAAAAAAAGAAACCTGAAGTTAAACATAAAGAAAATTATGAAACTGAGAAGTAGTGACTGAAAGGAAAATGAAGATAGAGATTTCGAGTAAAGACAATTTCGAATAGAATCGGGAAGTTAAGAGTGAATAGCGCACACTTAGGAAAGGCGAAAGAAAGAGGAAAATTAAAGGATAGAATCGTAAACTATGTGAAATTATTTTTTAAAGAATCAATATTATCAAAAAAAAATTAAATCTAGAAAGAAAGAAAAAGGAATTGAGAAAGTTTAGAAAAGAAAAAAGAATTGCGAATTCATACTGCCTAAGGAAAGGCAAAGGCGTGTGTACATACACATGTACGTGTTTCATCGCCGTAGGCAGTTAAATTCTTTTTGTAAATCGTAAAAAAAAAAAAAGAAAAAAAAGAAGAGCTAATAGGTTAAGGAGATTATCGAAAGATAAGGGTTAAGTTTTTGTTAATGTAGAGAAAAAAGTGTAACATTCCATTCATTGGGGCCAGGAAAGAGGGTTGACCTTATCAGTAAAAAAAATAGATAGCCACGTTCGCCGAGTTTAGTCACTACTCGCTTGAACTAAGAAAGAAAAAACGGAGTATCAAATGCGGGGAGTGTTTTAGATGCTTATGAGTAGATAGAAAAATTTCACCCAGTTAACCTTACACCTCATAGATTCACCACCTCATCAATGCTGTGCACACCATGGATGACGGGTAAGTCGATTTAAATTTCTTTTTATTTGTGTTCAAATTTGAGGGTAGAAGATTGTATACCAAAATTAAATAACGTAACTAAGGTCATGGACCGAAAAGGGGTGGACAAATAAGCAAAAAACCAAGGAAGATCCACATTCTAGTTGAGTGATGGTGCATCGTCACCTCGTTTTGATAGTTGGTTTTTTTTGAGGGGACGATGGTAAAGATAGACATTAGGCGAGTCTTAAGAAAGTTAAAGAATATTCTATCGTAAAAAAAAAAAAAAAAAAAAAGAGAACAAAGGGAAAAGATAAGCGTCTGGATTTTTTTTGTTGGGCCAATGAATGTGTATGAAGACGTAAGGTAGAAACGTATGAATATTATAATTGCTAAGTGATTCTAAGATAATGTAATGTGAATTTTTTTGAATTGGATCCGAAATAAAAAGAATCAGTTCAGCCATTGAATAAATACTTGGTCTTTTTGGATCTGTGGTCGCAAAGGAAATCAAGTTACTTTGAAGAAAGGAATGTGGATGGAGACATTGAGTAGAACGGAGGAATATTGTAAATTCTAAATTACTCGTGATAACTTTAGGAGACTTTTCAATTTTTTTGTTTGAAACGAAAAGGATCGTTTCCGACTTTGGATAGATATTTAATTGTTTTGAAGTTGTGGGTCACCGTTGCTCTCAAGTTTGGTTTGAAGTAATGATGCAAATACGGGAATAAGTTAAGAAGATCAAATTTTAGTGTTGGAGGAATTCGCTTCCTGTGTTTCGAAGGGCTAAATGAAATTTTTGCTTTAAGGAACTATCTAACCATGGAGTTTTAAGGAGTAGTATAGGGGAGTAGTTACGTCTGAGACGTCACCCAAAACCACTATCCCGTTACCCCACATAATCCCCTTTGCCTAACGGCTTTTCCCAGTTACACAACGGCTTCCCACGCCATTTTTGATGAACATGCAAAACGTGTCTAGAACACCTTTATTTTGCTGTTCATCCCAACGCACAACAAAATACTCATATTTCACTAACGACAACGAAATATGAATATTTTGTCAACAAGTGCATTCCTTTCCCTTTCCATAATACAAGAATACGGAGGTTACCTCAGATGCAATATAATTTGTAAAAGTTAGTTCTAATTCACACACAACTGGTTCAAGAAGTGCAGCCTCGCTTTGGACAGCGGCTTCTCGTTCAAGTTAATAAACAAATGTAGATAAGTTCTAGTTCTAATATTCACTCATCTGGTTCAAGAAGTGCAGCCTCGCTTTGGACAGCGGCTTCTCGTTCCAGTTTGATAAAACTACCTGTAATATATATATTAAGTGATGAACGAATAAACAATAAAAAAGAAATAAAAGAAAAGAAAAAAAACAGTTATGTTTTTTTTTAATCAAACCGCTCAACCACGAACGTAAATGAGTGAAGAGAGGATTATGGAGTGAGTACTGGGGTCTTAATAGAGTCTTAGGAGAAAGTTATTTACTTTCTCCCCTTCCGTAGAGGGCTGTTGCAACAACAGGTTTTATTTCGGGGAGCTGAAGCAGCGGCTTTGGAAAACCCTCCAAATGGGAAATTCGTTTTTTTTCTTTTTGGGAGTTTTTAAATAAAGGGCGGGTAAAGACGGCTCCGAGGGCACGACTAACTATGCCCTCCCCCCTTCAGTATGTATAGAAAATAAAAATAAAAGGATTGACAATTTCGGGTCCTACCATTTGAAGATGGAAAAAAAATAATAATTTTTGGTCGAATTCCACCAGAGACTTAGGTCTGAGAAGGTAACCGGTCCGAATGTGAGTAACAAGATCCCCCCCCATCGACGAGCTAAGCGTGGCAATTATCAGACCTACAGTTACTAACACATTCAGACAACCCTATCGACACCTGCCTGGACAGGCCAGTGGTTCTGTACCCATTGGTCTTAAAGGTAGAGGGGGAAAGTTGTTAGGGGGAAATATGGGAAGTCTTGTTTATACTATAACCATAAAAAAAAAAAGAAAACCTCTACTACGTTACAAGTTCCACAACAACAACCATTTGCGAGGGGTTTGTAGCGGATCTACATTTAAAAAATTAATTAAAAGATTTATCCATAAAATTATGGCAATATAAAAAAAAAACCGCTGACAAAATAGAAAGTGAAACGCAGCAACATTTGACGTGAATGCGTCCACTCACCACTCGCGATAAAAGTTTCGTCAAGGTAGTTGACGAAACAAATACAAATGAAATATTTGTCGCCATGCATTTTCCGGCATCTTCTCATTCTGACAATCAACAAGAACAAACGTGCCGGCCTTAAAGAAAGAAACTTTGCTCCTTTGCATTTTTAACTTAAAGCTAATGTACCTACAATTCAAAGTTAATTTAGATTATATTAAAGTAAAATAAAAAGAAAATAAAACAAAAAATCAAGAAAAGAAGAAATTAATTAGAAAACAAATTAGAGAGGAGCAGGAACGAAAAAGGTAACGTCATCACAAAGACCACACAAGGTTTGTACACCAGGTATATCGTACACAGGTTATAGGTTCGGCGAATATTTTTGTAAACAATGTAAAGAACACGTGCCTGAAAACCACATGTGTTATATTTTCCCCGACACGAAAATTCCCGACCTTAAAAGTATTCTTTACATTTTCTACGATCTTGAGTGTCGGCAAGAAGAAGTTATTGGATATAAAGAAGAGACTTAATCAGAAATGAGACAACATGAACCAAATTTGTGTGTGTTTCAACAAACTTTGGGTCAAGAGGACTTGTATTTTTGTCAAAAATGTAAATTGTCTATTAACGTTATCAAAAAAGAAGAAAACGTTGTAAAAAAATTTATGGAACATGTGTTAAAAGTGAGAAAACAATTAAAAAAAAGTAATTGTGATAGCACATAATGGGCAGGCCTACGACCATCAATTTATTTTAAGCTACGTTTTGAAAGAAACTCATCTTAGTCCAGAGTTGATATAATGCGAGGCACTAAAGTTTTGCTAATGCAACTTGGAAATGTAAAATTCATTGACTCGATAAATTACTTTCCTATGGCATTATCAAAACTTCCGAAAGCATTCGACCTACCGTCGGCTTTAAAAAAAGGCTACTTTCCATATCTCTTCAATACGAAAAAAATGAGAAATAGATTGGAAAATTACCTTCAATTGAGTATTACAGTTCAGACACGTAATACTCAATTGAACTCAACACGATTCCATACATGCTTTACTTCACACCAAGATTGTTCCTTTTTGAAAAGCTACTCGCTTAGACTGGAACAGTCTTTCTCTGCTCGCTCTACAATATAGCGTTCTCCCTTAAAGAGGCAAACGACGACGGAATAGCTGACTGACTCTTAAAAACTTCGGGGATCACGCCAGCAGCTACATCCACTCCAGCGGAAGATCCACAAGGACCTAAGCCCCTCACCATAGAGGAATATAGGAAACCAAACGCAAGGAAGTCGTATCAACAACAATATGTAGCTCCCCCCAGCACCCTTATTAAGAAGAGGAGACAAAACTGCCACATTCAAGGCGAGAATTCGGGAGCTACACCGCCTTGCCAACATTCATGGAACCAATTCGGAGAACCTCCGTAAGTACCACACCAAGATTAAGGCGATCCGTAAATCTCTGAATAATAATAAGTAATGTATAACTATTTCAGTAGTCGAAATCCAACTAAGCATAATCAAATATGACTATCGCGTAGTTGTTTTTTCTAAGTATTTATACGCAAATCCTCTGTGAATTTCAATTGCCCTCCCTTATCTTTGTTAGTGTTAGTATGACTCTTGTCATTGTTTGGTGCCTTGTTACTTTTTAGTGAGACTACGAATTTCATGCGGTACGGATCTCGTTTATCAACAGGTTGTTCTCTCGGTGTGAAAAGTCGAAATAATAAATAAAAAGTGAAATAAATAAATTGATAATTAAGTGGTAATTAAAAAAATTAGTAATAATGATAAACGAACTTGCTAATCTGTCAACTGAAATTTTGGAAAGCCAAGGCTATGTGATTGACGTTGAACCAATTTTTGAACTAAATTCAGTGCAAAATATTTCGGAAGACCAGTTTTTACAAATCGCAGCTACAGACGAATCAACTATCCCTGACAAAAAGCTCTACGATCTTCTGTTATCATGGAAATTGGATTAATAACCCAAGTGGCACAGTTTGTGGCAATTAAGTCATAGTGACTCTATTGTTACTGAGTGACTGTAACAAAATGATTACAAATGTATCCTAATTACTGATTTGTTACCAAAAAAGCGAGAGAATCGTTCAGTTCTGTTAAAAAATTTTTGTTGCAAATTAGTGTTGAGCGACATTGCACGGGGAATGAAAATGGTCCTTTTCCTCAGTCGAGATCAACCAACGAAAAACAAACTACCCTCTCTGCGTAAAGAGAGAGAGTGGCCAGCTACTGTGTGGTTAAAGGGGAATACATAAGGTTGCAGTAGCTGGTTTGCTCGGTGGTAATGAAATAACTTTAACTCGGTCTTTTATTTCAGAAGTGGGATAGTGGCTTACGTCTAAGTATTTTTTTTTTATGTGAGTGAAAAACAATTTGAAAGAAAAGCAATTTTGGTGTAGCTTAAAGCTTAATAGACGTGTATCCCAACCCAAGTAAAAAAACTAATTATTTGTAATCGTTCGTGGTGGCGTTGGTCGCGTCGCGAAAAAAAAAACCCAGCCCCTTTTTTTTCCAGTGTCACGAGTCACGACTATGAGTTATGAGCCGTCAACTAGGGCGAAAAAGGAAAATTGCGAATTGGAAGAGTCCAATTTGGCGGTTCTCTTAGAGGAGGTAAAGCAATTAAGAAAAGAGAATGCTCGATTGCGGGGCAGTAACGAAGATGTGGTAGAGGTGAGGACTGAGGACTGAGGAGTACTTCGTCTGGCTCTCAACAACACTCACTGCGCATGTCATTAGGTGAGGTGAAAGCTCTCATCTCTGAATATGATCCCAGAGAATCATCTATGACACCAAAACAATGGCTCGAAAGCATCGATAGGTCGAAAGGTATTTATGGGTGGGCAGACCTAGAAAGCCTATTTTATGCATCTGCGCTATTGAAAGGATCAGCAAAGAGATGGCATGAGAGCCAACGGGTTGCTATCACTTCTTGGGAGGTATTCAAATGAGAGTTCATTAAGGGTTTCCCGATCTCATCGGATAGCCACAAGCTCTTGATCAAAATAATTAAGCGAGAACGTGAGTACTCGGAAACGGTAGAAGAGTATTTTTATGACATGTTTTCGATGGCTCAGAGAGCCGGCATAAGCGAACCAGAGACAATTCAATACGTTATATCTGGGTTAAGGGATAGCTCTCTCATTGCCGTTCTCGACGCCAGGCAGCCAAAAACTCTCAATAATCTTCTGTACGAGATTAAAACTCAATAAAATGCTGAACAGTACAGAAAAACGCGCAGAGATTTCCAGCCAAGCCAACAGTATGTTTCGAAACAAAAACATTCAGGAGACAGTGTTGAACGAGGAAATCTACGAACCAACCCATATTCCGAAGAGCGTCGGGTCAATCGGAAGATCGAGAATACTGGAACAGTGTCTTCTTGGGAATCGAATCGAGTGCCAGCGGTCAGAGTGTGTTATCAATGTCGACAATCGGGCCATTTATCATATCAATGCCCAAACGCAAGAGTTTTAAACGGTGCAAAGAAAGGTGCAATGAAACAAATAACCGATAGATCGACTGCAAATGAGTGCTATCAACAGGTGTCAGTAGAGGGTTATCAGTTGGATGGGTTCATAGATCTTGGGAGTGACTGCACCACAATGAAAACAAGTGTTGCAAAGCGTCATAACTGGTCTCATAGGGATTCTGATATGGTTTTGCAATTGGTTTTTTATTGGTTTTTTTTTCAGAATTAGGTTGAACAGTTTGAAATGAAATTGGACGTTTATCAGCAGACGAACTCGCATATGAGATGCAGATTCGTGGTCTGAAAGTGGGTACAGTGGAAGTGATGAGGAAAGCCCTCAGATCTTCAAGAGTTTTAGAGTCTCGGGGTACACTGGAAAACTCAAAGAGTTATCCGTTTAGTTTTGAGGAGGATAGAGAGGCGGTGAAAGCAAACACAGAAGAGATTAGGGTTCTTTTGGAAGATCCTCCGAAAGATCCGAAATCTTCAGAATGCGTGAAAATAATTACAAAGATTGAGTGGGCATTAGGTCGTATTGGTATTCTTCTGCTTAGCTAGAACGATTTTTCAAGTGTCAATTATTCTTCTCAATTAATCTGTTTTTCTATATTTCATTATGTCTAATGTATCTAGAGATCAAATTACTTTGATTCATCGCGATCCAACCAAAAGAGTCGTTATTCAAAATCAAGTTCTTGCAACTGAAAGAAAACCACAATATCCAAAAGAATGGTTCGCAAAGAATGAAGGTAAGAAGCCAGGACTTAAGTATATCCGACCCGCTGGGGTCGAGTTTGCCAACGTGTATTACACGATCTTCGAAGCATTGAAACAAGAGGCCCTACAGGATGACATCGTCATACTATACATCATCATGCTCATAGAAAGAAATAAGGGACGACTTCAAAAAGACTGGTCCAGTTTCGGGAGGCTTATTGGGAAGGAGAATGAGTTCATATCCTTAGAACACATTCTCGACTTAACACCAGAGGAGGGAAATCTAGAGTTACTTAAAGCTCCGTCAGAAGTTATTACCTTTAAAAATCAACTGGCAGTATTACTGGCTATTGTTGGAACATATCGATTGGCTAGTATCACCAGGGACGACTATCAGGCGATTATCAAGGATGTGATTAAAAAGGTACTGAAAGATCTAGCAGGTCATACCGATTCGGTTGTGACATTCATGTCTGCCAACAAGTCATGGTATGCCAATAAAAGATTTGCAAAACTGATGGCAGGCCTTGATATGTTCTTTCAGGAATTTCCGGAACATGAATACTCATCAGCAAGGGTAGGCACAATTATCTGTCGCTACAAAGACAGCTCTGTCCTAGTCGCGGTAGGTGAATTGCTTACTTCTTTAGATTACACATTCGCAGAGTTTGCTGAATGGGTATGGACACGGAAGTGTGCGGTTCAATTTGCCCGAGTGTGTATCAGTGGGCAAGAGATTGAAGATCATAGATCTTATGCTCCATATTTCATGGATTTGGGTCTCTCGGACAAATCTCCTTATTCTGCCACAATTAATCCGGATCTTCATCTACTAATCCACACTATCGGGACGTCCAGTGGTATACTAAGATCAATCAATGCCAGGTTTGTGGGGCATCCGTCTGTAGACTCGGTGATAGCTAATGCCGTTGTATTATCATATGTGACATCAAGGTTCAACGATTTCGAGATGCAATTCTCACATGCAGGTGCTCCACAGGAGGAAAGACGACCTGCAGAAGATGATGAGGAATCTCCTCCTTCAGCAGAAAATGGACCAGGAAAGGTAGAACCCAAGTCGAGAGACCCTGTTGAGTGGTTATTCTTTTTGCAGGAAAATAATGGAGTCATTCCCGATCATATCTTAAAGAGAGTATCAGCTCAATGGTTAAAAAACCAGAAAGTCAGAGAGCAAACCATTGGTTCATATTTATTCTCAAGAGTAACCGTGATCGAAGATGAATCAACTTCATAGGTCCTTTTTATTCAATCATGTTGTGTCGACAATTTGAAGTATTAGAAGTAACTCCTTACCGACTGGTGGGGGGAAGTTAATAATAAGTCAAATTGTTTATGGCTCGCTGTTCTAGCAGCAAGTGAGTTTTATTCAAATAAATATTCTTCTTTTATACTAATTAAATGCTTACGCGTAACTTAGTTTAGCTTAGGAATAATATGTACACAAATATCAAATTGCCCAGTAGACAAAAATGCAATTTGTGGGAAATAATAAAATTAATATGACCCGCGCTCGTGCGTCGGTGCTGTTGAACTCGTTGTTCAGTTGTTGAAATATGATTCTGAAAAGTTTGTTCTCATATTTTAGTTGTCATCGTTTATTAGACTTGTGATTCCGAATTCATTCATATTGTTGTCACAACATGCTGGCCCCCTTAGATTGATGATACGCAAAAGTCCATGTCTTCAAAGGAAGCTTGGCTGGTTCGTCGCTTGTTAAAAGATCTCATTGGCTTGTTGAGCGATCTCATTGGTATAGCTGTAGCTTTTATTGGTGGCGTAGGCTGTTGCGCTCCTTTTCGTCTGATTACAAACATTACGATCAAGATGATTCCAATGATTACAAAGGCATTGACTCCAAGCAGTGAGTATTGGTGAATTCGATGAGTGCTTATCTCGTTCAGTATGTATTCTTGGCTTTTTTGCAGCTTTATTGAGTCTTCTAATGTAGAAATGTCCAATGAAGCGTTCGTTGGTAAGACAGATTGTTTCTCTCTTTTGAAGTTAAACGATGTTAACTGCTCAGAAAGGTTGAACGATGGTAAAAATGACGATCTCAATTTGCTTGTCATTGTTTGTTTTCCCACAACAGTCATGGTTTGATCATGTACAATGCATCTTGCTGGCAACCTTAACATACCACTGCCTTGCAAAGTGATGGGTACCGTGTTAAAATCACAGTTCATGTTTACTGTAACCAGGTCGGGAGTACTGTAGATCCATGAATTCGGTTGATGCATCTCAATCCAGTATAACCTTGCTGGTATGTCCTTTGTATTACATGAACCCATAATTGGTTTGTTTTGAATTATGTTCATTTCACAGACACTAACTGCAGCACCAGTTGTGTATAATCGTTTTTTAGTGTAGGATTCCTGTTAAGCTGCAACTCCAGCTGTCGAAATCTAGCTGTAGCTCTATTTCTTGATTCACCAAGTGGATTTGTTTGGATTAATTCTTCGTCGAATGGGATCTTCACAACATACCTCCCATTGTCCTTTCGGTAGTGTGTATCCTTATAGATTTGTTCGCACCGTTTATCTTCCGGCTTTTGGAATTTTGGTTGATTAACCTCTTCTATCTCCCAAAATTTTTCTAGTTGTTGATCAATTGATGTAAGTGCTACTAGTCCAGTAACCCTGTATGTGTCGGGAATGTCGTTTGATGTTCGTCCAGAAATCAGCCAACCTAACTGTGATCTTTGAGCGATTAGTGATCTAGCAGCGACTCGTTTAATACCACTTAACATGATGTCGCCATATGTATCAGCTCCAATTATCATATCAATTGGCCCAGGAATATTGAATGTTGGATCAGCAAGCTCTAGACGATCGAACTTTTCAACTTGTTTAGTGTTTGTTTGCTTCGAAGGTAACTGCCTTGTCAGTTTTGACAGCACCAGAGCTTCTATTTTTAGCTTAAAACTCGAAGCAAAATGTGGCATTATGGTCACATCTACCTTATTAGTAGCAATTCCTGCTTTTGTTGCTCCTAGTCCGCTGACTTCAACACAAACGTCCTGTTTCTTAAGTTTCAGTGTCTGTGCAACCGACTCGGTGATTAGCGAGGCTTGGGATCCAGGATCGATAAGTGCTCTGACTGTAACGTACTGTCCTTTGTCATTATTAACTTTTAGAATTGCCGTTGCGATTAAAACATTCTGGTTCTGTTCGCTATGATTTATTTGTGCGGATGATCTTGCAGCTTCTATCAGTTCTGTTTGTTTTGGCCTATCAGTCCATTCCATGTGAAGAAGTGAATGATGTTTCTTGTTGCAATGTTGGCAATTTTTCTTGCTAAAACATTGGATCTGTTTGTTATGCCTCAAACAGTTCAGGCAAAGCTTTGCCTGCTTGCACTGTGTCCATCTCTCTTTTGGCGATAATTTTAAAAACTTTTGACATGCGTATATTTTATGGTCTCCTTTGCATATTGGACACTGAATAACTTTTGCATCTATGATGAAGTTACGGACTCCAGATCTTGGTTCCTCAAATGAGTTCTTTTGTTTTTTGTTTGTTGACATTACTTCAAGAGCTTGGTAACGTCTTTCCAGAAAGTCGAGGAGAGTCTTCATTTTCGGCATTTTATTTGGCTCCTCTAAACCTTGTTCAAACAAATTTCTTGATTCTGTGTCAAGTGACTTTGTAGTCATATGAACAATCATAGGACCCCATGAAGAAGTGTCGTAGCCCAAATTTTTTAGTGCCGCTAGTCCCTCTTTAATGGCATCCAAGCTGTTTTTAATGGAAGACGCTGTTGGAGCGCTATTGTGTCCAGATTTGAGCATCTTCTCTATATGCATAGACACTATTTTTCGCTCATTGTTGTATCTACTTTTTAAGATCTCCCAAGCGCTATTATAGTTTTCACTTGAAAACGTTAGATGCTTTATGAGTTGCAGGGGCTCTCCTTCCAAATGAGTTTTTAAATACTCCATTTTTTCAGTCGTTGTTAAATTGGCCTTGGCGTGTATTATATTGAGGAACAGGTCATAAAACTGCTGCCACTCCAAATAATTACCCTTAAATGTCGGTATTTTAAGTCTTGGAAGCATTGATTCTGTCTTATGTTCCTTCGGCTTGTTGTTACTACTGGAGAGTTTTGATGCCATTGTATTGAGAAATCTGTTGACCTCTTTTTTGACATTTTTATATTCCTTATTCGTTACATAAGGTTTCTCAAGGTCTTCTTCAGATGAATTGCAGATGAAGTCTTCATGTAATTCAGTGAATGTTCGCAACTGCTCCAGCAGTATTTTTTGTTGAAAGTCGTAAATGTCCTTGGAATATTCATCGAATGTTTGTTCAAATTCTTCTATGTTCTCGATAATGGCCGTTATCCTCAGCTTTAACTTTGTCAACCGTTGACCTTGTACGGTAGTTGAATTCTTGTCCGGCTTTGCGGTGTCGGCTTTGTAGGCAGAGGCATTAGATGTCTTTTCAACTTTCTTTGAAGTTTCTGCAGTGGTAGCATCTTGAGGGACTTCAGGCCTTTCCATTTCCTTCGAAGCTTGTGCGATGTTCTTTGAAGTTTCTGCAGTGGGAGCATCGTGAGGGACTTCAGGCTTTTCCATTTCCTTCGAAGCTTGTGCGACACTTGGATCTATATTTTCCAATTCTTGTTTGAAACTTTCGTACAATGATTTTACTCTGTTGTAAGTATCCCTTTGTATGTAGGGTGTATCAAATTTTACAAAGGGAACTATTTTAATATGGTTTGCGTGAAATTCAGACCAACATTTTTCGAGGCGTTCTAGCCTTTCTTCTTTGTATTTCTGTGTTTTTCTGGAGGCACTATCCTTGCCGAAGTTTCGACATTGCTTTTCGATTTCTTCTCTCAAGGCCTTTTGCTTCGAGCTTATAATAAACACATCTGTTTCGTCCAACATCTTAGTTTTTTGTTTGAATTGTCTTGTTCTATATTGTAGATAATCTTATAGATAGCGACAGTAGTTTTTTCGTACTTTGATTGCGTTGTTTTTGTAACTTTACTTTTCACTAGCCAATGTTTGAAGCCCTGGCTACGCTTTTCACTAACCAATGTCTAAGCCCTGGTTACGCTTATTTGCTCACTTTTTACTAGCCAATGTTTGAAGCCCTGGCTACGCTTTCCACTAACCAATGTTTGAGCCCTGGTTACGCTTTCTTGTTCATTTCCTCGAAGGACCAAATGTTGTGTCGACAATTTGAAGTATTAGAAGTAACTCCTTACCGACTGGTGGGGGGAAGTTAATAATAAGTCAAATTGTTTATGGCTCGCTGTTCTAGTAGCAAGTGAGTTTTATTCAAATAAATATTCTTCTTTTATACTAATTAAATGCTTACGCGTAACTTAGTTTAGCTTAGGAATAATATGTACACAAATATCAAATTGCCCAGTAGACAAAAATGCAATTTGTGGGAAATAATAAAATTAATATGACCAGCGCTCGTGCGTCGGTGCTGTTGAACTCGTTGTTCAGTTGTTGAAATATGATTCTGAAAAGTTTGTTCTCATATTTTAGTTGTCATCGTTTATTAGACTTGTGATTCCGAATTCATTCATATTGTTGTCACAACAAGGGCAGTTTGTGAGGACGAGAGTGATGAAGAAGAACAGAGCGAATTAAAGAACGAATTGTTGATACTATTAGGAGTACTTATGGGTGATAGTGGAGATAGCGACTTGGAGGATGATCTGAGTTGCAGTTGGCCGCTCGGTGAGTGTAATGCTGGGTTTCCACATGTCACTAAAATGACATAGTTTGACAGATGAAAATCTTGTCAGTAGTTGATACACTGCCAGTTCATTTCCACTTTTGTCATTTACTGTTAAAAAATTGGTTGTGACTTCATTGATAAAGAAATTTTGACAAGATGTTTTGTCAACTCAATGAACACTATTTCCACTCGTGCTGTCATTTCTGAGCTGCCAGTGGATTGTCACTTACAATTATTTGCCGCCCAATTGAATTTTGGTTTCTGTGTTGCAAAGATTTGATAAAAAATTATTAAACTATGGATATGGACAAAAGTCATCGTCAAAGTCAAAGTCTCGATGATAATCGAGAAAAAAGACAGAGAAAATCAACAATGGAGTGGAGTCTCGAATCCTCCACAAAACTTATTAATAATGTGGAGGTATTTGAGAACCTTTGGAACTCCAACAACAAGTCCTACAAAAACCGGGATATGAATAATAATTCATGGGACAGTATTTCTCTTGCTGTTGGAACAAATTTTGAACCCAACAGTCAGGTCTTTTCCTTTTTTTCATTTTCTTCTCCCGTTCGGCCAGCTCCAATCCAGCTCCCACCATCACCACGAACGAAGCAAGAGCTATTTGCTTCCTCTTCGACATTTTGATTAATAAAAAATATGAAAACAAAAAATCAATCAAGCAAGGAGGCAAATAAATAATTAGTATTTAGTTTATTTTGATCTCGTTTTCTACTCGTCACTTAATTGATAAAAGATTCAACACGATGCCAAAAAAATATCGATGTCAGTGAATGATGAAGCGACATTTCGTTTGTCAACCAGCCAATTTCCACTTGTCATTCAAATTTACTGCCAAAAAATGACCGAATGACAGGGCGTGCTAATGAAGGGATGAGTGGTGGCAGGAGGAATGATGTGACGAATGTGTGGTTGTCGGGTGGTCGTATGAATGAGGAAACTCGACGTGAGAGTGAGAGTGAGGCTCGTATTAGAGAGCTAGAAAGAGAGATTGAATTAATGCGATTGTTGAGAGAGACGGATAGGGAGACAAGATTGAACAGGGAACAATCAGGGAATTCAGTTGGGGATGAGATTGCTGCAAGGGTACCAGTAGAGAATGTGGAGCGTAGAGTGGTTTTTAGGGAGAAAGAACGTGTGGGGAAATGGGGAGTGAAGTTTACTGGTGAGTCGGATGGCTCATCAGTGAATTCATTCCTAGAACGGGTGGAAGAACTGCTACCATTTCAAGATAATTAATATAAATCAACATAATCTTATTTCAAATATGAAATACTAAATAATAAGTAAATAAAAAAATTTTATTAATAAAAATTAATAATAACTAAATAATAAGTAACCAATAAGAAAATATAAGCAAAGAAACTAAGTAAGTAGAATAAGTAGTAGAAAATTGTTTGTAGACTTATAATACTTTGTTATTTAATAAAGGATTTGTAACCTCCTCAAATGATAAAACATAGTTTCTCTGAGGTTCACAGAAAGGTTTCGGTTGCGGTCACAATAGTTGCAACAAAGATATTGCACATTCCTTGTCTAGTCTTTTTTAAAAACTGTTCTAAGTAAACAGTCGGTCGTGGTTTTTGTAAACGATTATTAATAAATTAATTGATATTGCGAATATACAAAAGAACCTACGAAATTGATAAGAGAAAATTCATTTCTTAAAGAAAAAAAAGTATTCTCATCAGTAAGACCAAACAAGTTTTCACAAGAACATTTTTTACAAGAACTCCTTACTCCATACTTAATTTAAAAAAAAAAAAGTGCGAGTGACTCTGAAAAAAAAAGTGGAAAAAGTAGTTTCTCGAATGATAAAAGGCGTGCAAGGAAATTACTTGAGGACATCACCAATCGGACAGGGAATCGCTTCGAAACCGGACTTCTTTGGAAGGTTGACGGGATAGTTTTGCCAGATAGCCTGCCAATGGCTAAGAAACGACTCTGTACAGTGGAACGAGCTTGGAAGAAAGATCCATCGTATGCTGCCGATTATAAAGCCATAATCAAGAATTACGTCGAGAAAGGGTATGCACGTAAGTTAACGAATGCCGAGATCGAAACGAAGGGGCCAAGAACATGGTATCTTCCACACTTCTGCGTAAGAAATTCCCACAAAGGAGGGAAACTTCGTCTAGTCTTCGATGCTGCTGCCAAAGTTGGAACCATTTCACTCAACTCAACGCCACTCAGAGGTCCAGAACAATGCCAGGACATGGTTGCAATCCTACACAAGTTCCGTGAGAAGCCAATTGCTGTATGTGCCGACATTAGCGAATGTTCCATCAAATTACCATCAGGAAAGAGGATCAGGATTCGCAACGTTTTCTGTGGCCGAAAGAGGATGATCCTGGAGAGGTAGATACTTATGTCATGGAAGCGATGGTGTTCGGGGCCACATGTTCTCCGTGCTCAGCCGAGTACATAAAGAACTTAAATGCCCAAAGGTTTGCCGAATATCATCCGGAAGCTGCCAGAGTTATCATCGAAAGCTACTACGTCGATGATTTTGTCTGCATTTTTACCAATAAAGAAGAAGCACTGTCTTCTGTCTGTCACAAATGATGTCATCTGTATTCATAGAGCCGGTGGGTTCGATCTTCGCAAATTCTCTTCCAACTCTACTTTCTTATTTGAGGGACTACAGAAGGAACGCCAGGATCAGAGTTCCATTGCCAATATGGACATTGCCAACCACTCTGAAAAGGTGCTGGGAGTGCACTGGATCCCTGTTGAGGATGTCTTTACATTTCGCTTAAACTTTCGACAAACTAAACCGGAGCTATTCAATGGCGAACACTATCCAACCAAGGCAAGACCAAATTAATGTTCACAATTCACACAAAAATTAATAAGTTAATAGTCAAATAAAATTGATAGTGTGTTAAAATAAAAATTAACAGGTGACTTAAATATATAATTAGATAGCTGGGAACAGTTAGGAAGTGTTCTTTTAGATTACTTCGGCATAAGAGATTCGTTTGATGAGCTTATGCAGAAAGCTCAAAATGTCAAAAAACAAGACATAAGGCAGGCGATTGAAGAACTCGAAGAGATTTTAGATAGATTAAATGTTAAATACTCATTGACATCCCCTAAACCACGTACGTATTTGATTCTACTCTATAACGAGTCAATTCGACTCAATAACAGGACATTTGTTAGCTTGACAACTACATATTTCACTTCAGGCACTACCGCCTGTTTTGACGAACACGTCCATGATGGAGCACAGGATTGACATTGAATTCCTCCACGACATGAATATAAAGAACATCAAGATCCTGAGTGGCCTAACAAGTCGGCTGAACACATATACTGTCACGGATGTGACGATCCTTTTAATACTCGTAACTGTTGTCTTAATGATATGGCGTAAATTGCACAAGAAGATTGACCTACCAAAGATTCAGATACTACCATCAACGATGTCGCCTACCCCTAGGAGGAGTTAACACCTCACACCAACACGTGAGCTACGACCCCGACCTAAGGATCATTCTTCCCAACGAACGGCCCCAACACGTGCCGTATACAAAATATTGACATATTAAATACTTACGAATTATTATCAATTAAACAATTGCATTTCCATATTGTGTCAATTAATCAATTGCCTTTTCATAGTGTCAATTAAGCACGTTCTTTGTAATTGTCCAAGTGAGACCCGAGAACTGATGAGTTAGCGTCTGGCACACATCGAGTCCCTAGAACTCATCATTCCATCCTCGCATGCAAAAAAAAAAAAATGTCAACGTTTATCAGCTGTAAAATTGCGCTTAGCAAAATTCAATTGTGCCTTGAGGGCTAGTGTTCAGACACCAGAATTATCAACTTATATATCGTTGTGTCACATTGCCCAAGCAACGAATTTATCATCTTTACCTCATCGTTGTGTACCGTTGCCATATAAGCACATTCATCATCAGGGATAGGACGAAGTTATGGGGTTATTCTCCCCTCAACAACAATATCCCAACTTTTTGACGATTCGATGCGATTGTTGTGGCCA